>CM073759.1:113089400-113689400 GCA_037127475.1 Arma custos
CCGGTGGGGTAGGGCAAAGTGGCCACCCTGTGGCCCCATGTAAAAAATAATATTACAATTGCATTTAAAGAACAAATTATCTGTGTATTTTATACAAATTATTAAGTATTTAATTCAGTAGAAATATTAAATTCTCTGAATATGATTTAAAGAGAAAAACAAAAAATACAACTAAGTTGAAAATTGCTTCAAAACATTTCATGAATTTTTTTATTATCCTTTTTCAGTTCATTTACAGAAGTCACATATTAACTCATCATCTTCCTCCTCACACCCAGCACAAGATTCATGAGCCCAATTGTAGCAACCAGAGCATCTGATCCACCCTTCATTTTTTTTTAGACTTTGAATACAAGTCCTCTCGCCACTAAACAAATCACGTTTTTCCACTTTTTATTTCTTTTTCTCCTGAATAGGTTTATTTTTTTCTTTTATTATTTCTAGTTTGATTTTCTTAGGTCTTTCTTTTTCTTCCTTTTCTGCTTTCGCAGCTTCAAGTTCAGCCTTGTAAGGGCTTGAAGTCAAAACTGCTGCCGAACCCTTTTTCCTCTTATTTTTTCGTTTGATAATTTTTGTTTTAGGGATTGGGATAATATCATGAGGGCTTACAGCAAATGAGATACAGGGTATGGCGATTGGACTTACAGCAGATGAGGTACTGGGGATGGAGCTTGGGCTTAAGGCAGATGAGGTGTTGGGTTTAATGAGGGGAGGGGAGCCTCTAGAGATGAGAACAAATGATGTACTGGGGTCTCCAGAACCTACAGTAGGCCTTAAGGTAATGCTCGCATTGAGTTCGGGGTCTGCAGATCTTTCTTCGTCAGGGTCCGATGACACTTGATTGAATTCAGCTGTTGTGTCAGAGGGATTGAGAACTTCTGTTGTTGTAGATGCAACAAAGTCCGCTTCAGTAAACACGTCCCTGTTAACTGGTACTATGGCCACATCTTCTGAATCCCTTTACGGCAACAGTAGGGGTAGCAGCACTTAAAAATGTCCCCCCAAGGAGGCGAGAAACCTCGTATAGAGTTACTTGCCTACCAGGGTTATTGCGCAAGAATCTCTCAATTGCTTGGACATAATAAGTGTTGAAAGGCCCCATAAAGGATACGTCCAGCGGCTGGAGCTTGTGACTGCAATGAGGAGGGATGCAAACCACAGTAGTATGGCGATTCCTTGCTTTTTCAATAAATTCAAGGTTCCTTGTGTGAGTTGCATGGCCATCAAGTATTAATAACACAGGGTCATCTTTTGATGGTTTGGCAAAGGCCAAAAAGTGTTCGAACCATTGCGTAAAAATTTCGGATTGCATCCAACCTTTTGGATGGCAAGCAAAAGCTGTCCCAGGGGGAGAACCATCTTGGAGTTCAACTTTCATTCTCTGTCTGGGAAATATGACCATAGGAGGTATAAACGTCCTCCCTGCTGACATACAAACTACAAATGTAGAGAGAACTCCTCTTTCGGCAGAGGTAACTGAGCCAACTTGAAGTCAGTCTTTTAATGCGAAAACCTTTGAGGACTTGGACTGAACAGTCAAAAGTCCCGTTTCGTCGACATTGTACACATTGTGAGCTGGATAGAAGTGGGTTTTCTGGACATCCCCTAAAATGTCAAAGAACTTATTGACATTTACCCTGTTAAAGGCTTGAGCTCTTGCTACCGAAGTCGCCTCTGGTTTTCTAAAAACCAATTCAGGGTGGCTCTGTCTAAAGCCCCTAACCCAATCTTTCCCAGCTAATTTCTTCTCATGGTTGAAATTATTTGAGATATTATTTCCTTCTGCCAGTTGGTATGCAAGGCTACGCAAATTAGATACTGTAATTCCAAAAAAACGTAAAAACAAAAGATGTTGTAAAAGCTGCTGTTCTTGTTCTTCGTTAAAGACAGGATGGTATTGTCCAAGAACTTTCTTGTTTTCAGTGGCACACTGGTTCTTACTTAGAGCTCGACGTTTCAACGTGTTTCTGGGCACATTAAAGGTTTTGGCAGCTGTTTTAAATGTCATACCATCTTTCACAGCATTTATAGCTTGTTGCATCGACTGAGGGCCCCAGGACTGCTGCTGGCTTTTTCTTTTATACTTAGACACCATAACTACGTCTGAAATAAAAGCAAAGAGTTAGATTGTTAGTACTTTGTAGTAGCTTACAAAGAGAAGTGCGTCGTAGGCCAACTAATAGGGAAAAAATTTAGTCACAAGGCACATCTGAAGGTTCCAGTACCTATTACTGATGGCTATCCAAGTTGTTTTTGTTTAAAAACATTTACTAAATATTTAAATGCTCAAACAGCGTTAGGCACATGTACCTTATAAATATTTTACATTAAAACAGCAAAATATTTAGTGTCGGGTAAAGTGGCCACGACAGGGGCCACTTTGCCCGTTTTAGACTCTATTACTTGAATGCCACTCTGCAGGTTCACCCGTAACACCAGCTCTTACTTTCACATGTGAATTTAAAGCTTAGATCACATTTATTTCAATGGTTATTGTCTGCATTATATACTTGGATCGAATATGTAGTTATAATAGTTAATGCAGTGCACTTACCTTACATCAGCAACTTGAAAAACAACTAAATTGATGATAACTTCTGAAGACGTGGTCTTAACAGCTTCAAGACACTACACAACACTGATGGCGGTCCTGTGGAATAGTTAAGGCGTTTATAGCCAGGTGGCAGCACTTTGAAATAGAAAAATAGCAGATGGCCACTATGCCCGCCGTGGCCACTATGCCCACCCTTCCCCTAATCGAAAGCTGATAAAAATAAATTTCATGGCTGAACGTTGAAATATACTAAATTGTACAACACATGTACAATTAAATTTATTAAAAGAAGAAGAATAATTAAAAAAAAAAAAAGCATCCGGCCCTGAGGACCAAAATGTGTTAGGGCGGCGTAAGGGTAACAGGGATTGCACCCTTGGACAACTTTTCCCTATAGAACCAATCTCTCATAGGATGGTGCCTTAATCTGACTCAGATAATTTTCTTTACAAAAAATTACCTAATAGGTTATATATTTGAATTATATTTGATCTCTAAAATCAAATAAATAAATGGACTTCAGATATAATACCGAATGCTTAATTTTTGAAACTTTTATATTGATAAATGAAAAAAAAATACAAAAAAATAATAAGCAATTGAAACAAATAAGATACAAACAAAGAAAACAAAATGAAAATACATATTTAATAATCTATTAACCTTACTATGAACCAAATGAATAGTAATTTTTTTTATGAATTTATACGAGATAATTTAGTTTGATTGCGCAATTGAAAAAACAAAAATAAATAACTATAAAAACCTGGGCCAGCGGGTTTCTCAATTAGAAGTTCCCTCCTGGGTCACTCTTCAGGCGGGTTTTTCGATTAGAAGTTCCCTGGTTTGTAAATGCAATGGCCACACTGACAAATAACTATAAGAATGATTGCTGTAAAGCTGCACGCGTCGTTATCGAAGTCAACAATGAAAATTAGCGACATTTGGAAGAAGTCTCACAGCTGATTTCTACTGCTTCACAGATTATATACAAAAATATAAACTATTTCATTGCGTATTATTATAAATAATTTATTTTAGTTGAAATTAAATTAATAAAAATATAAATAATTAACCAAAAAAAATAAAACATGAACATGAACTTACAAACTGAGCGGCCTTAACAATAAATATAAAATGAGAATTGAGTTATGAACCAACAAATTAATTTTATCGTGAAGAAGGGGTGAAATATGGTGTTTTTAAGGTATTTTCATGATAACTAGTTTTACCGATATCAGTCAATAAAATATTTTTAAAAAATTAGCACCAAGCATCCTCATACAAGACAAGAAACCGCTCGACGTTTCAGGCTACTTCAACACTCACTAGACAAACGCTCTAAGATCCCAATTAATTACAAAAGACTCATCTACATGACTATCTTACGACCTATTTGGACTTACGGAGTAGAGCTTTGGTTCTCCACTAAGCCATCGGATTCCTCTCGTATCCAATCCCTACAATACAAAATCCTTCGAATAGTCCTCAATGCTCCTTATTTTGTTAAGAATAAAGTCATCTAAAATGACCTTAATGTCACATTTGTTGCTGATTTGGTCCGAGCCCGCTATCTATCCTTTCATAACTAACTTCATTTCCACTCAAACCCTCTTAACATAGCTTTTTTCTAACATAGCTCTTCAATTCCCGACAACCCTCCGAGGCGTCTGAAAAGAAGCAGGCGACGTGATCTTCTTAGTTGAACTTGTGATTTGAGTAGTACCAGTGGGTAGTTTCTCTACTTATAATTATCTACTTGTCATTATGTATCATTTAGCCTATTTACTTGTTGTGTTATTGTAATACAGTTGTAAATATCAATAAATAATAATAATAATAATAAAATTAAAAAAAGCATCAAGCACACTACCCATTTTTACTATAAAATTAATTTTTATTACTCTATTCTTAATTTAAACTGGTTGAAAATTATTTCCTACTTTTTAGTTTTGTTTTCTATTAAAAAAAATAATCTATAGCAATTAACAACTGTATTATAACAATACAATTAGTAAATATAATGACATTAATGATACATAATGGGATGTAGAAAAGTAAAGAAATGAAGTACTCAAATTACAAATTCAAATTAGGAGGTCACGAGGCCATCTTATATTCAGACGCCTCGGAGGATTATCAGCAATGGAAGAGTTAGCTAGGTTTAAAATTAGCGGGTTTGGGCAGGAATTAAGTTTGCCATGATACCAGTAATAGTATCGGGTTCGGGGCATATCGGCAGCAAATGGAACATTCATGTCATTGTAGATGGCTTTATTTGTAACAAATGGAATTCGATCACTTGGTGAAGGCTCAACTTTATTCCTAAGTTCAAATCTGTCTTATAATAGTCATGTATATGAATCTTTTATTATTAATTAGGAGCTAAGAGTGTTTGTCTATTAAGTGTAGAAGTAGCCTGAAACGGCGATCGGTTTCTTGTTTTTTCAGTCTATTATGAGGATTCCATGTCCAAGATCTGTCAAGATGTAGTTCGAAGTATCGGATTTGTTCTAAAGTATATAATTAAATAATCCTAGAGAAAAGGAGGTCATTGGGCATTTATGTGAGAAACGTGAAATAATTTTATTAATTTAAGAAGAATCTTGAATTTGGTTTCTTTGTGTATGGCATTGGATAACACCAAGTTCCAATTTGAATTGAGTTTAACTTAAGTTACGACATCAGAAGACGCGTATTTACAAACAAACGAAAAATATAAGAAACTCCCCAGTTAATCCTGCCAGTAGTAATATGCTTTTCTTAATGTCTAAGCCATGTATGCCTTAGTACTGGGCAATAGTGATGAGCGGATCTTTTACGAATTATTTCCGCTGATACAGATTTTAGGTGTCAAGATCCGCGGATACGGATACAGATGCGGATATAAACTTTTTTTCCAATCGATGTCCGTGCGCGTGACCTTGATAGTTGTCGCCACTTGACGCTTTGCGTGACAGTCAGGGCAGTATGTTAGGTACATATTTCGAGTTTTCAACTTGCGCTGGGTGGCACAGACAACGTTTGTGTTTGGTAGTGAGTTATAAAATAGTCAACACGAAGTTTTTCTTTAAACCTTGAAAGGATTGCCTGAGTCAAATGTTAAATGTCAATATTTTTCACTGCTACCTAATAATCTCTACTCAGGATTATTTTAAATTTACTGAAAACAACTTAGGTACGTGTTAGTAACATTATAAACAGCAACTTTTGTTCTGGAAAACATCGAAAACGAAAAACAATGCGTTTTTCCATACAAGCTAAGATCAACTGATCGGTCATTTGAATGTAGGACTGATTTTTTTTTCACTTCGATGTTGGCCAGAACAAAAGTTGTTGTTTATAGAGTCAATAAGACGTACCTGAGAGTTTTGCAGCGAATAGAAAATACCCAAATATAAAATTTCATCAATGTTTTGAAAATTATTAAGGTAAAAGATCCGCCAAAAAAGTCACGGATACGGATACAGGTATCCGACAGATCACTACTTGGCACAAGATCCTGCCGTGATTTCATATACGAAAATTCGCTGTTTCTTACGATCCTATTCGGAATAATGAGACGAACTTATTAAATTGTGGTATTGATATCGGTTCTTGTGAGGTGAGAGCGAAGTTTCAATTTAATAAGATGTTTTGATGTGTTAAATATTCTGTTACATACCTCCTGGCGAAGCTTAAAAATAAGATAAAAAGCACTTTTTCTATCCACCTTTAAAATTTGTAGCTTCCATAATACCTGAAGCCAAAACATAACTATGATTGTTTTCGAAGACTGGAACACTACGGAGGCTCTCATCATCAACGCAGTGTTTGTGGTGGAGGATTATTGAGGGGTGTATTTGGTAAACAGTACCTACGCAGATGAAATACTGTCGCTCTTATGGTAACTTCTCTTAGGATTCTGGAATATCAATTTCCCACTAGGTGCTCAGCTTCATTGTCAGAAACATCTCAAATAATTACAAAGCTGATGTAACTCGGAGATTCCGACAATATAACGTTGCAATATTTTTTTTCGCCAATTTACTACGTGGAAACCAATATTTAAAATATTAATTCTTTGAACAGCGCGTAAAATTACAATTTCAGACTAGCACACTAATAGGAACAAATATTTTTAATGTTAACATCCTTATTACCTAGTTCCTTGTAAAAAAAACAGATTTGATTAATTTTAAAATTGTGTAGCCTTCTAGTGATTCTTCCATATTTCGATTGGCATTCTTTTAACAGCTCTCGAGGTCCAAAAAACCTAAACAAAATGATTTAGTGTGTGCTTTTAAAACAAATAAAATTGTTTATAGTTAGTATTGCATGAATTACATTATTCTGTTGACATCCCACCATTTAAGCATGTTGGTCTCAAAAAGTAAAAAATGATTTGCTATTTAGAAAAGTGTAGAAACTAAGTTGCTATGAAAAATGTTGCTTTTCATATGTACGTAGCTCAATGTTTCTATAGTACCTAAGCCTAATGGAGTTTCACAGCCCACAAAGTCTGTAAACAGTATCAACTACCATCCCTTCTCGAAAAAAATACTATTGTTTGTTTCATTTCGGAAGAATATAACAGAGAAAAAAAGAGTGTCTGGATTAGCGGATATTCTTAAATATTATCAAGACGAAATCTTGTGAATTGGAGGTTACAGGGCCAAAGTGATTTCTGTTGCTGATAATTTTCTTAATGGTTAATGCATACAATGAAACAAAATAATTGGTTGATTGTAATATTTTGGAGTCAGGTATTAAAGCTATTGTCGATATTTTTGTTAATGTAATTACTCTTGAAGCATAAGGGACTGAAAGGAGTGTTTTTTGTAAAGAATTGTTTGAAATAACAACTGAACTTTGGTGTAATGGTCTATATTTGACGGACTGCAGTGTAAATTCAAGGTGAACAAAAAAATGGAGTAATGTTCTGCTCCAAACCTTAAATGAATAGTGAACCTAACCTACACCATTACAACCAATAGAGAGTATTGGACACAGTACATGATAGGGGCTGTAATGTTTAATGTTAATGTTTAATAACTGAAAGGCGAACAAATGAAAGCAGAAGAGAAGACAGGAACAGTACTGTGTAGTTTTCTTGTGTTTTGGAAAGGCTGAGGCGTCGGTTTGGACTACATCCTACATGCAGCCGGCCGCTCTGCCCGTTCTGATAAAATCAACAAGTCTAGCAAAATAAAGCTGGCTCCCTCAATTACCGGATCATGGGCTAAATGTTATCATTTCCTTTTCACCCTAGCCCTCTTCAAAACCTAAACAACCACGAACTGGTTTTGATAAGTTCATGCAATCACGCGCCGTGCGTTTTTTGTTTAGAGTTCAAGAGAGCTTCGGCTAGTCACTGAATAAAATGATAGCATATTCATTATTAAAGAAGTAGGATGAGAAGTTTGGAGGGTAAGGAAAGAGCGGTGGGGGGGGGGGGCCCGTCAGCCTACTGGAACCAACGCACATTGCATATATATTGTGTGAATTTATGAATGACACTGTGGGTAGGTCTTCGTGTTTATGATTTTTTGTGAATATGATTTCATTTAAGTAAGGGTAATGGATAAGAGTCTTCGGTATTTTTTCATATCAATATAATTTTGATTTGTAATTGTTTGGATATATTATTAAATAAAAGTTAATAATATTACACAGTTTATTACACATATGCACATAAACACAATAGTATAACTGTAACTGTACAGGGGGCAACCCACAAGTTATGTTGTTGGTTACCAACCTAACATCCCTCTCCTTAAGTTTTAAATACAAAACAAAATACATTTACACTTAAATTTTAAATACAAAACAAAATACATATACACTTAAGTTTTAAATACAAAACAAAATACATTTACATTTTTTTTTTCTAGTAACTTATGATTTAATTTGTAACAATACCTATTTGTAAATAAAATTTGGCGAAAGAAAAAATATGGAGCAAGAACTTACAAAAACAAAGATAATATGAAAACCAAAACAAAATACAGAGCAAGAATTTAAAAATACAAAATCTTACAAATCCAATCTTTCTGGTTGTTTAAATACTCTACCTGACCTAGTTGTAATAAAGTCAGGTAGGTCCAATGGCAAGGAACAACCTGAGTTATTTAAACCCTCAGCAGTTCTGTCTATGACTTCATAATTTGATTCATCAGCAGTTTCATCAAAATCAAGATTGTTATGTTTGTAATAGTGTGATTCAGCATCCTCTGATGGAGGAGGATTGTATTTCTTAATAAAAACTGCATTGCGCCTATACATTTTGCCATTAATTTTTACTAAATATGACCTAAATTTAAGCTTTTTAACTATAAGTGCCCTTTCCCAAAATTTAGTAAACTTGTCTTGTACTAAAACTTTATCACCCTCGTTTAATTCTACTGGTTTTCTGCAGTGCTGATTTTAATAGGTCTTTTGAGAAGTTTTATTACAAACTTGTGGATCGTCAATAACATGAGGTACCATACAGTTATCTCTAATAGGAAGTTTTGATCTAAGATTCCTACTTTGAAGGAACTGGGAAGGTGAATATTTTAGCCCTGCGACTGGAGAATTTCTATAGTTGAGTAAATATAAGTCCAAGTCAGAATTTTCATTAGGACCTTGTATCTCAACGGTATTAAAAGGGTCAAAAGAAGCAAGTAATGTTATATTTGAGATAGCAGTTTTTAATTGATCAAAATTTTCAGGAGTTTGTGTTTATACTTCGAAGAGTGAAGATCTACGTTCGGAGCTCCTGAGGATTAACTACAAGCGATAAGTCACATTTAGTTTATTTTTTCCGTTTTAAATTATTTTTCTTTCCTTAAAGTATTTGTTTTACCTCTAAATAGAAGGTTTTTTTTTTATTTTTTATTTTATTTCATTTTTTCTAACGAAACGGCGGAATCTCCGCCTGTAAAAAAGAAAAAAGTGAGATATAGAAATGTTATTTCTAATAATGAAGGAAACTGTTTAAAAACTAGTGTCAAATTCTTAATTATTAAAAGAAATGAAGCGGATGATGAGGGAAATTCTCTAGACTTCAAAAAAGTATCACCGTTTTTTATCAGTAGGAGCCTAAAATCTATAATCGGTGAAGCTAAAACAGTCAAAAAATTGAGAGATGGGACTCTTTTAGTCGAAACTATGTCAGCAATTCAAACGGAAAAACTTATAAAATCTAAAACCCTATTAAACCTCCCCGTTATTGTCGAGCCACATGCTAAATTGAACACCAGTAAAGGAATAATATGGTGTGCAGACCTTCACAATTGTTCGATCGACGAAATAAAAGACGAACTAAAAACTCAGAATGTAGTAGATGTTAAAAGATTGACGTTTTACAAAAATAATGAGCAACAAAAAAGTAATAACTACCTGTTAACCTTTAACAGCCCCACCATACCCAGCGAAATTAAAGTAGGTTTCTATAACATAAATGTGAGACAATTCATTCCAAACCCTACCCGCTGTTATATTTGTTTGAAATTCGGTCATACTAAAAATGTATGCAAAAAAGAGCCGCTTTGCAGACTCTGTGGCCAAAATAAGTATGAAGGATCAGAATGTGTTAGCCCTATAAAGTGTGTTAATTGTAACGAGCAGCATGATTCTTTCTCCAAAAAATGTCCAGTGTTTCAAAAAAAAAAAGAAATTAAAGGCATTCAGGAGGCCGAAAAGATAACATACTTCGCAGCTAAAAATAAATTCGAACTGTTACATCCCTTGTCAACACGTATGACCTTTTCTAATATAGTTAAAAATACTAAAAGTGTTAGTGTCCAAACAGATAATATAAATGACAATGTTAACATTGTAACGGGAGTAAAACACCATAGTGAAGGTTATAAACAGCCATGTGATCAATGAGGTTTACGTGTGAAATGGATTTGCCACTGCCTCAACCATTTAATTTATTTTATTGCATTAAATAATTATTTCTTGACCAACATTGATTAATATTCATTTTTTAGTTCACTATAGCATAGTTTTTATTTATTTGTATTACAGTGGCAAATCCATGCGTAACCTGCACCCAGTTGTTGATAACCTGACATATATCTGATTCTAAAAAACTTGGAAAAGAGACGCTTTGTGTGAAATAAATTGATATTGTTATTAATACTAAATAAAGAGTTTTATTTGAAGCCTAGCTCTTTAAAGTGGTGACCCCGACGTGATCGACGTAATAAACGTGATTGACGTAATTTGGTGAGTAGAAATACGTATTTTTTTTTTCTCCTTTCTTTGTGTTTCTCTTAACCTCCGTTTGAAATAATAAGGTTAAAAGAATGAACAGCAGAGGAAATATAGACGATCTATTGTCATTCGATGTGCAGACGATCGAAGAAAAGGCGGAGGTAGAGTCGGCGTCCATGCAAAATGTGTTAACCCGGCTACCTAGTTTTTTTAAAGAAGCACCGGACCTATGGTTCATCCAGGTCGAAGCGGTGTTCAGGACCTGCAAAATAACTAAATCGACGACGAAATTTGACATGGTGATCGCCCAACTAGACGTCGCCACGGTCCTACAAGTTGCTGATCTGGCTCGTAATCCGCCAGAAGACCCCTATCAGAGGCTTAAAGAGCGCCTACTGGCAGATTTCGGCCAATCCGATAACGCGAGGATCAAAAAGCTACTCGAAGAAAAGCGGTTAGGCGATCAGAAACCATCCATGTTTCTCCGGGAGAACCATGCAACAGCTAGCCGGAGAACAGGTCCCAGAAGTGATGCTCGGCACTTTATGGCTTCGCGGACTACCTGAGGGCATGCAAGCTGCTTTAGCCGCAACGGAGCATACGGATGTGACGAAGCTTGCTCGAATAGCGGACAAGATCGCCGAGATTCAGCCCGCTTGTAACCCTATCATGGCTAATCAAGCAATTGCCCCTAACCTAGACCAGGGCCTTCTGCTCTCGGACCAAGCGACATTGGAGAGGTGATTAATCGACTGACCGCGGAGATAGCGGCGCTTAAGGCGCAGATGGGGGCCAGGTCAAGTCGGCCAAGAAATAGGACGCCCAGCCAGGATCGTGGGCACAGAAGTAAAAGCGGTCGGCGACTTTGCTTCTACCACGCACGGTTTAAGGAAAAAGCAACCAAGTGCCGTCAACCCTGCGACTGGAAGCCGGCGTTAAACTAGTCGCAGCGACGAATGAGGCGGATTCAGTCGCTGAGATCTCCAACCGCCGACTTTTCATTGCCGACAAGAAGTCCGGGGTCAGATATCTGGTGGATACTGGAGCCACCTTATCTGTCTTCCCGGTGAAGACTTGCAGAGCGAAGCCTTCCCAGGAGTATAGGCTTTATGCGGCAAACGGAACGCCCATTCCGTCATACGGGACCATTGTCTTGAACCTCGACCTACGGCTCCGTAGGAAGATGTCGTGGAGGTTTGTAGTGGCTGAAGTGAGTCACCCCATCATCGGCGCAGATCTACTTAATCATTATAACGTGATGGTAGATCTGGCCGGATGTCAGCTAGTAGACCAGCGGACAGGGCTCACTACGCGTGGAAGGTTAGCGAAGGTGCCAGTGCCCACAGTTTGTTCGGTACCTGCCGGGGGGTGGTACACTACTTTGTTGCGCAAGTACCCCGGTGTAACACAACCAACGTCTTTTGTTAAGCAGCCAAAACATGACGTAGTTCACCACATAGAGACAAGTGGAGCCCCAGTCACAGCGAAAGCACGCCGCCTGCCACCAGGAAGGTGCAAGGCAGCCAAGAATGAGTTTATGCAGATGATGGAAGAAGGTATCTGCAGGCCGTCTAACAGCCCCTGGGCCAGCCCACTGCACATCGTGGAGAAGAAGGATGGCGGCATAAGGCCCTGTGGAGACTACAGGCAACTAAATGCAAAGACGGTCCCCGATAGATATCCGGTGCCTAACTTGGCTGACTTCAATGTTAATATGCATGGACAAAATATCTTCACAACGCTGGACCTCAACCGTGCATATTACCAAATCCCGGTAGCGGAGGAAGACATCCCGAAGACGGCTGTGATCACACCCTTCGGTTCGTTCGAGTTCCTCCGCATGTGTTTTGGGTTGAGGAACGCATCACAAACCTTTCAGCGATTTCTGGATCGGGTGCTAAGAGATTTAGATTTCGCGTGGTGGTACCTCGATGATATAATCATCGGCTCGAGAGACGAAAAAGAGCACATAACACATGTGGAGGAAATCCTGCGTCGTCTCGAGGACAATGGCCTCACTGTGAACCTGGCGAAGTGTGTGTTTGCTCGCCAGGAAGTCGAATTTTTGGGCCACACAGTGAATGGATGTGGTGTCGGCGCTCTTCCTTCGAAGGTGGAAGCCATTGCTTCCTATCCTAGGCCAGTGACAATAAGGGACCTGCGACGTTTTCTGGGTATGTTTAACTTCTATCGCCGTTGCATACCCAGGGCGGCGGATATGCAAGCTCCTTTGAACAGGTTCCTGGCTGGAGCGAAGAAGAATGACAAGAGGCCGGTGGACTGGGATGTTGAAGCCACTTCAGCATTTGAACGCTGCAAAACCGCAATCCAGAACGCGGCAGTGCTTGGACACCCGAAGGAGAATGCTGAGCTCGTCCTGGTATGTGACGCCTCCAGTACTGCTATGGGAGCAGTTTTGCAGCAGAAGGATGGCAGTGTTTGGCGACCTCTTGGGTTTTTCTCCAAAGCGTTCGCTCCAGCCCAGAAGAAATACGCCACGTACGATAGGGAATTGCTGGCTATCCACCGAGCGATCAAGCACTTCCGGCATTACCTGGAGGGACGGCATTTCACGATTTGGTCGGACCACAAGCTCCTGGAATATGCCTTTCACCAGAAGCCAGAAACTGCGACGCCCATGCGGATTCGGTTGGTAAACTTCATCAGCCAGTTCACCACTGACATCCGCCACATACCTGGGGAAAAGAACCCAGTTGCCGACGCACTCTCGAGAATAGAGGACATAGACTCGACCGAGGACTATACTCATATGGCAAATGAGCAGAGGAAGGATCCAGCAATTCCGGACCTACAGAAGAACACTCGTCTTCAGTTCCGCTGGATCAAGCCTCCCGGTACAGAAGCATTAGTCCTCTGTGAGACTTCTACCCAGCAGGCACGGCCCTATGTCCCTGAATCCATGCGAGAAGAGATTTTTCACCGCCTACATGGGCTCAGTCATCCCGGGATACCAACCTCGAGGCGATTGGTCACACAGCGTTTTTTCTGGCCAGGTATGAACAGTGACATCTCGAGGTGGGCTCGTTGTTGCATTCCTTGCCAGCGGTCTAAGGTAGTCCGACATACAGTCACCCCTCCAGGTACCTTTGCACCCAGTAGCAGGTTTGAGCACCTGCATGTGGACCTCATTGGACCTTTGCCACCGTCCAACGGTATGCGTTACTGCCTTACAATGGTAGACAGATTCACACGTAGGCCCGAGGCATGTCCATTGGACGAAATCACCAGCACGAAGGTGGCAGAAGCGGTAGTCTGCTCGTGGATCTCTCGCTACGGTACGCCGGCTAGGATCACGACCGACCAAGGGCGTCAGTTCGAGTCAGATCTGTTCATTAATCTCACTCCCGTCCTTGGTGTTCAAAGAAACAGGACTACGGCGTACCATCCTCAGTCCAACGGATGTGTAGAGCGGTGGCATAGGTCTCTCAAGTCATCCCTCACGGCTACGTTGAACACGGCTGGATAGGCGAAGATACTTCCGACTGTTCTTTTGGGTCTCAGGTCGGCGGTTAGAGAAGATATAGGAGCCAGCTCTGCGGAAATGGTTTTCGGTCAGCCTCTGCGTCTCCCGGGAGAATTTTTTGAGCCATCAGGACGCCGAGAGGACGCTGAGTCAACGCTCAAGAATTTACGCGACTCAATGAAAAATTTGCGGCCGGCGCCACACCGCAGCAGCTCGGCCAAGTCCTTCGTTCACCGAGATCTTGAAGATTGCACCCACGTGTTCCTGAGGGATGATACGGTGAGCAAGCCGCTTACACCACCGTATACAGGACCCTACAAGGTAATATCCCGACAGGAGAAAACCTATAAGGTGGAGTTGCCTTCAGGACCGAAGACCATTACAATGGACCGTTTGAAGCCAGCGCATCTCCCGACGGAACCGGCGGTGAATGGCGAAAACAGGGAGCGACCTTCTACATCGCCTGCGACTGCGACCAGCGCCAACAGGGATCAACCCACTCCTTCACCTGCGGCAGACGACCCTTCGAATGACCTCGACGCAGAACAGAAGCAACCGAAGCCGGTTTACCAGACCCGCTCCGGTCGTGTAGTGAAACCCAAGGTTAGGTTCTGTGCCGATGCCATTGGGGGGAGTGATGTAACGGGAGTAAAACACCATAGTGAAGGTTATAAACAGCCATGTGATCAATGAGGTTTTCGTGTGAAATGGATTTGCCACTGCCTCAACCATTTAATTTATTTTATTGCATTAAATAATTATTTCTTGACCAACATTGATTAATATTCATTTTTTAGTTCACTATAGCATAGCTTTTATTTATTTGTATTACAGTGGCAAATCCATGCGTAACCTGCACCCAGTTGTTGATAACCTGACATATATCTGATTCTAAAAAACTTGGAAAAGAGACGCTTTGTGTGAAATAAATTGATATTGTTATTAATACTAAATAAAGAGTTTTATTTGAAGCCTAGCTCTTTAAAACATCTTTAAGAAGCCGTTAGTGCCTGAATGCAATAAAACCTCTTTATTTATTGCCCGTTCGGAAAAGATTAAACCGGACCGGGCCCCCACTCCCATTCCCTATCCCCACCACCTCCCTAAGTCAGCTGGGCCATCAGCTGGCTCCATTCCTCTTCCAACTCCTTTCACATCAACTTCTCCTCCAGCTGACCATAACCTTCCTTCCCTACCCACCAAACCGACTCCTTCCCTGGCTCCGGAACCGGCCAAAATTACGGAAGCTGAGTCCACTATCCCTAAATCTCCCGCGGAACTCCCAGTTTTATCTTCGGATAAAACTGGTTGTGACGGAACCACCTCGTGTCGCAGGAACTTCGACGACATGCAAGGTGATTGGACACTAGTAAAAGACAGACGATCAAGAAGCAGATCGCGTAATAAGTCACAAAACCGAGCGCTTAGTAAGGAAAAAATGGAAACAAATTAAATAAAATAATTAGTATTGACCATATATTATTTGTTTATTTTTATATCTGTTTATTTATTTATTTTTTCTTTCTTTAGTATTTTTGTTTTCATATCTTAACCATTTTAACAACTTAATTTCATCTCTACCTGTTACCTATTCTTATTTCATTATTTATTCCAATATATTTATTTACATTCATACTTAAAACATGCCACTCACAACAAATATCATTCAATGGAATTGCAATGGTATAACTGGTAAAAATGAAGAGTTGAAATTAATCATTAAAAAATACCAACCAGTAGCCGTATGCCTACAAGAAAGTAAGTTGCTTCCTCACAAAAAATTAAATCTCAAGGAATATAATATTTATAGAAGGGATTTTGAAAACAGTAATATAGCTTGTGGTGGTGTACTTACCGCGGTTCACAAAAATGTTGTATCCGAGCTGGTCCAAGTAGAAACTTCCCTCCAGGCGGTAGTGGTTAAGGTCTTCCTCAAATTCCCTGTCTACTTGTGTAACATATACCTACCTCCAGATAATTTTTCAGAAAATAGTTTATTAAATCTTTTCAAACATTTACCATCTCCGTACATTTGTGTAAGCGACGTCAACGCCCACCACACTTCCTGGGGCTCCTCTCATTGCACAACTCGGGGAAATCACATTAGGAGAATCATCGATACCACCGACTCAGTCGTCCTAAATACGGAAGAGTCAACTTATTTAAGCCCGGCTTACAACAACTTTTCCTCCATCGATATAACCTGGTGCTCTTCAAGCATCTTTCCGCATTTATGTTGGCAGGTTGCACAAGACCAGTACTCTAGTGACCACTTTCCGATAGTAATCTCTCTCCCTAACGATAACCCCATAAAATCAAAACATCCTAGATGGATCATGGAAAAATCTGACTGGTTCGCGTTTCAAAAAAAACTAAACATAAATGAATCAGAACTACTATCAGCTAGCGGCAGCGACGAGAAAACCCATTTGATAACAACAGCGATTCTGGAAGCGGCAGGCCTTTCAATCCCAAAGACCTCCAACAAAACGAGATCACGCAAAAATGTACTGTGGTATGATGAAGAATGTAAGGCCGTTATTAAAAGAAGAAGAAAAGCCCTGAAAATATTTCAAAAGGAACCCACTTCTAACAACCTAATAGAATATAAGAAGAGTCGTTCACTCTCCAGAAGAATAATCAAGAGTAAAAAGAAAGCATCCTGGGAAAATTTTTTAGATAATATCACAACTAATACTCCCCCAAGCACATTCTGGAAAAAGATACAGGGTATTACAGGAATATATAAAGAAAATCAGGTGGCTCTCCTAATCGGTGAACAAGTAGAACAAAAGGAGGAATTGTTAGCTGAGCGTTTTGCGGAATTTTATTCAGGACTATACTCCTCGAAAACAGATCATCCACTCGATAACTCCGAACAAAATACAAACGCGAATCAAGCAGAAAAAGAGTATAACCTTCCTTTCACCAAAACCGAATTGCGAGCCTCCATAAAGGATCTAAAACCTTCCGCACCGGGAATAGATGACATTCACAACGAGATGTTAAAACATTTACCAACACAGGTTCTGGATACTCTTCTGACCCTATATAACCACATATGGCGCTCGGGGGACTTTCCGAACGTCTGGAGAAGATCTGTAATTATTCCAATCCCCAAAAATGGAAAAAATAAGCTATTTCCACCAAGTTACAGGCCTATTTCACTGATAAGTTGTATGTCAAAACTGCTTGAAAAAATGGTGTACAAACGGCTGATATGGATCTTGGAAGAAAATAAATTACTATCGAAGGAACAATGTGGATTCAGAAAAGGACGCTCTACCTTAGACCATCATGTTACCATGGAATATGAAATAATGAAATGCTTCGTTGAAAAAAAAGAATGCATAGGCATTTTTTTCGACATTGAAAAAGCTTACGATAATTTAAATCCGACGCTTGTACTGCATCAGTTGAAGGAATGGGGATTCGAGGGTCGCATTCTCACCCTGATAGAAAACTTTCTACGGCACCGCACGTTCCAAGTCAGGATAGGGAATTATTTATCCTCGGTTAAAACAATGTCAAACGGAATACCTCAGGGTAGTGTACTAAGTTGCGTCTTATTTGCTATTGCCATCAACAAAATCACTAGTGTTATTCCAAAACCTATAAAATCGTATTTATTCGTAGACGACCTAGCCTTACTACTTCCGTTCAGCAATCGAAATCAGGTCACAAAATCTTTACAGAAGTGTTTAACAAATTTAGAATCATGGTCAAGACAATCTGGATTATATTTCTCAGTTGATAAAACAAAATGCATACTCTTCTCAAGACGGTGAACACCAACATCTCCCCCAGACATAGTTTATAGAGGCGCAAACTTAAGTTTCGAATCCAAAGTCAAGTTCCTGGGATTATTACTTAACTGCAAACTAGACTGGAAGGAACACATTAAATGGCTGAAGGAAGAATGTGGAAAACGGCTAAACGTGCTCAAAGTCCTGGCAGGAAGCTCATGGGGAGCAGACAGAAAAAGTATGCTGAGAGTATACACTTCTTTAGTCAGATCGAAACTGGATTACGGCAGTTTTATATATGCTTCAGCCAGTCCCAAATTGCTGACTGCTTTAGATTCAGTCCACCACGCGGGCATCCGTCTGGCTACTGGTGCCTTCAGAACTAGCCCAGTGAACAGTCTTTGTGTAGAAGCAGGTATAGCTCCGCTGGCTGTTAGGAGACATCAACTGGCCTGCGGATATATCGCTAAACTAAAATTTAATGAAGAAAATCCAGCATGGAAACCAGTTTTTCAACCTAGAAGCAGGAGGTTTAACGATGTCCGAAGATTACCCACCCCACTCGGAATAAGAGCAGGAAGACACATAGAAGAAATCAGATCCTTGCAAACCTCAGTCAATGAACATTATTACCCTCCATGGACCCTCAAACTACCTACAATAGATCTAACTCTTTCCAAATTTAAAAAATCTAGCACCCCAGATTATGCATATATATCAGAATATCTAAGCATAAAAGACAAATACAGAAATAGCAAATATTTGTATACAGACGGTTCAAAAACACACTCCAATGTAGGATGTTCCTTTACCATAGACTCAAAGACAATTAAATATAAGCTCCCTTCCATATCGAGCAACTTTACAGCGGAATGCTATGCTATCAGTGCAGCACTCTACCATATCATGCAGTGTAATGAAGAAAACTTTATAATATTCACCGATTCACTTTCCGCAATATCAGAACTAAGCAACATACATACAGACAATCAAATACTTAAGAAAGCGCAGAGCTATTCAACAATGATAAAAAGTCAGGGCCAGAATGTAATAATAGCATGGATACCATCCCATGTTGGAATTAAAGGCAACGAGGCAGCAGATCTAGCAGCAAAGGAAGCCGCCATGTCAACTCTAGATGAAATAAGAGTCTACACTCCATCAGATCTCGGAAACAGCCTGAAATCCCTAGGAAAGAAGACCTGGGACCAGCTCTGGGAAAGTGTAGAGGACGGCAACAAATTAAAAGGCATCAAAAAAGAAACCTCATCCTGGGAAAGTTCTAACCGTACCAACAGAAGAGAGGAAGTTGTCCTAGCAAGATTGAGGATAGGTCACACCCGATTAACCCACGGATACCTCATAGATAAAGAAGCTCCACCTAATTGCACATCCTGCAAAGTACAGCTATCCATCGCTCACATTCTAGTAGATTGCCCGCGTTACTCAGCTTACTTCGAAAACTGCAAAATAGAAAGAAGACTCCACTGGATGTTGCAAAATAATGTTTTGAGCGTAAACAAAGTAATTGACTTTCTAAAAAAATATAACCTATATAGCAAAATTTAAAATTAAAAAATAAGCCAAAACAAACATAACCTAAAGGACACGAATGACCTCTGTAGTTGAGTGTCCAAAAACCACAAAACCTAACCTAACCTCAAAATTTTCATCATAAGATTTGGTCCAAAGCCAAACGGAATCCTTCTTAAGCAAAGATGTGAATGGGGCTACTAAATCAGATAGATTAGGTATGAAATTTCTTAAAAAATTAACCGTACCTAAAATTGTTTGAAGGTCTTTAACATTTTTTTGGTGGCTCCAAGTTTATTATTGACTTAATTCTTTGTGAGTCAGGTTTATGACCAAGCTTATTAAATAAAAATCCCAGATATTTAACCTCGTTAACAAAATATTGGATTTTCTCAGAGTTGAATTTAATGTTGTACTTTCTAGCAACAGAAACAACTTCTCCAACTGTTTTCTTAAGTTCCTCCTCAGAGTTAGCACAACACAAAATGTCATCAAAATACACTATGACATTCTTTATATGACCAAAATACTTATAAGTTAATTTTTGAAAGAATTCTGGCAAAACTGACAAACCAAAAGGGGCTCTTAGATATTTAAAAACGCCAAATGGTGTACTAAAACAACATAGCTTACTTGATTCCTCATCTAGTTTATTTTGATGAAATCCATTTTTTAAATCGAAAAGACAGAAGTGACTTTTGTTGGAAAGTTTTAAACTTATTTCCTCTAAGGTGGGAATTTCATAGTAGTCTCTAACCAAACACTTATTTAAGTGTTGATGGTCAATACACAATCTTAGTGAAGCGTCAGGTTTTTCAACAATTACAAGATTATTTATCCACTCACAAGGCTCGTTCACTCGCTCTATTATGTTTGCATGCAATAAATCATTTAAGCAAGTTTTTAATTTATTCTTTATTTTAAAAGAAACTCTACGAGCAGGATTTGCCTTGGGAGTAGCATCACTACTGAGTTTGTTCATTTAACGTCACTTTATGCTGCTATGGCTAATCGGACGATGCTACAGTGGGAGCTCTAAATTTTGCCTATCGAGGTTTAATTAGGATAGGGATTTTTAACGAGTACCTGACATCTTACAGGCTCGGGACCCCCGTTTAACGTCCCTTCCGAAGGACGGCGTAACTAAGGGCATCTCTACTGAGTTTTAGCTTACATATGCCTGGGAAACATCCTAGTCCACTAAAGACCTGAACATCCTGATTCTGTTTGATAAAATCATCAACTGGGAGAGTAACCTGATCTATCCGACGAAGAAGTCCAAGTTCAACACAGGAACGTAGTCCTAGAAGTGGTGTTCTGTTATCATCTACGACCATGAATGAAGAGTTTATTTTCACGCTGCCTTTTTGAAGTTCGAGATTAACACAGCCGATGGGTCGAACAACAAATCCACCAAAGTATTCAAGAAGTACATCAGTTTTTCTTATATTTAAATCAGTACTAAGTTTCTGTAGAGCAGTAGTAGTTATAACATTCACTTGGGATCCAGTATCGAGTTTAAATTCAATAGTTTGATTATTAATTTTAAGCAAAGCCAGCCATTCATCTTTTCCATGTGTTACAGCATAACAGGCACACAGGTTTAAATAATCTAACTTAAAAACATTATTACTCAACTCTACCAGTTCATGAACTTGTTGAATCCGATTATTACGCTTATTTCCAGTGCATTTCTTTGCAAAATTATTGTACTTTTTACAGGAGTAACACTGTTTACCAAATGCTGGGCATCGCCCTTTAGCATGCTTGAACCCACAGCGATCACAAGCATATAAACTATCCTGAGGGTCCTGGTGCTCTGGTGGTCTTTTCATTTGTGGCTTCCGATTTACTTCAAGGATCTCTGTTGGATTATCAATCGTTGCTTTCTCTAAGTGTGCTTTTAAAACTTTCATATTTAACTCTGCCATCATGACTGTTTGGCAAAAACTAACTGTTTTTTCCAATGAAGGATCCTCTCTTAAAAGTCTTTCTTGAGTACTTTTGTCATAAAGTCCGAGAATTATTTGGGATTTCTTATTAATTTATCTTCCTGTTCACCGAATTCACAAGGTGCTACTAGTGATTTTAGATCCGTAAAATACCGTTCAAAGGGCTCGTTTGCTGCCTGGTTCCTACTAAAAAACTTAAAAATCACAATTGTCTCATTTTTTCGTGGAGTACAATGCTTTTCTTGAACGTCTAAACCAGAATTCACTGTTTCTACAGCTGGTAGTAGCGTCGTGATTGTGGAGTACAGTTTTAATCCTTCCGATCCCAATAAGTTCTTTAATCTTGCTTCTTGGACTTCTCGCGATTTCTTCCCTGTCTCTGTGGCTACAAAATAAACTTCTACTTCAGTCCGGAATCTTTTAAAGCTCTCGGAGAGGTTATCGACAGTCACGTCGAAGTCTGAAGGTTTGTTGAATTCCATGGAAATCACGTTTTAAAGTTCAAACTAAAACGGTCTCGACTGCGCCATGTTTGGGTATATTATTAAATAACAGTTAATAATATTACACGCTTTATTACACATATGCACATAAACACAATAGTATAACTGTAACTGTACAGGAGGTAACCCACAGGTTATGTTTTTGGTTACCAACGTAACAGTAATAGCCCTAGAGCTATGTTGGTATCTGCCATCATCAATTTACTTTTCGGAATATGAACCTTGGATTTTTTTATGTATAGTAATAACCTCTTCATAAAATAATTTGTTATGATATAGCAAAAAACGAGGATGTTCATAGATTATATATTTTGTGTAATGTACTATATTCATCTTTGCTGATCCCAACTGTTTGGTTTATTTTATTTGTTTTCTGATTATTATATTCGGCCATGTTTTTATCACATATTTATACGACCGAACAGAAAGAATTCGTTTTATGTTTATATTATTAAAGGACCCATACACCTGTAGAGAAAAAAAAAACAGTTATAACACAGATGCCAGAGATGCCCTCTCGAAATAGAACAATCTGAGGTATGTCAGGGGGTCTGAAATCGGAATTCTTCCCGCGAAACACAACTATATACAAAATAAATAAAAGGAAGTAGCAATTCAATAATTTAACAAATAACACTTAAAACAATGGTAAATCAATCAAATTCTGTTCATTCATTGAAAATAATATCAAATATTTAAATTAATTAATACTTTTAATAAATACTTCTTTATTTCTTCACCATTTTATCTATGTGGATGGGGTAATTCTTTTCAGCCTGATGTTGAAAAATTGTATTATTGTATTATTTAATTATTAACCTAATAATTGATGTCTACCTTAAATCGTCCACCGTTAATATCTATAAGCCCATTTATAAAATATTGCATAGACTTAAAATGAAAAGTTTATTTAAATCTATTTATGAAAAATTATCTATATCCTAGAAATATTCTGAATCGGCCTCCTTTAAAGAGGTAATTGCACGTTTACCATTTTATACCTAGTTTAGATGTATACGTCCTTCTATTGATAACATATTACAAATGAAAGAAAATGTTTCGACAATCTTGCTAAGGAATTTCCAAACCGATGTTTATTTCTAGGATATTTACATTTTAAAAACTTTTTTTTTTATACTTTACTCAGCCTGTGGTGTAGCAAAGGAGAAGTAGGTATTCATATTAAATATTATATATTTTGTTTTGAAGAGAAAAATATTTAAAAATAATTACCAAAGCTTCTTTCCTGAAAGTTTCTTTTTCTCTCACCTTTCATATGATGAAATACTTGCCGCTATCCTAAAATCCCGCACCAATGGTTATGGTCCTGATAACATTCCAGTAAAACTAGTAAAATTCTGTCTTCCCACCCTTATACCCATAACATCTATCACATCTATAACTTCTCCTTGCAAAATTCCACATTCCCTTCTTCTTGGAAAATGGCCCTGGTCCGACCATTAAACAAAATTTCGAACCCTTCCTCACCTCAAGACTTCCGCCCTATTTCCCTTCTTTCTAACCTTTCAAAACCGCTAGAACGCCTAGTACAGAACCAACTTTCGAAATTCCTGGATGAACGTTCCCTCATTAATCCTCTCCAATATGGCTTTCGGTCTGGACATTCAACTCAATCCTGAAAATAATCCATGACCTTCAGACTTCCATCGAACACCAACAACTAACTATCCTTATCCTTCTAGACTTCTCTAAAGCATTTGACACAGTTGACCATAACATCCTACTTAACAAACTTCAAAATCTTCCTTTATCCAACAGTACCTTGCACTGGTTCAAATCCTTCCTCTCAAACCGACACAGTTTGTTGTCGTTCCAGGCCAACCTCCATTTAATACTCTCTCCCTCTCCTGTGGTGTCCCTCAGGGCTCATCTCTGTTCCCTACTCTGTTTTCAATTTATATAAATGACCTTCCTCACCTCATCCATCATTCCAAATACCATATCTACGCCGAAGATTTTCAAATATACCTGTCCTTTCCCCCGACCTATTACAAGGCACAAAAAAATTACAAGAAGATCTGAACCGTATAAGTCAATGGACAGTGATTAACAAGTTGAGGCTGAATGCGGGGAAGACAAAGGCGATGGTAATAGGTTCCAATCACCTCCTTAAAAAAGTTCCTCATTCCCCAATCCTGTACTTAAATAATGTCCCCGTCAAATTTTTCCTAACAGTCAAAAACCTCGGAATCACTTTAGACCAATCCCTTTTTCTACCCTGAAGAGACTAAACTACACCCGTCACCTACTTCCATTTGAAACTCGTAGACTCCTAGTTACCTCTTTAGTATTCCCCCATTTCGACTACTGCTGCGCCGTATATGGGGTTGTCTCTGTGGAGTTCGAGGCCAAAATAAAACGTTTGATGAATTGCTTTGTACGCTTTGTCTTCGGGATCCCCAGGGACACCTCTGTCTACCGATTTTATGAAGAGTTGTGTTGGTTGTATCCTTCCTATCGCCGTAAGTATTTCCTCGCATCCTTCCTCTATCAAGTTATCCGATCCCACCATTACACATATACGAGCTCCTCAAATTTAAATCCTCCATCCATTCCCGTGATACCCGTTCACACCCTTACGATTAGTATATAGAGGCCCATCGAACCGCTGCTTTCGACAGATCGTTCCTGATTCGGTCCTGTTTCCTGTGGAATACTATCCCTTCTTCCATCCGCTTTTCCAAGACCCTTCCTACCTTCAAATCCCGCTTATTTGATTACTTTCTATCCCTCCAGTTCCCCGAAGTGCATACATAAAATTATCGATAGAATATTATTTATTTTGTTTATTCATTTTTATTTTTATTTTTAATGTGAAATCTTTATTTTTTCATTATCATAAGAAGTTATTTTTTTATTTATTATTATTTAATCAGCTTTATAGATTGACTTTTCTACTTGTTTTTTTCTTTGTACTCGAAGGCTCTAAAGCCCACGATAATTATTGTTAATTAACATAACGATAAGTTATGTTATTCTAAAGGAACTTGTCCCAGAATAAATAAAGAATTTATTATTATTATTAGTATCAATACAACAATTAATAATAATAAAATAAAATTAAATATTATATTTTGTTATTTAGATGTTTAGATTATAACGAATATGATGTTTATATCTGTAATGAGTCCATAACGAGCAATATAGTTTATTTGCCTTGTACTTAAACTAATATGCAATATAAACTGTATGATGTCTAGGTTTTGGCGAGAACACGACCCGACGGGTATCCTCAGGGTTTTTTTAATAGGAGTAAAGATCCTTAGCTATGCCCTTCTTCGGAGGAAACCTAAAATGACCTCGTTAAAAATTCCTATCCTAATCATCGTCCGATTAGCCATCGCAGCAGAAAGTGACGTTAAATTAATAAATGAACAAACAAACAAGAATTCGATCTCTACCTTTTAAGAATTCCTTTATTTACAGGCAATTGTATTCCAATAATTATAAGTTGAAAATTTTGTCTAAGGAACTCATTTAGTTACGATGTCGATTATAATCGATATTTAAATTATAATTCTGGGCTAAGGTACTTTCATTAATACATGTGTTAAATCTAAACTAGTCCCTCTTCCAATTTTACCTGTTCTACCTCCTTGTACCAGTAGGCAGAGCCCTCTACCACCTCCCATGCTACAACTAGGCACAAAATGACCATCTGCCGCTACAGTACGAGTAGTAGACGAGTAGCACAAGAGAGAACAGCCACAGACTCGACACGTGCTCCACACACATCAGCATGGAGTGAACCATCAGCAGAGAGCCAGCAGGGCAGGGAGGAACCCGCAACCATGTACCCAGCCGTATTAATTCACAGATGGACTAATATAGCATTATTTCTCTTTCTGTTTTTCTCATTATTTTAGTATGTACACTAATAATACCTTTTATTTCATCTACATCATTTATATTATATACAGTCCCCAACACCACAGAGAAAAATGTACCATATTCCACCAAGGGAAGGTATCTTCTCTACGTAAACAATATGAGACATAATATGGAGCTATTATATTTGAAAGTGGTACAAGTTCATTTCTTCATATTCGCATATCATCATATTTCGCAATATTGAAAGGTTTCAATATGAAATACTTTAAAAATATGGGCAAACGGGGAAATGTTTTTATCACTTAGCAATTAGCTAAGAGTAATGTTAAAAACCCTATACACATTTAAAATTTTATTATGACATGATAATCATTAAAACATTTAAAAGAATATATGAGAGGAAAATAGTTGACTGGATGATCAAATGTAGAAAGGAGATAGTTGGGGGGTGCAGTAAAAAAAAAACACTGAATAAGTATAATATAAATTATACCCGACCTATTGACCGACTTAGAATATATCCATAATGACCCCCTCCTCAACCATTCTCATGTTCAACCAGATCTTTCACGCGTCTCTGTAGCTAATATCATTTCCAATTTCCTTCAGCACCCCCATTCCACTTTCTCCCCACAGTTTTTCAAAGACCTTTCGTTCACACGTTCTTTTCTTCAATCCCATGACGACTTAATTGTCACTAAAGCTGACAAAGGTAACTTAACTGTAATTATGGGCCTTTCTGATTATAACCTCAAAATTAATTCCCTTCTTTCTGATACTTCCACCTATAAATCCATACCTCGTGATCCTACTGCATCTCTCCAAAAACAATTCAACCTCCACCTAAAAAGCCTTGTCAATTCTAAATTAATTACTTACCCGGTTTACAGAAACCTCATTTCCTATAATTCCTTAGCCCCCCACTTTTATGGTCTTCCCAAAATCCACAAACCCAACAACCCCCTCCGTCCCATTACAGCTAACGTCAATTCACCATCTACAAAACTTAGCAAATTCTTACTTCCATCCTTACAAGTCCTCAGCCGAAACAACCCATATGATATCCAAAACTCCTTTCACCTACGTGATCTTTTAACATCCCTCACCATTCCTGATCATTACATCCTCACCTCCTTCGATGTCGAAAGCCTATTTACCAACATACCTTAAGATAAAGCCCTCGTCATAATAGATAACAACTGGTCACTAATAGAACCCCATACCTCTCTTAACCGGTCCTCATTCCTCAAATCCTTAAAACTATGTTGTGAATCCGGCTACCTTACCTTCCATGGACAGTTCAGTTTATAAGAACTGGTTAACTCAGGTAGGTAGACCCTCTGGTGAGGACGTTTAAGAGATCGAGAGTGGGAGGGTGCTCGAAGGAGATGGGAAGGGACATTCAAAAGACATATGTAGAGGATTCTTGAAGATAGACGAGAGAAGCAGCTGGAAGATGGAGAAGCACGCGGCAAAGAGCAGAGAAAGCCGACGCGGGAGACACTCCGCTATAGCTAACAAAGAACATATTCCTTGTATGTATTATAAAAACAATTATTATCTTTTATATATTAAAAAAACTGTTAAAAACAATAATATATAAATATATAAAGAAAAGTAACCGCTATTTAACGGATATAGTTTAATTTAATGTATGAATATATTTTATGGCAATCCTTTATTTTATCTGAACCATTAATCGTAATGGTCAATGGATGTTGTTAGGGCGTCGTAAGGGTAACAGGGATTGCACCCTTGGACAACATTTCCCTATAGCACAAAGCTCTGATAGGCTGCTGCCTTAATCTGTTTCAATTAATTTTATTGTAGAAAATTAACTGCTCAGTAATAAATTTAAATTATATTTGAAATGCTTAAATAAAATAAATAAAAGGGAAAGCCAGATATAATACCAAATGCCTTTTTTTGAAACTCTTATATATTGATGAATGAACAAATAAATCAAATTACTTATAAATAAAAACAAACAATTAAACAAAATCAAAATGCAATTAATTAAATGAATATAAACGTGAATGGAAAATACATTATGAACAAAGTTTATTAATCAAAATAGTCTGAATACAAAACAAAATAAAGAATAATTTTAAAATGAGCTCATAGTAACTGAATTATTTAATTACGCAATTAACCAATACAAATGTCTAAATACCCTAGGTGATGATTTAATTCACGTATTTTACAAATAATTTATTTTTATTAAAATTATTAAATTGTTGAATAGAAAAAAATTACATATATAGGAAATACAAATTATTTATAATGACAAAATGAGCGGCTTTAACACCGCCTATCAAATTTTAAGTATTAAAATTTCAGTCTGATTATACCCCTGAAGGAGGCAACAAGGGTGGGGTGCTTGGTGAGCGACTGGTCCACATATTCCCCTGGTGGATTAACTTTATTACTGATGGATTAAGCTTACTTGATTACTTTATTTACTTTACTTTATATTACTATACTAAAAACACTACCTTAATTGGGATAGATCTCAATAATTCTTGCTGCTGACCAATAGCGAAGAGGAATTCGGAATTCTCCAACTATTTCCAACGTTACTGCAGAGACCGTACTGTCTTCTAATTAGTAAATGAAGTTGTTGAGATTCAACATGTAAATGGTATAGATGAAGATGATACACTAGCTTGGTTGAGAAATGAGGTTTGGAACGTATGTTAATTGGATATTTGTCCTCATAAGTCAAGTGACTGTTCCGTCGCCCTCCCACACTTAGAATACCAGAGAAATCCAAAAATTATTTATAATGACAAACTGAGCAGCCTTAACAGATGTATTACTATTACCCAAAATAATATCTATGTTGTTTAATAATTGTTTAATAATGTATATATAATAATTGAACTGTTCAAATGATTTATTATTCACCAAACATTCATTACTACATTATTTTTTTAAGGTATACGTTGACTGAATAGTAATTTGGTAAACACACACACAACCTCTGAAAAGGAATCCAATTTAAAAAATAGTGTCCTACCTAAAGTGAATAATAAGTTGAGTAATTAATTATCTTAGTTGAATAATCTGGCATCCCAAAAAATAAATAGAATTGATAAAACATATTTATACCCTTTATAATATTTAGTATTTTAATATCTTCGATTACTACTTGCTACTGATTGTTGTTGTAATATGAACTGGTTGAACGTCTGATGAGTAACCCTTTGAAATAACTATTTGGTTTGGATTCGTATTTTAATTTCATTGGTCTGCAGTTTTGGATTTATCAATGATTTGACAACTTAACACTACTTCATGTCTATTACTTTAGAGCGAAAACCCATTTTTCATTCCTTTTCGGGGTGATGCATCATTTTAATCTCGTACAAGAAGAGCCGCAGATGATGCGCATTGATTAGAAGGGCGCAAGTTGGTCGGAGCGCACCCCACCACGGGCCCGCAAATCCTCTTAAGGTCCGATCTCCTTAGCGATAATAAATACAAAGCAAACAGATCAAATCCACTACGCTCCCCCTCCGCCGTCTTCTTCTGGATGACGCCTTTGTATTTTTGTTTCTAAACGAATCATAACGGATCCTGCTCAAGGGATGTCTGAAGGAGGGAGTTAGGTTTCACTTTTCTCTTATCTTGTTTACATATTATTAAGGTTTAATTTTTATCCATAAATTATATCCTAAATAGAAGTTTTTTTTAATTGAAAACTTCTTAAGCCCGGCCTACGCATGAGTTATGTAATTTTACTAATCAACTATAGTTTGAAGATTAGAATTCCATTATTATAAAAATAATTATATTTAACTAAAAAGTCGTTAAATAGTTGTGCAATTGATAA
Organism: Arma custos; assembly: GCA_037127475.1. Lineage (NCBI taxonomy): Eukaryota > Metazoa > Arthropoda > Insecta > Hemiptera > Pentatomidae > Arma > Arma custos. The sequence continues at coordinate 113,119,044 of CM073759.1, forward strand.
TAATAATAATTTTCTGTTTCCCCTGAAAGATTTTATTTGTAATAGTTAAATGTTACATATAGTTGAATACATATAGCCCTTAAGTGTAGCAGGTTGTACTTATTGCTATCCAATAAAAATATAATGAAAGTTAAGGTTTTATGAGGAAAGTAATAGAAAAGATTCTTATTTGTTGACAACTCCTGATATTCTGATCCATATAAGAAAGGACCATGAGAAAATAATACTACATAATTCATTTTTAATTTTAATTCTTTTGCTAAAATAAAAATAACGTCCTGAACACTTTGACGTCAACTGGCATCTTACTAATATTATAAATGTGAAAGATTGTATGTTTGTCTCTCTTTCACGCAAAAACTACTGAACGGATTTGGATGAAACTTTACATTAATATAGGTTATACATCAGAATAACACATGGGCTATAGCAAGCGCGGATTTAGGGAGGGAGGCGCACTGGGGCAGGTGCCCCCCCGACAGTTTTATATGAACTGTGGAGAATCCATTATAGTATATAATTAAAGGAAAATAACATGATCATAGTTGTTAAAATATCAGAAAGAACAAGAGAGAAACTATTTGTTTTGATATACTGCTAATCTTACTTCTTACTAATATTAGAAATGTGAAAGTTTGTATGTTTGTCTTTCTTTCACGCAAAAACTACTGAATGGATTTGGATGAAACTTTACAGTAATGTAGGTTATACATCAGAATAACACATAGGCTATAGCAAGCGAGTAATTTAAGGAGGAGGGGGGGCACGAGGGCACGTGCCCCCCCGACAGTTTTTTAGGTACTGTAGAGAATCCATTATAGTACATAATTAAAGGCAAATCACATGATAATAGTTGTTAAAATAACAGAAAGGACAGGAGTGAAACTATTTGTTTTGATATCCTACAAATCTTACCACGTAATATTATAAATGTGAAAGTTTGTATGTTTGTCTCTCTTTCACGCAAAAACTACTGAACGGATTTGGATGAAACTTTACAGTAATTTAGGTTATACATCAGAATAACACATATACATAGGCTATAGCCAGCGCGGATTTAGGGGGGAGGGGGCACGTGCCCCCCCCCCGCCGACAGTTTTTTTAGGTACTGTGGAGAATCCATTATAGTACATAAATAAAGGAAAATCACAAGATAATTGTGGTTAAAATAACAGAAAGGACAGGAGGGAAACTATTTGTTTTGATATCCTACGAATATTATAAATGCGAATGTTTGTTACTCATTCACGCAAAAACTACTGAACGGATTTGGATGAAACTTATTGAATAAAATAGGTTATACATCATAGGCTACATCAAAGACATATTTATGTGGGGTCACGTGGGCATGCCCCTCCGTTATAGTACATAATTAAAGACAATTCAGGAACTTAGCCTCTTGAAATTTGTAGATAGGTTCTTTGTATAGTTTAAGAAAGAAATTTGGATAATTCCACCCCAAGGGTTTCCTTTTTAATATAATGGGGGTTCAAAGGTTGTAGATAATCCGTCAGTTTTGAAGTTAGACATCTGAAATTATGGATGTACGATTAACTTATATTTTAAAAAAATAATTAAATATATAGGCATATTTATTTTGAATGATCTTTCACGAAACTTTATGTGGCAGGCCGAATTCCACACGAGCGAAGCCGCGGGCATAAGCTAGTATATGTATAAATATTTGAAAAGAAATGTATGCACCATTCATTACAGCGAGATTACTGTTATGGTTGTCAGTGATATCTGTTATGGTCGTATGTTTTTTTACAACGAAAATATAACTGATGATGCACCCAATATATTTCCAAATTCGCCATGAATCATTTTATGACCCAGAACCGAAGACCGATAAGACCTAATTGAAAGGCGATCCTCTATTGGTTGGAGATCAGCTGGAACCAGATGCTTGCCAGATTAAGAAGTGGGCATCAGCTGGTGGTTGTAGAGCTTAAAATGCACCAGCCATGGGATTGGTCATTACCATGGGAATAAGAGGGGACTAGATTGATTGTCTTAGCCTCATTGATCATTGCCTGCCTGATGAAGCTCCCTCTTAAATGTTTAAATGTTTCCACCCACCCCCCCCACTCCATCAATGTCTTCCCCTCCTCAACCAAAAACGGAAATGGCGAATGGTCATCTTTCTCATTCCGGTGTTTCACTAAACCAGTTATTGTTATTGCATACAATAAAATTGAGCATTACGAATATACTGTTTTACCAACTAATCATTGGGAGGATATGAATAAAAAGTCATCTCAACAGTACCAGCCAGCTACTGCCAAAGTAGCCAAATGTTTTATTGAACATAGGCCTATGAAAGAACAGCTGATCTAAACTGCGCAAAAATGAATAGGGATACCACTAATTTTGTTGTATTTTCTTTAGATTTGTAATATTATTTGTATTAAAAAGAATAAATATTTATTATTAATTATACTACATTAATTATTAATGTAGTTATTGAATATGTAATAATATAAATGCTAGGTAACGTACATATTACAAAATTAGCAATATCCCCATTCATTTTTGCGCAGTATATATCTACAGAGACCATTAAGAAATTAAGAGCAAAAACTACATTGACCCTGATGTTTTGCGATTTGTACCATCTTTCTTTGAGGGGCTTAGAGACTTGTTGACTCAACTTAATTGATTGCGGCGTCCAAGTCTTGAATGCTTGTGTAGAAAAGTATACCATTTTAATCGCTTGGAATACCATTTTAATGTCAAGAGATTGATTAAATTACATATGAATATCATAGATCGCGCGACATCCCATCATCGATGATGTGCTTTATCTGAACTTTTCTTCCATATGACCTTGTCTGTTGCAGCCGATCTTTAGTTTCCGATCTTCACTCAATCTTATCCTCCCATAAAGCTCATTATTTGGTATTTCTTTGAGATCGCTTCATATTCACCGCATTTCTCGCCCATCAAAGTATTCCGAATCTCTATGATTTAACAACACTATTCGACCCGATGCTATATATTCCTCATATTTTTAGGCATATTTATTTTGAACCTCTTGATGCTGCCTATCAAGAAACTTCGACAGCTCTAATAAACGCCAATTGTTATGAGTATCCAGCCAATGATCCGATGAATCATAAGATATAAAGATCCAAGCTCGAAACTTAAAGTTTTATCCTGCTAGTGGCTCCTCATCAAATTCATGGATGAAAAAATATAACGCTAAATACTGTATTGACTCTCTCAATGATTACCTGAGGAATGTCATTTTGTGGATTGACACTTATAAAAATCAGGCCTAGAAGACTTAATTATCGATTTTTTCAAATACATTTTATTTGAGAACGATTTTTTTTCAATCGTTATTCGAATAAAAATTTCGTCTATGAGTTCTTTGATAAAAGTTAAGTGTAATTTATTATTATTTATGTTTATCTATTTCGACAATGAGCTATCTTAGATATATAGTACTTTATGAATAGAAGTTATTACATCCCAACTCTTTTTCTTCTCACTTCCCTACCACTGTGTTACATATTTGGTGGTAGACAGTGTTTGCCTTTCCGATCCTGTGCGAAATTTCACTGTCCACTTTTCCCGAACATTGCATCACAGATGCCAGCTAAGTGTAGTCCGACACAACTTCCATTTCATTACCGCTGAAGGAAATATGAATTTCGTCTTAGGTCCTACCCACCTGCAAGACTTTACTTTTACCTATTTTAATCTTCATGCCTTTCCTTGCAAGTTTTGCATTCCATTCTGTGACCGCTTGTTATCTTGTAATTTTTCCTGGGAGTCTGAAATCAGCACTATATCATCCGCATAGATAAGAGTCTGTATGACAACAGGTCTAAGTTCCAGTGTCCTAAATGCGTTCGATGTGTTCTTCGGATACATATTGAGGCAATTTCATCCATGTATAGGATAAGTAATGGATTAAGGCAGTCTCCTTATTTTACTCCCTTTTCTATTTTAAATACTTTAGACTCCACTCCATTCAGCCTAATAATCCCTTTTGGTTCGGATTAAGTTGATTGAAGAGCTCCTGCAAGATTCTTTGATACATTTTTCCTTCTTAAGGCTTCCCGTATTTCCTCTCTTGGTACCAGGTCAAAAGCTGCTTTTAGATCAAGAAAGGCTAAGAATATATTACGATCCCGGTCCCAGCTTTTCTCAAGAATTTTCACGTAGGCTTCCACGGTCTGCGGTATTGTCCATATGTTCTTTTTCCGGGATGGGCCGTGTGGTGTTGGTTTTGTTTGCCGAGCTTTCGCTCATCGTGTCGTGAGCTTCCTCAGGGCTAGTCAGTGAATGAAGAGCAGATTTTTTTTTTTTTTCATAACCCCTAAATATGTTTTTCTTTTTTTATTGTGCAACTGGGTTTTGTGCTCTCTTATGGGCACATTTATTTTTCTGAGTTCTTCTCCTTCTACTGTAGTATGACTACATTTTAAGGAGTTGAGGTGGTTGGAATTTTTGTTGTTTTTGTTGTATTTCTTATTTGTTTAAGTGCCGGGGCACACTTAATTTTTGCGTTTATTTTTATAATTACAATCTTATATACTACGGTTTTTTTACATATATACATGGTAACATATTTATGGAGTTTCTTCCATTACTTGTTGCCACCTTATTGGAGCTGAAGCAGGTGTCAGAGTTTTAAATATTTCGTTAGTTGTGCATTTGAGGGAGTCGAAGAATTTTATGTGTCTTCGTTTTATGAATTCAGTTGTTGTGGGTAGGTAGAAGAGATCGTGTAATTGTTCCGGTTTTAAGCTTTCTCAGCGATGTAGACCGAACAATTTTTCGGAGTATAGTGTCCTGAAACAGTTGTAATTGGCGCTACGTTCCGACTCTGAGGTGGGTGAAAAGCGAGGCTCCGTATAGAAGTGCAGGCCTTAGGATGCTCTTGTAAATTTTGATTTTTAAACGCAGTGATAAGGCTGAAGATAGTAGTAGGTGATGAAGTCTATAGGTTCTTCTTCTTACCATGCGGATTTTTGAATAGCAGTGGGTTGACAGTGTCATGTGGCGATCTCGTTTGATTCCGAGGTAAACTATGGAATTAGATGGGCTGATAGTGGTATTAGCCACTTGTAGAGTTTTTGGTAAACGGCCTCTTTTTCCTTTTTGGAGGGCAAACACTCCGCAGTCCGTCTTCGCCGGATTCACCTGGATGTTGAGGTGTCTCAATTTTTCTACGATTTCTTGGCAAGTACTTTCGGTTTGTTTTAAAGCCCGTTTTGCGCTCATACTGCTGCTATAAATGGCTATATCGTCCGCGTATGCAGCGACAGTTGCTCGTTTGTAATTTTTGCCCGCTATATCAGCAGTATAGATGGAGAAAAGGGTCGGGGATAGTACCGCTCCTTGTGGAACTCCGCAGGTGAGTGGTATGTTTCTCGATAGTTTGTCCCGTACGCGTACGGCCAGGCTTCGTTGGTTTAGAAATGCGGCTATGATGCTGTAGAGCTGTTCCGGGCACTCTAGAAGCTTCTGGCAAAGAATTCCATGAGACACGGAATCGAATGCCTTTGTACAGTCTATTGAGATCATAGCTGTTGCTGCATTTCTGTTGAGGTCTCTGCATACTTCCGTCTGGATTTTCATTAGGTGGTGTTCAGTGCTGAGGTGTGCTTGAAAGCCGTTCTGTTCGTAGGGGATAACAGAGTTTTCCTCACAGAAATCTTTAAGATAATTTAGGATAATTTTCTCGAAGGTTTTTGCGAGGTGCGGTAGAAGACTGATGGGCCTGTAGTGTTCCGCTTTATCCCCTGTTTTGGCCGGCTTTAGTAGCGGGAACAAGATGGCGTGTTTCCATTGTTGAGGAAAGTATCTCAGTTGGAGGCATGAGTTGTACAGATGCGTGAGGTGTGGTATTCCTTTCCGTGGTAGTTGCTTCAGAAGAATTGTCTGTACTTCTTCATGACCGGGTGAGCGGTTGCCGTTTGACCGTCTCAGTATAGCCTTTAACTGTTTCGGGCTGACAATCATGTAATTAATGCCCCTGTCCATAGTTGGAGGTGTACTGGTATCAGTTCTGGACAGTATGTCACTATTTAGGTGATCCGCTAGGAGTTCTGCCTGTTCCTCTGGTGTAAGGAGGCGGTCGCCATCATGTATTCTGATAGTCGAGGACTTCATCGTAGCGCTTTTGGTGAGTTTCCAAAATTTGCGTAAGTCCCCATGCGTTGCTCCGAGCTGATAATGCCAGATCGATGTCTTCCATTGTCGTAGAAGGTATTTGATCTGGGTAGTGATGGCGTTGACTGCTATTTTTATGTTTTTATCCTTGGTTCTGTACCATTTATTTTTTAAAGTGTGGCGATTTTTTATAAGGGCTAGGATGTGTGGTGGCGGTGGTCGGAGGTGTGGTGGTGCCGGCCTATATTTCGGAATGGATGCTGTCGCTGCTTGTGTGATGGTTTCTATGAAGGTTTCCAAATAACTGTCTACCTGTTCCTTGGTGGTCAGTTGTGGAATGGTTGAGAGGCTGTTGTACACTTCTTCTTTGTATTTCTTCCAATCAGCCTCTCGGTATCTGAATTTTTCCCTCATCGGTTCTTCTTTATTTCCGTTTAAAGTGTACAGTACTGGGCGGTGATCGGATGAGAGGAAGTTTAATGCTGAGCAGCTTGTGATACGGTGAGGTTGTTTGGTGAGAAGAAGGTCCAAGGTAATTGAAAAGTGCCTCCGTTTCCAACGTGTCTGAAGGTGTGTGTGTGTCCGGGTGTACTATGCAGTATCTTGTTTTGGTTAGTATCGAGCCAGCCTTATTGTTCTTGGTGTTGCGCCATGCCGTATGTTTGGTGTTGAAGTCTCCCACAAGCCAGTGATTGGTCCTTACTGCGCAGGTCTCAAGGTAAGATTTGAACTCCTTTAGAGATCCAAACGGTCTTCTGTAGAAACCAGTGATATATGTAGGTTGTTTCATCAGAACCTGGACCGTCGCGTGGCTGATTTTTCTGTCAAGAGTGGCCATGGGTTCTTTGATTTTCTTCCACTGGGTCCCATACTTCACCGCAATCATCACGCCGCCGTGCGGGTCGTGATGTCATCGGTTACTAACGAGTAGCCTCGAAGACGTGGTGGGTTACCTTGAAGCCTGGTGTCAGTGAAGACGGCCACAGTCGGTTGTGTTGCAGCCAGAAGAGCTTCTATTCCTCCTTCTTGTTCAGGAGTCCGCAGCAGTTGAAGTTTATAATAGACAGCGAATTCATGGTTGATGTTGGGCTGCTACCAGTTGAACTAGGGCTGCGACCTGGTTGGTGAGGTTGTATACCATCTGTATTAGTTGGTCCATTGTGACCGCTGGAGTGTTGCCCTCAGAATGAGTGGTTGGCGGTGATGTCTGAGGGGTCTCAGTGTCGTCATGAGTGAGGGGTTGGAGGAGGGAGGAGTAGGAGGTCCCTGCGCTGGTCGTCTTGTATTGTCTGGTGGTGAGAGGGGTTTCTCTCTTCTGATTGGCTGTTGCCTTCTCCTTTTTCCTTTCTTCAGCCAATTTTAATAATTTCTGTCTCACCGTACATTGCTTATAGGATGCGACATGCTCTTCATTGCAATTTGCACATTTTGGGGATCCTGTGCGTGGACAACTTTAAATGTCGTGTTGTTCTCCGCAGCGCACGCATTTCTCGTTGTAACCACAATAGTTTCGTGTGTGCCCGAATTGTTGGCATTTGAAGCATTGTATTGGGCCGTCTCTATTTGGTATATAGGTGGTTGCTGTAAAGATGCACCTATTAACATGCCGCACTTTTCTGATGTTATCAATGGTGATGTTTGTTGGAACTGTAATAATGACCGGGTTTAGTGGTGTCTTCCTCCCTTTATCATCTGCTCGTTGAAATCTACGTACGTCTGTTACTTGGAGGTGCTTAAAAGCTTCTTCTATGTCTTTTTCCGGGGTTGTTATATCCAAATTCTTGATAACGAATTTTTTGAAAGTCTTTTTCGTTGTAGTTGCGTATGAGTGATGAGGTATATCAAGTGTCCTAAATCCCTTCAACACTTTTTCACGTTCTTGTAGCGATGGCATCTGTATTTGAATATACGTTTGCTTGAGTAGATATTCGTGAATCCCGGTTTTATCCATGAAAGCTTTCACGTTCCCGATAGTATATTTATTTGACATCACTATTGGCGGTATGTAAGGTCTTTTCGTTTGGACTGGTGTTGTGGCTTCGGATTCGGTGACTATTTCTTCCAGAGGACTGAACCGGTTCTCTGTTGGTACTGCTGGTACTGAAGTAGGTTCGGCATCTCTCTCCTCAGAATTTCTTAAATGTTGCCCTCTTGTGCGGCAAGTTGAGGCTCCCCCTGCAGCTGAGGTCATTGAGGTAGGAGCTACTTTTCTGCGCACAATATTGAAAAAAAGTCACAAGTTAATTCACGGGACGGACCGTAATGAACGCACCAAAACAACTAACACAAGAGCGCACTAAGTTGGTCGCTTGCCAGTGCAACGCTACTCTTACCCAATGGGTGGCTGCCGAGGTTAGTCCCAAGTGATATGCATGGACCACGGCAACTCGAGGGTGCTAACTAAGCAAGAGGACTGGGTCTTCAGGAGTCTTCAGCGGTAGTCTTCAGGAGATCCTTCTTCTTCGGCTGCTGGCTCTAGAATGTGAAGAGCAGATGGTGGAGTCAGGGTGTATATACCTTAGGGGTGGGGTGTCTCGGTTGAAGTCTGCCTTCCCATTGGCTCGCTTGTGCCGAGTCCGTAGGTTGTGTTGTGCTCTGGTAGGTTCGTGTGTGTTCGGTATTGTCGTATGTGTGTGGATGGTAGGTTGATGTGTTAGTCTTTTGTTTTACGGCAGGATACCAGTTTTTGCTAAGTTTGTAACCGTCTTCCTTATTCAAATTATTGGATTCTTTGATAATTTCAATGGCCTCTCTTATGGTGCGGAGGTGATAATTATTTTCTTTTACTAGTACAGCTGTGTTTTCGAAAGGTATGTGGTGGTTGGTGTTGTAGAAGTGTTCTGCTACAGCCGATTTTTCCGTCTTGAAGTTTTTTTTTGCCTATAGTTGGAACATTCACTTTGGCAGCCTTTCTTGTAAATTGGTACTATCATGTTAAATTTCCAGTCTTTTGGAATCTTCTTCTCATCCTATAACTTTTGAAAAAGGTTTTGTAGGATCTTTATAAGTTCCATACCGCTATGCTTTATCAATTGCGGAGCAATGTTGTCCCTCCATGATAGTTTTTTCCTCTTGGTCCACTTCTATTCTGTCTTCAGCCATAGTGTCGTTTCAACGGGAATTTCCAGCATTAGAATTAGGATAGCACGATAACTGGTGTTCGTAGAACTGCCTCCAGGTTTCCAGAATCTCCTTTTCTTCAGACCCCATCTTTTTTTCTGAATTCATAACATTTCGTATTTGCTTAATTTTCCAATCTCGCAAAGCCTTAATTTTCTTCCAAAATGGCCTAATGTTTTCTTTGTGGTCCTTATCGAGAGATTTTCCAAAAATCTTCTGCTATGCTTCTCGAACTGTTCTTTTGCATTCATTCCTTTTGGGAACATATGCTTGCCAGATCTGAGTAGAATCATTTCTGCAGTAGTCTTTCCATTTTTCTTCTGTTGATGATTTGTTTCAGCTCATCATTCCACCTTGAAGTGCGTTTTCCTTTGGTGGAAACCCGCTTCGTTCCACAAACTATTTTCGCAGCACCTAGGATGTTGTCCCTTATATCTAGCCAAAGGTCATCAACGCTTTTATGGAAGTCCATATCCTGAAGCTTCTGCAGTGATTCGGCCTCATATCGCAAATGGGACTGGGAAACCAGTAAGGTTCTTGGAGTTCTCCAACGTCAATCTCATTGTACACATTCGGTTTTCGATTTTTATCTTTTAGGATTTGAGTATCTGCTACCAATAATATATAATCACTTCATATTTCAGCTCCTCGAATGACTTTTACATTTGTAAAGTACCGGCAGATCTCCCAAATTTTACAGAAAAAATCTATGATTGTATTGCCATTAAATGTAATTTCATGTATCTTCTTGTGGGAGTTTCATGAATTCTCAATAATGAGATCAATGTCTATACAAAATTCCAGCAGTCTTTATTCGTTTCTGTTTGCAATCCCCTCTCCCGTATGAGGCCCCATACAGCTTGAGCTGTTCTGAAATCATTCCATTGTGGGCATTTAGGTCTCCCATGATCAGATATCTTCTGCTTTCGATTGTGCACCTCTCAAGATCACTGTAAAACAGTTCCTTATCGAGGAAGTTAGCATCTTCTGTAGGAGCGTGTAATTGCATCAGGATAACTTTGCCTGTTTTAAGGCTTATATTGGCTTATATTATCTTTACTTCCTTAGTTCTTTGTCACAAAATGTAATTTTTTTCTTTTTTCGAATTCCAAGAAGTCTGAAATCAACATGGCCTCGTGACCTTCTATGTTGAAATTTTAATTTATAATACGTTGCCAGATTTTTTTTATTATTCTGTTCATGTTTGTTATTCTAAAAGGACCTAACATAAAGTTACTTTTCTATGCTATATAACGGGAATCAAAAACGTTGACTGGTAATTTGATGTCTTTTCCTCGCGATCCGAATTCGCCCATCTGTTTTTAACCGGGAAGGAAACAAACGACGGAGGAAAATAAACATGGGAACCGCAGTCAGGTGAAGTGAGCAACAACAAAAGGGCACGCTGGTAAGGAAAGTTTGGAAGGGCGAGGCCGACTGCCCTCGAACAATGCCAACCGCAATGCTCTTTATTTAGTATTCTTTTCTGGGGGTCGGCAGACGGACAGCTTCATGAAATATTCAGTTCACTCTCAGCCAGCCGCTCAGATGACTCATTACCAGAATACAGTCAAATACAGGCTTCGTCCCCAGAATCTTTATCTTTATTTAAAACCCCTCCCGATTTCAAAAACCGAAGATAGAATTTCACCACTATACTAAACAGCTCTCTTTTGCCGTGTGATTATAAATATATGAATAACACTGTAAATGTTGAATGAAAATAAAGACTGGAAATGTATGATGCTTAATAAACATAGAGCGACTTCGTCCTATTTATTTTATGAATAGTAGTTTCAAAAATTGCATCTACATTAATACACCACTGGGTACAACAGATACACGAGACCTCGGCCGCGTCTGTCAGTCTGTTCGCGGTAAACTCAATAACAACTGCACGGATTTTCATGCGGTTTTCACCAATTGATAGAGCGATTCACGAGATAGCTTTCGGCATATAATTTATCAAGGTTTTGTGTAAATTTGTTGGAATAAAACGATAATTGTTGGAAGTATAGAAAAAATGTAGCCTCCCGGGAGGTTTCATCGAAAACGCTGCTTAATATCTCTTATCTATCTATTTAGTGACTGAACTTTCTTAAAAAGTATCTGTTAGGGAAGTGAGGAGATTGTGAAAAAGGCAATGGTTAAAACGGGAAAAGGGAAAAGCATGGCGAATATTAGGAGAGATTGAGTTCCAGATGGTGGAGGAACGGGCCGAGAAAGGCACGTTCAAATGTTTTGGTCCTGAGGGAAAGAGTATAGAGATCGGAAAGGCGAGATCTTGTTTCCTGGTCTGAGGAATTATATCGAAGAGAACTGAAATTATAGGAAGGGTTTTGAGAGTTTATGGATTGGTATAAGAATGAACCAAGGAAATATTGTCTACGGATGGATGATAAGAGCCAATTTAACTCATAGCAGAGCTGAGACAAACGAGGAGAAATCTTAGTTTTTCTTTTATATTACACATAAGGCAGCCATTTTTGCAAGTATGGTGATTTGATTGGTAATTTTCTAAATCCAATACTACAAGCATTCAAACTGTTTTCGTCATATTATGTCCATTTTATTGAACGATTACAGCTTTTAATAATAATAATAATAATAAAGGCTTAATTTACTCTGGGACATGTACCTCTGGGATAACAATACAGGAATAATATATAGCTTAATATGTCATAGAGTTTATATATTACATTTAATTAATTATTATAATTAATAATTTTAATAAAACTTTTCAGTCTAAAAGTTTGAATTCTTCTTCAGAGTTAAATCTACAACTAGTAAAATGTAAACCTGATATTTCTTCGATTTAACTATCTTGAAAACTTATAAAAAGCCGAAACGCCAGAGCACATTAAAGTAATATCATAACTATTTAGTCTGGGCAATAAATTAGCCAAATTAAATAAAATACTTCTTTATAACTAAATTATAATTAAAACAAACAAATAAAACACCGATTTGGTTATAAATTGAATTATTTGTTCTCTTCCACCTCTAAGACTTCAGATCGAATTCTGGTAGAATATTACTAGCATATTTTCGAGAAACTCTTCGTAAACAACTTTATGAAAGCATGTCCAACAAGAAAACAGATTAGTAACCTGGATCCTTGAAGTGCTTCTGTTTTTGTTTCTTAATCTAAAAAAAATCTGCGAACCTGTCATTAAATCTTCAAATGATCTTTTGCAAATCACGGAGGATCGATCATTTTTATCAAGTAAACATTTTCTATCAACAACCATCAAATAATTATAGTTATAAGCAGTCTTGGTTGACTAAAGTGGTTTGTTGAAGGGGAAAAAAATACAAATTGGACCGACAGATTGGACCTAATACTTAAACGCTGTATGTACTTACATTTGCACGTTCGATCCCCTTTCGCAAAAATAAAAATCAACAACAGAAAATAAAAACTCGCAAATACATTAATAACTACATCTCCAATCAGAAAGAACTAGTGAGCCCCATCACTAAATCCCCCACTCCTTCCATCTAATTAATCTTAAAGAAAATTCAATGTACAATCCTCTCTTAAACTGCAACTGGTGCAGTAAAAGAGATACCATGTATCATTATTAATATTAATATGTTATGTTCAAAAATTAATAATAGCCAAGGGGTTAAGAAAAAAAAAAAAAATAATAAATAACTACGTGATAATTGGAAGTCTGAATTGACCTGGTATTGAAAATAGATCTTTGACAAAATAACTATAATTTTGTTTTATTTACTATGCCTAGCATTTTAATATTATTTTCATTATAAAAAGTATTAATATTTATTATAAATTATCCTACATTAAATATTAATGTAGTTTTAAGTATATAATAGTATAAATGCTAGGTAAAGTATACATATTACAAAATTAGCAATATCCGTATTCATTTTTGCGCATGATAGAATAAAATACAAAGCTTCTCAATTTTTTTTTTTAAAATGGTACATCGATATAAATAAAACAATAGATTTTAGTTTTTATTGTTATATTATAGACTACGTCAGTGGTATTCTATTTAAAACTTTATGCATATTTGTATTTTTCATTTTTATCTTGTAAGAAATAGCATTTTCACACTCCTTAGAACATTTAATTTAAGAGAAGTTGTTCACGAATAGGATAGAGGTTAAGATGAAATAAGAAACCTAATTTCTTAGTATGATCAACGATTCAAGTTGTTGACTTTCGTCAGAGATAAGAAAAAATATACCTATATAAAAAATAATATTTATATAATTGAAAATCCCAGTGTATAAATGCAACTATTAGTTGGTTTATAATATCCTCTTATTTCTTTTCTTAAGGAAAAATATTATATTTCCAGATTCCAAATTAATGAAAAATAACCTTAATGAAAATTTCCTAATCCATTTTGACTTATTTCAATGTGAGGATCCCAAAACATGCAAAAAAAAAAGTAACTAAGTTAAAAGCTAATAATAATCACAGCGATAACTACACTTCTAGAAAGAAACCTATTAAATCCCTAAAAGAATATATCTTAAAAAGAAAATAATAGAGATATGAACTGGCTTAATTGAAATCGTAACTAACAGAAATGTAAGGTAGTATAAACATATCGCGTAAACAGTTTGGATACGTAATCGATGGATATAAAAATCAAAATAACCATTTCTTGACCAGTCTGGGAAAAATTTTAATAAGTTGGAAACCCACTTTGATTGCCGATTCCGGAAACAATCGAATCCCCCCCCCCGGACTATCACAGACCTGAGCCGTTTATAGAAGGAATTAGTTAGTAACAAGTGGAAATAGCCATAGGAAAATTGAAATGGTAGAAAGCTGTGGGAATCGACAGTACTCCAAGAGAACTAGTAAGAGCTAATCCATTCATAGCATAGCCTTTTAGCTGTACATTGATTTCAGAGAGGCCTATGAATTGACTTCTAAAAAATGTATGTCATTTTGATTGAGCAAGATATACGAAAGAAGTTAGTAAAAGAGGAATTTCCATAACCGGCGGATTACCTTCAAGGTATATTGACTACATTCAACAAAGTTAATATATCCTCATATAATGGAAGAATTTCGAAGTTTGCTAGATTAAAAACAAGTTGATTCGCTTTCGCCTTTATTATTTAACTTATCAATCTACTACGACATATATTGTCTCAAGAATGCAGTGGTAAAAAGAAAGATTGTGAGAAGAATTAAGGTCAGACAATTAGATGGTTAGTGGAGAATGAGTAGCAATGCAGATAGATTGCTGGAAAATGAGAATGTAGTCAAATTTATAAAAATAAGTAAGTTCAGATGGGTAGGTAGCGTATCCAGAATGAGATAAGACAGGCGATGGAGAAGGATATGAATTTTAGAGGCAAAAGAAAAAAAGGGAGACCGAGAAAAGAGGCTTGATGAAGTTCTGAGTCCACGACCGAATGAACCGAGGACCTTTGGTACGGCAGCTGAGCGCCATAATACTGAGCCATACCGGTCTCCGCTTTTGAAAACACCATTTCCAAATTAGTAAATGATAAAGCTTACGCATTTTTGGATTAAAAAAATACGAGAATAGATTATATTACTTCAAGATAAACAATATACAATTATTTCAATTATTAAGTACTTTTGTACCATTAAATATCATACTGTGAAACCTCAATCTAGAAGGGTCTCTACAAAATGCAGTTAAGGAGGATTGCAATTTAACAGCATAACATAGAATACGCTGCGAGACAATTAACACATACCGTAGGGCCCTAGTATATCACGGGGGGGGTAGCTAAGAAAAGGACGACTATGACGGAAGCTGGGGTCGGAGCCGCCTAAATCTTGCCACCCCAAGGACATCCTCTGCAAGGAATGCGAGCAGAAAATTACTCCCCGAACGGAGCTCGAATTCGCTCTTGCGGGGATGCTCAGGGTAGTATTGTAACTATTTCCTTGCCGTCCTGAATAGTTGTTCTGCAAGAAATACCTTAAAGAGCTATTACCACCTGGGCTCAACTGGCAAGAAAACGCGCCTTCTGATCAATTCTTACATACCACAATGTTTATTACTTTTTTAAGTATTTTCGATCAAGTCGCAATCAAAAAGTGTCATGGAAGTGATTGAATTAGCAGTTGAATGGACCCATCGTCTTTTAATTACTAGAAGAACGGAGTGGCTAAGTTGTAGAGTGCTGAGTTGAGCTGCCGAAGGTCTTGGGTTCAAATCCCGCAAGCCGGCAAACATTTATTTAATCTGTTAGCGGCCGTAAATTGATCCTATGGGATCTAGAACCCTCTGGGGCTCACCCAGCCTCTATAAAGTGGGTACCTAAAATAAAGACCAATCTAGCGGTTGAGCGTGTTCTAGGACAAATCATCTCCTCGCAAAACCAACAAGAAACAATACAGTCTACTATGAACTGGACCCAACCTTGTAATGGCATACGATTTTTAATTTAATGAATAGCATCTATACGTTTCTAACACCTATCATCCGTCATTCTTCTTCACTATTCTCATTTAAATATTTGTTTTTCCAACAATTCCTGGCTTCCCAAAAATATTCTCTCTAAGCAGGTTAGGAATTTGCTTAAATGAAGTAGTATTGAATAACTGTTTTGATTTTTTCTTGTAAAGAAGATATACATTATGTAAAGAAATGATTGTGATGATGATGAATCCTAGCTCATGTATTTATCTGTTGTAATTAATTTATTTATTCTCTTGAACTGCTTAATTTTGTCATGATTCGTATTTCCTATCTATTTTTTTCTTATTTACTTTTTTGTCACTTTGTAAATACTGTTTGAATTATACTATCACGCCTTCTGGCTTGCTATATATTATGTTTCTTTCTCTGTAGATGTATGTTATTCTAAAATGACATAGTCCCAGAATAAAGTTACTTTTCAATTTTATTCCATTCTTCAGTAAGCTATATATTGCAACTATTCAGTCTGTAGGACGAACCGCAATCCCTAAATCATGAAAAACTATAAATTCATATCTACCTTAGAACTTTATTGGATAAAAACTTCTTTAAAAAAAGGAGATACCTCTTAACGTCTTGTATAAAGGAGATATATTGCATGAAATGATTTTACGGCTGTTAGAAAGAAGAGGAATGTGTAACCGAAGGTAGGAGGGGACAAATTTGTTTCTGTTCCGCCTGAAGGGGGCGACAAGGGCATTGTATTTACATTACGTCAAGAATAATGTTTATTCATAATGGATTACCTACAGAGCCTCCAGCCCTCTCCTATTTCCTAATATCCCAACGAGGCTACACATTTGGCATGTATGGATTATAAAGGTAAGGCTCTAAACTAAACGAAATTAAACGCATGTTCTCCATTACACGGGGATACAGGTTACTGATTGCGTGGGTTAAGCAAGATTTTCAGTCAGCAGGATAAAGTATTAATAAATACATACGATACATTTTTAGATTGATATACAGATCGTGCAGATTATGTGGATTACTATAATAGTTAACCCTTCCCCGGGAGCTTAGTCGTCCGTTGTGTGGCAATCAGATATTTTTGTTATTTTCTGAAAATGGAAATTTCCAATGACAATTTCGTTTATACTTATTCCATCTGATATTCGTTCAATAATTGATAATATTGTTGATAATAATAAGTTTTATTTGTTTTTAACATATTTTACCAGTCGGTTCACTGAAGTAGACAAATATTTGCAAGAAGTGGGAGTATCACCGGACTATTTTCGGGAGCGTGAACCCCTGAAGATAAAGCTTGCAGCTCACTGGAGTTTCCAAGAAAAACCTAAACTTAAAACGGAAAAGAAGTAGACTGAAGGAAGGAGGCGAGAATATCGAGAATTCATGCAACTGTACTTGGACTAATGTTAAAGCGGAGAAAGCGGTTGGAATAACGTGGTCCTTAGATGACTGAAAAGCAAGAAGAAAAAGAAGAATATTTATTCCGCTTGTGATTTAATTTTTTTAAATTCAAACATAAGAATTTATATTTATTTATTTATTTTAAAGAGAAAAGATAGTATAGGTCCTCGGCCAGGATTCGAACCCGGATCCTCTGTCGCTCCGTGACAGCGCTCTAACCATTTAAGCCACCAAGGCCGTCTGCCGGCAGAGGACAAATCTTTTCCCTTATCCGATCCAATGTCCTTGTGTTCTCGCAATTTTTGCGATGTATACACGAGAACGAATGTTCTTTGAACACTACTTTTAATTTTAGGATCTTATTGACTTACGTCACATTACTATTTATGTTTTTTTATAATTATTGGACAATTGTTTTGATTTTTAAATATTTTTATTTTAAAGAGAAATGATAGGCCCTCGGTCGTGATTCGAACCCGGATTCTCTGCCTCTCCGTAAAATATATAGTAAATAAAAATAAGAATTTTTATTTAAATTGAGTGTGACGAAAGTGTTCACAATAAGTTAAAGTATTATGTTGAAGATATTATTATTACCCCTAAACCCATTAAATCTATTTAAATTATTAAATATCTAATTAAAACAATTGCAATTATAATACAAATGTTGTTTGTCGATTATTTATTTAATATTATTTGAAATAAGTTCATGAAATATATATTATTTTTTATTTATATTTTTTTTATTTATAAATGGTGTTATTGATGAGATATAATACGGATATACAAGAAACATGTAAGATGTATTCCTATGAACTAATTAGGTAGCTTATTGCTATTGACTATCATTACAACTTATTGGCTATTGACTATCATTACAGCTTATTGACTATTGACTATCATTACATCTTATTGGCTATTGACTACATCTACTCTTTACTTTTCTAACTCCTTCCTTATCTCTTCTCTTCCTAATCTAATAGCCAATACATGCATGCAAAAGATGGGGGAGGACAAGGAAGTTTATATTGCTGACAATACGGAAGCAGTGATGAAACTTCCTTGTTACAAATCTAATTTATAAACAATTTACTTAAGTTCGTTGACATAACATAACTGCATGTATACAAATGTATTTTATACAAGTAGCTACATGATTAAAAATTTAAATACGTGTTTTCATAACTTGACTGCAATATTATTAAGACTAAGTTCACGTTTCAAAAGCCATACAGAGTATGTATAAGTCAACCTGGATTTGGATATCATTTTATCATGCATAAATACTTTTTAATCTTTTTTGATGAAACCGGCAAAAAATTAAAATACCAATGAATTCCTCAGAAGTAGAAGATGAATAGAGTTTTTTTGTTTTCTGTAATTATTGTGGAATCGTCTTTAGAGCAGTATATAAAAATTGAGCCTGTAGAAGACTTTTAATCTGATTGGGTAAAATTCACAATAATACTTTAATATAAAAAAGTTATTACTATGTTATATATTTCTTTTAAATATTTCCTCTCTTGGTTTGTTTGTTTTTTCAAGTTGAATGGAAAAGTCATGTAATGCTACTGAAATTATACAGATTAACCGGCTATCAACTAGCATGACTGAAGTACCTTATCCCAGTGCACAGTGCGTTCTTGTGGCATCACGCAACGGAAGGGACGGAATTGTAGGGGAGTTGAAAATCTAAACAAATATTCAGAAACACATCACCTGATGATTAAAGAAATTTTACAACTAATGACGAATCGACTATTGTTAGAAACAATTCCAGGATATGCATCTACCCTCAGACAGTTTAAATTAAAAAAAGCAGTTTACGAATAATATTTAAACCTTTCTAAAAATTCATTCAACCGGCTAATATAAGATTTTTCTTCTGGCGATACAGGAACAGGTCATGACATCAAACTCCTACAGTATTCTACTGAAAGTAAAGTAAGAATCGATTGAACCGTCAAAATACGAATCGATTCAACATTAATGTCACCAGGCATTAGCAGATAAAGAATATCTAACTAAGCACAGTAATGCTGCAAATAACGTGCATCAGGCTCTGGCTCAAAAATACAAATTAATAACCAGCTAACAGCCGTTACAGGTACCAGCCACAAGGAATATTAGAAAAACATACATAAAACTATATTGGGATCAAACTATGACCACTGAACATAATACCTCCCACAATAGACCAGACCTACTGCTCCTAGACAAACAAATAAAAAAGCCGTCATCATCGAAGTGTTTCTACAACAATGAGCGAACAAAATCTTAAGTAGAGAGAGCTGTGCGGAAAATTAAGGAATCTCTAGTACTTAATAAAAGTACTGCCGAGTATTGCTCCATTTTATATATTTCATGTTATATATCCAGCAATGGTTTAATTCCTGAGGAAACGATTAGATCTGTGAAGGCGCTTGAAATAATTTAGGGACTTGAAGAAGTACAGCAAGCGGTTATGCTGGGAACTGCATGAATGAACCATACCCTTGACCTTGATCTGGGATGGTGTATTTATCGCGTATAAGTGGAGAAATCTAAAATAAAGATAATAATAATGGTATGGCTAGATGGATATATATAGAGTAACGAATGAAGATCCAGCCTAAGAGAGGATAGTTGAAATAACGTGATGCTTAGTAGGCTGAAACGAAAAAAAAAAATAGAATGGCTAGAGTGTTTCCTGGAAGTCCTCTACTTTCTCCTTGAAATTGGGGTTAGTCCAAAGGAGATCAAGAATGGAGAAGTGTTTGTAGCTACGACTGACAAATTCTAGTGGTTCCAGTAAAAGAAACGTAGGAAAGCGAAGGAGAGGAAGATGGTCAGCAGCGAAAGGACGAATAAGATTGAAAGAATAATTAGAAGTATGGTGAGAGTTTTTACAGTATTAGAATTAAAATCAAGCACGTATAAGATGGCCTCGAGACCATCTACTATAGAACTTTTTTGGAGTGCTACTGATGGGTAGTTTCTCCACAAGTGTTTTTCAAGTCGTATTGTACATATAGCAGATTTACTTATTGTAATATTATTATAGTTGTAAATATCAATAAATTAAATTTAAAAAAAAAACACGTATAAGATTTATTGCGCTCTAGATGAAATTAAAAAATTGAATTTCTTGATATAATATCTATCATATAAATAATCGATTGTCATATCGTTTCATGACTGTCAAAATACATTAATAAATAATAAATAATAGATGAAAAAAAAAACTTTAAAAAACACGCTATAATTTTCAGTTAGTATTAAATAAGAATAGAAAGATGAACAAAACAATTTCTTTTATCTTTAAAAAAAAAAAGTGTTTTTTAAGATGTTTTCATAATGACTCTACTTTTATCATATTAGTCAATAAGATATTTACAACAATTTACATCACTCGCCTAGTCCTTTCTACTACAAAATGAGCTTTTTTGTTCATCACCCTGTTCTTATTTCCAACTTACTGAAAATTATTACCTGCCTTTTAGTTTTGTTTCCTATTAAAACCTGTTTATTAGTTTTTAAATCTATTTTAAATTATTTTCTAGTTTTAATTCCGTCTGGCACGTGTTCATTTTTTTATTTATATATTTTGTAGGATGTACGTGTTTATATGTAACAAACGGTCTTTTATTCTTTTTAGTTCGACTAGCTACAAAAGCATGTTTTTTTAACTATTAATGATTTCACCACATTTTTGGAACAGTCTAATAGTTATGTAATGCTAAAAAAAAAAAAAATAGAATTATATGATTGTATTATATATCATGATTTTATTTTTTAGATGTTTAGATTGATCTAACTTTAAATCGTGTATTTTAGTTTTTCGTAGTTAAATTTTGTCGGTTGCTGATTATATGAAACTTCCCAGTTGATCCTACTAGTAGTCACATTCTTTTCTCAAAGATTGCGGACTGTATGCATTAGTACTCGACACAAAAAACTATCGTGTCTGCGGATATGAAATATTGCTTATCTTGAATATCGTGGTCAGGATAATGAGAAAAACTTGTTAATTTATTGTATTCACATCGGTCATTTAGAAGTGTGCAAATTTCAATTTTATTCGATGTTTTGAAGTGGCCGAAAATCAAGTTCAAAGATCCCGTTACATTCATACCAACAGGCGAAGCTAATAAGAGCGTTTTAAAGAACCATTGAATGGGATATGAATTATCATCCCATACGAAGTTCTGGAATAAGGTTGCGTTTCGAGCTGATTGATAAATTAAGGGTTCCAGGAAAAGAAAAGTCGAAAAATCGTCCAAGCATATCTCGAAGGAGCAGAGGAAAATAATTAACAGCGAAAAGATGAAGAAGTTCAGGGTGAATAAAAAGGACCAAATCGAAGAAAGAAAAAGAGAAGTATGGCTAGAGTTTTTAAATTGCATAATAGTAATACTAATAATCAGGCCTTAATACCATTTTCATTGATGGTATTTCTGCTAGCAGTTTTTGAAGAAAATTTTGAGCTTTATATAATTGTAAAAATAAAATTTGATGACACAATGTCACTCCTTAAAATTATTAGTTATCCTATTTTATCCGCGACTGTCAGAATACATCAAAAAGTAAAAAGGGAATGATTTATCATCATATTCCAAAGAAGTTCTGGAATAAGGATGTGTTACGAGCTACGATTAATATATTCAAGAGATTCTAGGAAAGGAAAAGTGGGAAAGTCAAAAACATCTCGTCGAAGGAGAAAAAGAGGATTAACAGCGAAACGATGAAGTAGTTCTGGAAGAATAACAGATAACCAGAATAGCACAGAAGAAAGAAAAAGATAAGTATGGCTAGAGTGTTTAAATTGCAATAATGTTAATCCCGATAAGATTTTCGTTGATGGTATTTCTGCTAGGATCTTTTAATTTTTTGAAGAAAATAATGAGCTTTAGAATTGTAAAAAATAAACATCATGATACAATCTTATTCCTTTAAATCATTAGTTTCTATCGTATCCACGACTGTCAGAATACATTAATAAGTGAAAGGAATATGAACGATGTATACATGTAAATGATATATACTGAACGATCTGATCACTATGTAGCACGAAATATGAAAAGATCGATACGTTTTATCTACCTGTTATTCATAATAATTTGGAGAATAACTTTAACGGCTATAGATTGGAATTTCCCTCGCAGGGACCCGACCCGACCTGAATACCTCCGGAGTCCCCATGCTCACTAAATATCAGCCAATATCGTAATACTTGGAGAGCGGCTGAGATGCTTCCCCTCGGCTGACCACAGATAGCGATAAGCCCCTAAATGAGCGCCCCCTCCGCTAATATTAAAACCGCGGCCCCCCTGACAATGACTGATTTTCACCGATACATCACCGCTATCTGGCCTATTGTGATCTCGCCTCGGCAGTTTTAATTTGAATATGAGATATTGCTCCTCCCTTAATATCTCTGACCTAGACGCCTAGACAATGTAGTCTCTGCAGATTTGACAGCGATGAATGAGGAAGAGCGACAACACTTTTGGGAAAGTCGTGCGATCTACGTAGTAAAACTATCATTATCCTTATTTAAACCACGTGCCAGCTAGTGAGACTCCATCAGTCAAATGTATAGATTGAATGTTTGTTATTGTACAGTATTTTGTATAGAAGGAGCATCTGCTGCAGTAATCTAGACGTATGGACATAAAGAAGAATCGGAGATAAATAACCAGGCAATGATAATTCTCCCAGTTTTGACTACAGTGGCTGTAAGGAACCCGTCATGGTATAAGTTCCGTTGGTTGTCGGTAGCTTCGTATTAAGTCACAACAAGTTTTTACTTTTCATTCTTTCCATATTAAAATATTCTAGAAAATAAAAATAGTCCTGAGTTTCAGTATGAATAACAGAGTAATCCTGGAATGTTTCCACTATAATATCGAAATATAGATGATAATATTACCTAAACAGAAAGTGCAAGTCGGTTATTTAATATATATATAAAAATATATATATATATATATATATATATATATATATATATATATATTAAATAACCGACTATATATATATATATATATATATATATATATATATATATATATATATATATATATATATATATATATATATATATATATATATATAGTATATATATATATATATATATATAGTATATATATATATATATATATATATATATATATACATATATATATATATATGTATATTTATATATATATATATATTTTTTTTTATTTTTCCCTTCACGCAGTACCCCTACGAGAAGGACGTTTATTGTTCTGCATGTTCCGTACATTTATAGTACATTACACACAAGTGTACTTACATGTTGTTTACATTTTTTTTTTTTTTTTAATTATTTATATACAAAGCTAAAGGCTAAATTGAAAATGCATCATTAAAAAAACAAAACTTAAACATAAAAATATTGTTCATAGTACATATTAAGCCATTTGAACAAATACAAAAAAAAAAAAGAATTAGGAAAGCACAAAATTACAACAAAGTAATTGAAAACAAAACTAAAATTCTTGTTCACCTATAATATTGATTTTGTGTAGTGATGATTAACCACACTGCTCTAGCAAACACCTTGAATTGCTGAAAATACTTCCAGTACAAGTCCTTAACACTGATTGGCCAACTGTCCTTCTGCGTCACATGTTTGATAAGTGTAGTCCTTGGTTCGTCGGTTAGTCTGCAGTCATATATTAAGTGTAAGTAAGTTTGTTTGATAGCAAAGTCACAAGGGCATGTCTTATTATCTGTAAGTTTAAATTTATACAAGTAGGATTTTGTGGGTCCATGTCCTGTCAGCATTTGTGTGAGGTAGAAGTCAGTTGTTATTTTGTTATTCCTAAAATATTCATGTAAGTCATTTATGTATTGTTTAAGATGTTGTCCTTTAGTTGTCGTATCCCATGTGTTTTGCCACTGATCCATATTTGTAACTGTTTGTCTGTGTTTCAAGTAAGTCTTAGTCAATTTACTGTAGAGTATTGAAAGTGAGCCGTCTTTGGCAGCTGACTTAGCAGCCTTGTCAGCTAATTCGTTACCGACGTTGCCAGAGTGCCCTCTCACCCATCTGAAGTTGATGTTGTATCCTGCTTTTTGTAAGTGGAGTAACGTAAGTCTGGTTTCTTCAATCAGCGGTTCATGAATTTTGCGATTAATGAGTTTGTATAACGTACTCTGGCTGTCAGTTAGTATGCAAATAGATGTCCTGCGGAAATTAAATGTCTGTATATATTCTAGTGTTTTCAATATAGCGTATTGTTCAGCTTGATTGTTTGTACAATTAGGTCCAAGTCTGTATTTCTTTACATCAATCAGTACACCGTCTTCAAACAATACCGCTGCACATCCCACATTTCCACAATCTTTGCTGCCGTCTGTATAAATTTCTGCTTCAGCATAATCTTCTTTTGTAAGTTGTTTGATTTCTGGGAAATGTGCAGGATGCTTCCAATTTTTATAGTTAATAGGTCGTTCAACGTCATCGGCAAGTATCCCGTCACAGTCTTGGTTAGTCCGAAGTAAGGTATATAATGTAGTGTACTGTTGAGCGATCAAGTCGATGGGAATTAGTTTTGCAAGTACACAGGCTGCCTCATAAGATAGTGTCTTGAAACCTTTTACCATTTTGATTGCCATCAATCTCTGTACACGTCGAAGTTTCCGTAGATTGTATTTTCTCTGCAGTCCTGTGTGCCAGATGTTAATAGCGTACGTTAGTATTGGTAATATGGCTCCTTTGTACAGTATCCTTAATGCTTCAGTTTTTAGTCCCCATGTATTCCTAGCTGCTATCGTTAAGTTGTTGGTAAGTCTCAGTAGTTTAGTCTCCAGTAATTCAATATGTACGTTCCATCTTAATTTTGGGTCAAATGTTACTCCTAAATATTTTAGTTTATTTGTTTGTTGTAGAAGCTGTCCTTGAATTTTTACCTGTAAAGTTGGTGAATTCCTTGATCTGGTGAAAATCATGTATGTAGATTTTATAGTATTGAAAGTTAGTTTGTTTTCGTGTGCCCAGCTGTCAATTTTTTGCGTGTATCGATCTACTAATTCTTGTAGTGTTCCAGCATTGTCAGCTTGTGTAAGTAAAATTATGTCATCCGCAAATGCCTGCACAACCACGCTCTCCGGATATTCTCTCATTAATATTCCATTTACGATTAAATTCCACAATAACGGAGATAGTGCGGACCCCTGCGGAGTTCCTAGAGTCTGTGTTTTTCGTAGTTGACAATGAGATGTTACAATACAAGCTTCTCTGTCTTTGAAATAGTCTGAAATCGATTTGTAAATGTTCCGTGGACAGTCCATTGTCTGTAAGGTATGTAGAATTGATGGCAACCAGGCATTGTCAAACGCTCCCTTAATATCAATAGATATTAGAACAACATGTAGTTTTCTACTCAAGCCATATTGAATAAAATCAGTTGCATTTTTTAGTGCATCTACCGTAGAAGTTTGGGGGGTGAAACCAAACTGATTTTTATGTATGTGATCATTTGTATACAGATAATGTGACAATCTTCGATTTATTAATTTCTCGAGAACTTTGCCTCCCGTCGGAAGTAGTGATATCGGTCGTATGGCTGATATACTATTATCTTTTCGTCCTGGCTTAGGAAACAATATAAGTTCAGATTTCTTCCATTCCGTTGGAAAAATTCCATTAGAGAAACACTCTTTGTACAACTTAGTGAGAAAGTTGGGAAATATTTTAAAAGTATATTGAAATATTTCGGTGGTTATGCCGTCTAATCCTGGAGTTTTCCTTGTTTTTAAGTTATAAATCGTATCAGCTATTTCGGAATCTGTAAGAGGTAGATCATCTTGTGTTACTCTGTGAGATATAATCGACTGTCTAATTTCTGTGTGATACGGTGAATCTGTACTTATCAAGTCAGTTCTAATGAAGTTTTCAAGAATATATTGATATGTGTCAATAATGTTAGTTGTATATGTCCCATCTTCTTTCTGAACCGTCTTTAGAGTGTATTTGTCACGTAGTTTGTCAGCAGCATACTTGTAAGGCCATTTCCAAGGGTTCGTAGGGTCAATGTTAGTAGAGTAATCTCTCCAAGAAGTCAGTTTGCTCCGCCTGATGAGCCTCACATATTGCCTTCTAATTTCAAGGTATTGATTCTTCCTAGCATTACGTAATTCATTGTCGTCCTTAGTCTTTTGGTAAATCTTTCGTAGTCGGTTAGTTTCTTTCCTGTATTGCGTGAGTTCGTCATTCCACCAGGGCTTAGGCATATGTATCCTAGTTGATTTAAAATTGCCACCTCGAGTTTTAAAAGATTTTTTACATGCTTTATTCAGACACGAGGAGAACTTTGCTAAAACTAATTGGATATTGTCAATGTTTAACATATCTTTCATGCCAATATCGATATCACCTGTTACTCGAAATATTTTTTCTGTTTCTAATTTAAGTATATTACCGAAATATTTCCAATTAGCTCTGTCGGTGTTAAATCTAAATTTAGAATAGTGATGTATTCGTCTTCGTACGTAGGTATTAATAGTGTAGGTCAATGTCAAGTGATCCGAAAAGTTCTCCTCTGTCCTGATTTTCCAGTTATAAATGTTCTGCATTAAAGATAAACTAGTCAAAGTCAAATCAATATTACTTTGTCCTCTAGGTCCGTCAAATGTCGGTAAATTCTGATTTTGGTTAACAATATTAAGATTATTTATTATTATAAAATTCTCCAATTTTCGTCCTCGTCTGTTAGTGTGTCTGTCAAACCATAATGTAGACCTGCAATTACTATCGACTGCTATTAAAATTTTTTTATGACCAAATTTATCAATTATTAACTGTAATTTATTAATTTCATCATCTATGTCCCGTGTTATGTCTAAATAAGCATTCACGATAACCAAATTAAATTTATATACTGATAATTCTAACACTATACAATCCCTATCGCTGCAATCGGTATGTAATATAGCATCTATCATACGATTGTTGATAAGAGCAAGGGTACGTGGATTGCAACCTCCTATATAGGTGGTATAATTACCATATGATTGGTGTGATTGTTTGTTATAAACATATGGTTCCTGAAATAGTGCTATATCTATGTGTTTATAACTGAGATAATCGATTATCGATGATGTAGATCTCGATGAATGCTTTAGGTTAAGTTGTAATAGGTTTATAACAGAATCATTATAAGTTCCTGAATTAACAATCATTAACAATTAAAAAGACAATATCCCACCTAATATTCGGTGTTAAGGACCATCCTATCAATAGCATTTTTATAAGATTTACATACCGGACTGAAAGCAGTGTGGTTAACCTCAACTCTCAATTGTGGTTTACAATGGCTGTTGTAATTTATACAATTTATACACCTATACTGTTCATTATTCTCCTTGTTGGGACACTCTTTCATTTCGTGCTCACCACAGCAAATGGGGCAGGTTAGCTTTCCTCCGCAGACGTCCTTCCCATGGTTATATCGGCTGCATTTCATACATCGTCGGACGCTGATAAAGTCTTCGCCATAGCAGATAGCATACCATAACTTTATTATCCCTTCTAGAAGTAACCTCCTCAATCGCGGGCTGACTTGTAGTACCGCATTTCGCCGCTTGGAGCCTTCTCTCGGTCTGGTGATGAATAGCACCCTAACCTCTTCCAACTCCACGATCCACTCGTTTTGTTGCAACAACGTGGCCGCGAGGTTATCTTTAGTAGCCTCCTCAGGAATATTTTTAATTATGATTTTTGGCATATTCTTTTTAGCTACGTAAGATTCCAAATTGGAATTTGAGCTCGAAAGTTTATTTTGGATCTTTTCTATATCGGATTTACTGTCCGATTCTATAATTAATAAACCTTTATGTGTGGTTTTAATGTTAGAAATTCCAACCTTCATTTCCCTTGGGTTGATTAATTCTTTAAAGATATGTTTTGTGTTATCGGGGGAACTATTTTCTAATTTATTTTTAATTATAATTTTGTGTACAGTTTTAGTTTTATTGATTTTTCTGTTAACTATTTCAGAATAGCTTGGAACTGTACTAACCTCAGATGTAGATGCCCTAACTGGTATTTCAGCATGTCCCTGTCTTCTTTCTTCGTTTAATTTTTCCTGTACCTGCTGAATAACCGCTAATCCTTGAAACAACTGCTGTTTCAATTCCTTCTTTAAGGTCACAAACTCACCTATTGGTTTTAAAAGTTCTACTGCAAAATTAAGTAGTGCTACACAGTCCGCCATATTGGGCCTTCATCATATATATATATATATATATATATATATATATATATATATATTTATATATATATAGTCAGTAATAGTTACTATACACAATCAGTAATAAAATTATTTATATTTTAGAGAATAGTATTAAAAAGAAAAACAAATAAAAATTTATGGAATGAGACAACCTTATTAAATAATTGTATTGACATCGGTCCTCGTAAGATGTGCAAGATTCAATTTAATTCGATGTATCAAAGAGTTCAAAGATACATTAATCAGACCAAGCTAATAAAAGCATTTTAATGAATCAGTGAATGGGATATGAATTATCATAACAGTCCAAACGTATGACTTAACTCGAAGGGACAACCTGCAGAACTGATATACACGTGATTACTATTTTCTCAATTTCAATACATTACATAAGTATTTATAGCGCAATGGCTGACTGGATATATCTTGAGATATGTTTAAATGAGCGAAGAGTTTATAAATTTTACATAAATATACACCAATACCATACATATAAGTACAACTTAATTTATTTCTGTAAACGTTTTGGTCTGGGATTTTTAAGGGGCGTAGAGTGTAGTATCTGGCTAAACTTAGAGCTAGGATCTCAATTGTAAAAACAAGGCGAGGGCAAAGATGTAAAAAGTTCAACTTACAAAAACTTAAAGAACCCGAAGTTTTCCAAGAATACAGAAGATCAGGATGTCGATGAAATGTGGTCAAACATTGAAAATATCATCCGTGATGCAGCAGAAGACGTAATTGGCCCCAGCCAAGTACAGAATAGGTCGCCTTGATTTGACGAGGAATGTAGCCAGGCCACTATACAAAAGAACAACGCCTATACACTTATGCTTCAGAAGAAACGTACCCGAGCATCAGCTGATATTTATCGCCAGTGCCGTAGAGAAGAAAAGTATATCCATCGACGCAAAAAAAGAAACTGGGAAAACAGAGAGTTAGAATAGATAGAAAGATTGAGGAGCATCAATGAATGCCGAAAATTTTATGAAATAGTGAACAACGGTCGAAAACCGTTCAAGCCTCGATTCTCAGCTTGTAAAGATTCAGATGGATCTCTGTTAAATGATAAAAACCAAGTGCTACGAAGATGGAATAAGTACTTCAGTCTCTTGCTCAATGGAAATAGGGTACAGGAAGATCATCGGGAAGATGTGGACCTTAGTCGAACTCCAGAAGATGACATTGAACTCCCAGACGAAGAGGAACTGTGTGAGGCCTTTGATTTGAGCTATTCAAGAAAGGGGGAGATCAGTTCTTCAAAGCTTTACAAAATCTTCTTGTTACGATTTGGACAGAAGAAATCATTCCGAAAGCATGGAGTAAGACAATTCTATGTCCTATTCACAAAAAAGGAGATCTTCTTGAATGCAATAACTATCGAGGCATATCTCTACTGCCAGGCGCCTACAAGATTTTCTCAAGCATTCTTTATCAACGATTACTACCGCATGTTGAGAGAGTTCTGGGGAAATATCAGTATGGCTTTCGTAAATGTAAATCTACAACAGACCAGATATTCGCCCTACGAATACCAGGTACAGACGCACCATCTATTCGTTGATTTTAGATCAGCTTATGACAGCATTCAACGTGAGGCCCTGTATCAGGCAATGAAAGACCTCAATTTGCCTGTTAAGCTCATCCGTCTTGTAAAACTTAAAATGAGCAATACCGAATGCATGATGCAAATTCAGGGAGAACTGTCTGAGGGATTCACCTCTTATAATGGCGTTCGACAGGGAGATTCCCTGGCTTGTCTGCTCTTCAATATTGGTCTGGAAAAAGCTATAAGAGAATCTAAGATTCAGACCAGTGGGACCATCTTTAACCATATGGTACAGATCCTGGGATATGCTTATTGCCCTTGATGATGCTGCTAGGAAGCTGGGACTTGCTGTCAATTCTGACAAAACCAAATATATGATTGCTGGTAAACAAAGAGGTATTAACGAAAGATTTATCCAAATTGGCAATTACTCTTTCGAACAGGTTGATGAGTTTGTATACCTCGGATCTCAGGTCAATTCCATCAATGACGTCTCGGCAGAAATAAAGAGGCGAATAGCATCAGCCAATAGGCCAATATTTTGGACTGCGTCGCCACTTAGGAAGTAGCTCGTTATCAAGATCTACAAAAACAAGATTATATAAGACGCTAATTCGACCAGTACTAACCTACGCATCAGAAACTTGGGTGCTTACGAAGTCTGATGAAAAGGATCTCCAAACATTTGAGAGAATGATACTCAGACGCATCTGAGGCTCAGTAAAGGATGGTTTAGTTTGGAGAAGACGCACAAACAGGGAAGTATACTCATTGATTGGTGAGCCTGATGTCGGAAAAATTGTGAGGATTGGTAGGCTGCGCTGGGCAGGCCATATAGCAAGGATGGGAACTGAAGAGATCCCAAATAAACTGTTTAATAAGCGCCTAAACGGAACAAGGCCGAGAGGCCGCCCTAGGCTGCGATGGTTGGATAGTGTTGAAGAAGATGCAAGGACCCTGCTCGGAG
The DNA here is from genome assembly GCA_037127475.1 of Arma custos. Taxonomy (NCBI): domain Eukaryota; kingdom Metazoa; phylum Arthropoda; class Insecta; order Hemiptera; family Pentatomidae; genus Arma; species Arma custos. Next base: position 113,149,875 of record CM073759.1, read on the forward strand.
TACGGAATTGGAGAGCAGCTGCACTTGACCGGTTAAGCTGGCGGAAGCTGCTTGAGGAGGCCAGGACCAAGTAATGGGTTGTTGCTCCGATTGAAGGAGAAGTAGAGTGTAGTATATGAGCGACTAAATTTAGTTGTCTCAACAAGTAGATTATCTAATTATTTATGCCAGGTTGATACACCATCGGCCCATTTATTTGGCCCGCGAGATTCATCTCACTTTTACAAAATGTATTTGTTTTAAAATAACCAAAATGTTGAAAACCAATGTATTCTTATTTGTGTATTCATATATTTAAAAAATAAATGCCGTAATTATGAGATAAAATATGTTGAGGTCATTATTATGATTGAAAAGTTGGTTTACTACCATTAGTTTAATGTTAAAATGTATGTTTTTATGTTAGAATAACAGTAAACAATATAATAGTACCTCGTTATGTTAAAATTTTTCATTCCAAAAATGTTTGTACTAGGCTAGGGGATGTACCTATAGTTCTACATACGGCCCGCGGAGTTGTGATGTATTTATAAAGTGGCCCGTACGATCGCTTGGGTTGACCCATAGGCGTAACGAGGGGTGTTATTGTGAATGCAACCCCCGTTGCTTAGAAGAAATTAAAAAAAAAATGTAAGTAACAATTTTAAAAAAATAAAACTTTGAAAGATTTTACTTTTTCAATGTTATTATTGTAGGATTACAGAAGTAAGGGCCAATAATGCCAAAAACACAACAAAGAAAGTGCAAACACAGTTATTTTAATGAATAAAAGGTACACTAAAATGACGAACCAAAACGTAATATAGTACTGTTTATTTAAAATTAATTATATTATTATAGCGGCAGTAGTGGCATCTAGCGGCAACAATAAGATCGCAAATGTGAGAAGAACAGCTTAGAAAATTCTTAGAATCTAGAAGTAAAGTCTGGATGGGTCTAGAAAGTTCCCTATGAAATTAAGTATAGTATGTTATTGTAACCTATAAATAGGGTTACTTGTATTTAAAAGTTAATTCTTGATTGCCCTTCCAAAAATAACATTTATAACCTCCAAAATAACATTTATAAAAAATTATAATCTATTTATTTAATTTGAAGCTACATGATTATAATATAACACATATTGTAACTATATTACGAGACGTCTTTTTTGAAGGGAGTGATATGTTGGAGTGGTTGACTGGTGGGGGTTAACCCCCCCATGAGTTACTCCAATGACCATACCCGAAATATTTCGAATGAGTCTTCAGTACGTATTTCCCATATTCAACATTTCTTGCTTTTTTGCAAAGTTTTATAACGTTGACCTACTCCCTTGTGCTTGGCATAAACCTGTCCTCGTTCTTCTGAAATACCATTCATTCCGAAGAGAATGACGAAAAATCATTTTAATCCATTTCTTGCTTTATAAATAATTGTTTTCTATATCAGGAGTACATACAATTTTTTACCGTTTTCCCAAATGGCTTCATTATCGATTAAAAATCAGCTATAACCACAAAAATACTGGAACTCCCATAAATTACTATACCCCCTTAAAAATTTAAGTGTTAAAAAGAAAAATGTCTTCCTCTTCTTGGATGAACCAAGTCCAGGAAGACATGGCAGGATGTGGCCTAAACGAAGAGGACGCATTTGACAGGAAAACCTGGAAAAAAATGTTACTCTAATATTTGGTTGGTGAAAAACTCATCTTTGGGGAAGATCAATAAAAAAAAATTATTTATAAATTTCTATGTTAATCATTTGAAAGGAAAATACTATTTTATATGAACTATGAGCTAAATTATATATGTGGATCACGAAAACGGAGTAAATATATTGATTTACACTTGCATAATAGATGGAATGAAATAATATAATATTTCATTGCAAATAGTTAATTTATGTTAATGTACAATAAATCATTTATTTAAGTTACATATTATTTATACTTTTCCCGATTTAATAATAATTATGGGCTATGAGATTTCCAGGGTAGTGTGTAACATGTCTGTAATACTTATCGCCAGCCCTTGTGGCGAATTGATTATATATATATATATATATATATATATATATATATATATATATATATATATATATATATATATATAAGAATATTTATGTTAATAAATAATATATTGAATATTAAATGAAGAATATTTTCAGAATTAAATATTATATATATAATATTTAATTCTGAAAAACTCATTTTTGTACGAAATAGCTCTGTCGTAACAGCACAACCAATCAAGATAAGAATATATTAGTTTTTCCCTTTTTTGGGGGAAATAAAATATATCAGAAGTTACTAATACTTTATTTTACTGTTCCTCGTATGCGCAACATTATAAATTAGAAATAAAACGGTTTTTTGTTTTTATTCACATCACTTTTTTTAATGTCAGTATAAAATTAGAAATTTGTGATTACGTAATTATATTTTAAGCATGAACTCAGCAAATATCAATAAAAGCAATGATGTAGAAAATATTTAATTAAAAAGAAAAAAAGTTCGAGTTGATTCAAATACATTTTGTATTGAATAATTAATGGAATGTAAAACACATTTACCTAATTGTGTATCTGTAAACAGATAATTTAAGAAAAAATATATTTTGTAAGTTTTTTGTTAGAAATATATTTTTTTCTTAGCCTGAAAAAAGCTTCGAAATAGTAAATCCTTTGTTTTTAGTCTCTCGACATATACTTTATAATTAAAATTAAAAACTAAACTAGTAACTAATTACAAACAAATAAATAAGAACAAAAATGTATTGGTTAATTGTTAATTAAGATGTGTATAATTCATCTAGATAGGCTTCAGGATTACCTAAATAAAATAATATTCCGACTTTGAACATTAATTTATAGCTCATTATATTAATTAAAACATGGGAATAGTTTTGATTCAAAATAAATCCAAGAATTATACGGTTATTTCTAAGTAAAGAGATTTTTGATCAGTATATATCTTAGCCAAGAATATTTATAACAGCCAAAAATAATTATGACACATATACGGAGGGGCTACTTAACATTTTATATAGATATTCTTATTTAGAGATAGATAACTATTACATAATATAAATGAACTTTTTGCTGTAATTGCTCTGAGGATTAAGAATTATCTCACTAACCACTAGAGTCGATTTTTCCTTTTGCGGAAGAAGGCGAAGTGATGTTGATAAATAGAGGGAAGAGGCAGGCAGCAAAGATAGGTTCTTCCTTAATCTCTCTCACCTTTATCTCAGACCTATCGTTTTGTTACTGAGATCGTAATGATGGGATCCTTAGGTCTTGTTATAGTTTAGACCTAAATCAAGTGTAGTATTATTGCAGTTTTTTTCAAATGACGGAAATAAAGGCAGAATATACTTCACTAAAATGCATAAATTATTAAATATCATCTTAGACCATACATAAAAAAGGTAATTAGTTAATTTAAAACAAATAAAAACTGTATTAATATATGAGCTGTTATTTTTGTAAGTAGTAAGTCCACTCGGATCTAAGAAACTCTTTCATTCCTTTAAATGATTTTAATTGATATGATTTCATAATTAAATTTAAATAGGATTCAAAACATCACATTATTATTATTATCTAATAATTACTTAATTACTTTTTCTTTTTTATCCAATGCCAGCACGTGGTATTTCTGCCGTGCACCGCCGAGCCTCCCAATAAAGACATGCATCTTCATCACTGTTTGGAATATTTTCAAGACCACTGCAACATCGTAAGGGTGCACCGTCCATTACACCAGAAAGACAAATGGGACAACTATCGGATTCTGCGATACCATTCTGTGCAGATGTGCCTGGAGGTAATTATGGCCTGTGATAAGCCTAAACCTCACAACTTATCATAAAATTTGTTTTAATGTAATTCTATAAACTGAACTGTAACTATTAAAATCACGTGTAATGGCATGTAATATACTTATTTACTTATTATTAAATAATCCAGTTTTCAGTCATAATTCATTTATTCTTTTAAAAAGACGTTTCGACAATTAATGTCATTTTTCCTGCATCGATCAACATCTTATATAACTTCAATAAGTTACAAGTCAAACAAATTCTGTAAAAAAACAACAATCACAAATCAGTTATACAAATCTAAAAGAAAACAGACTTTACTTCTAGATTCTAAGAATTGTATAAACTGTTCTTCTCACATTGCGATCTTATTGTTGCCGCTAGATGCCACTTCTGCCACTATAATAATATAATTAATTGTTAAAAAACAGTACTATATTACGTTTTGGTTTGTCATTTTAGTGTACCTTTTATTCATTAAAATAACTGTGTTTGCATTTTCTTTGTTGTGTATTTGGCATTATTGACCCTTACTTCTGTAATCCCACAATAATAATTTTTAAAAAGTAAAATCCTTCAAAACTTTATTTTTTTAAATCGTTACTTACAATTTTTTTTAAAATTACTTCTAAGCAATGGGGAGGTGGGGGGGGGGTACGTTCCCAAAAACCCAGAGCTCATATTACATATTGTCAATACAAATGCAAAATATCGAACGTAAAAAATACAAGATATGACAACATATCTCGCTTCAAAGAAATTTATTAAAGTAATGTACTTAAACAAATTGTTTACATCAGATCCATTCCAAGTCAGATCAGTCATTTATGTACAATTGGGTAGTTTCTCTACTTGCCCTTATCCATATGTATCATTTAATACATTTACTTGTTTTACTGTTACCCTACAATTCATTTTTTTCAATGAATGAATTTAAAAAAAAACTAAACATAATGGTTATCAGTAAGGGCTAATTTTATTTATTATATTTAATATACGAATATTTAAATTTACTGTGTAAAGGAGATGGTTGGGGGGTGCAGTCAATAAGAACACCGAATAAGTGAAGTACTTATATTATATGCCGACGTTTCGACCTACAGTGTAGGTCATCTTCAGGGCGAATGTTGGGAAGCGTGGCCGTTACGTATCTCGCTACTACCTACACTACTATCTACCTACACTGTAGGTCGAAACGTCGGCACATAGTATAAGTACTTCACTTATTCGGTGTTCTTATTGACTGCACCCCCCAACCATCTCCTTTACATAAGATCATCCAGTCAACCATTTTCATCTCATTTAAATTTACTGTTGTCAATTTAATAAACAACCGTACTAATTTAAACTTAGTATCAACTTTTAATAAAATAGTCATGGGAAAATGACGTAATTTACCTCGATCTCATTAATTGTCGCTACTTAATAACGTTCTAAGCTTTTAAGAAATTTCCCTAAATCTCTGCGTTGTTTACCGAAAGCTTTTTGGCCAATTTCCAAATAATCAGAATTCATTACATCTTATCCAATTAAAATCTTCCCTTCCCTCTGGGTTTCACCTCCCCAACTCCTCGTCGTTTAACGCCGCCAAGTACTATCATTAAGTTACAAATATAACTCTTTATGATTTACAGAATGAAATAGCCTTCCGGATTGATCTGCTATCCTCAATCTTATCGACACCTATAACTCTGCTACTTCATGCATTTAAATGAGGTAATACCTACCCAGGGCTGAAAAAAAATATGCTAAAGTGAAATTCATTCATTCAATTTTCTTAAAGAATGATTACTACCACGGTATATATATATATATATATATATATATATATATATATATATATATATATATATATATATCAAAACACTTGGGTATGGTCATAAAAATCGTTAAGTTTTGAATCTTCTCACAAATTTATTTAATATTTTATTAATGCATCAACAAAACTAAAAAACAACCTATTTTTGTAAAATTCATATATCAGAACCTGTCCAAATGAACTATATTGCTTACGCATGTGAACTATACGGGCCTAAGAGAAAGCACGGGAGCTGTCGATCTTACGATGATGGAGTGTGTAACGAGCCCCCGACCTGGCCCTGATAAACACCATCATTCGACACTGATCCATCACCGTAAGCTTCATCAGCGATTCCCACAACCCCAGTCGCCAATAATTCGCATATCATCCAAACCGTTCTCCAAGTACTGAATCGATCGCTTCTTACAAAAGATTTCTGATATTTTCTGCACTTTTCTTATCTTAGCAATTCAAAGATCTACTGGCTTACCATTCCCTTTCTTGATCGAAAATCTCCGATATTGTTGAAAATCCATAATCCACAGAGAATCCAGACTTGTCCCACACATGACTGCAATTGAGTGGAATTGCAGTTATTAGTACACAGTTAACTTGTCCTAAAATGATTTAAATTTCTATCCAATCTGCCCGTACTTGGTGTTGATATCCTTCTTCTGCATAATATTTTAGAAATCTCAAACGTATGTCAATCACAATGCAACCTACAGAAATAAGTAATCAACCCTCAGTTATTGAGGCATTGTCCCTGATACCTTATAGTAGCCATTTCCTGAAATTTCCCACTCTACATATTATGGAAAATCCTTAATAGCTCCCTATCTTGTCAACATCTATTTGAATCTGAAAAATGAAGGTTGCTTATAAAGTTTGTTAACAAAATATAAACAACGACTGGTCCAAACCCCACTTGATCGACTTCTTTGATTTTTTAAAAGTACCCTTTAATGTTTTATGTTTATTAGTTAATATTAATCAATAATACTTTTAAATTTATGAATTTCATTAAAATATAAACTATTTTTCTTATTCTTTTTGAATTTATATATTATTTTTTCATCCAAAGTGATCACGACAGAGCGTCAGAGCTGTGAGAAACTGATGAGGAGACGGAAATGATTCGAAATTAGACTATTTTTATGGGACAAATAGATTCAAACGGTCTAAAACGACGATATCAAAAAACAGAAACCAAATTACCGAACAAATTTACGATTCGTTTGGCATAAAAAAATCACACTTTCTGATGACGTGAGAAAATTTTTAAGAAACAGGAGAAATCTTTGCTATACCAAAAAAAAAATAATAAAGAAAGATACTTTCTTAATAAAGAAAGTATCTTTCTTTTAGGACAAAAACAACAAAGCAATATACTTGAAGAGCTCCTTGAAACAGAGCTCTTGGGATAGTAAAAATTTTAGTTTTTCACCAATAGTTTTTTAATTGTTAAAATACAAAATAAATATACTGTAGTTGAATTTTTGTAAATATCCAATTTTTAAAATAATTAAAATTTCATTAGTAAAAATATCGAACGTAAAAAATACAAGATATGACAACATATCTCGCTTCAAAGAAATTTATTAAAGTAATGTACTTAAACAAATTGTTTACATCAGATCCATTCCAAGTCAGATCAGTCATTTATGTACTACAATTGGGTAGTTTCTCTACTTGCCCTTATCCATATGTATCATTCAATACATTTACTTGTTTTACTGTTACCCTACAATTCATTTTTTTTCAATGAATGAATTTTAAAAAAAACTAAACATAATGTTTATCAGTAAGGGCTAATTTTATTTATTATATTTAATATACGAATATTTAAATTTACGATTCGTTTGGCATAAAAAAATCACACTTTCTGATGACGTGAGAAAATTTTTAAGAAACAGGAGAAAGCTTTGCTACATATACCAAAAAAAAAATAATAAAGAAAGTATCTTTCTTTTAGAACAAAGCAATATACTTGAAGAGCTCCTTGAAACAGAGCTCTTGGGATAGTAAAAATTTTAGTTTTTCACCAATAGTTTTTTAATTGTTAAAATACAAAATAAATATACTGTAGTTGAATTTTTGTAAATATCCAATTTTTAAAATAATTAAAATTTCATTAGTAAAAATATCGAACGTAAAAAATACAAGATATGACAACATATCTCGCTTCAAAGAAATTTATTAAAGTAATGTACTTAAACAAATTGTTTACATCAGATCCATTCCAAGTCAGATCAGTCATTTATGTACTACAATTGGGTAGTTTCTCTACTTGCCCTTATCCATATGTATCATTCAATACATTTACTTGTTTTACTGTTACCCTACAATTCATTTTTTTTCAATGAATGAATTTTAAAAAAAACTAAACATAATGTTTATCAGTAAGGGCTAATTTTATTTATTATATTTAATATACGAATATTTAAATTTACGATTCGTTTGGCATAAAAAAATCACACTTTCTGATGACGTGAGAAAATTTTTAAGAAACAGGAGAAAGCTTTGCTACATATACCAAAAAAAAAATAATAAAGAAAATATCTTTCTTTTAGAACAAAGCAATATACTTGAAGAGCTCCTTGAAACAGAGCTCTTGGGATAGTAAAAATTTTAGTTTTTCACCAATAGTTTTTTAATTGTTAAAATACAAAATAAATATACTGTAGTTGAATTTTTGTAAATATCCAATTTTTAAAATAATTAAAATTTCATTAGTAAAAATATCGAACGTAAAAAATACAAGATATGACAACATATCTCCCTTCAAAGAAATTTATTAAAGTAATGTACTTACTTACTAAGAAAGTATCTTTCTTTTAGGGCAAAAACAACAAAGCAATATACTTGAAGAGCTCTTTGAAACAGAGCTCTTGGGATAGTAAAAATTTTAGTTTTTCACCAATAGTTTTTTAATTGTTAAAATACAAAATAAATGTACTGTAGTTGAATTTTTGTAAATATCCAATTTTTAAAATAATTAAAATTTCATTAGTAAAATAAACAATTAGTAATCTTCATAGATTACGGGCAACGCAAGAAGATTAATGTAAGTAATGAAAGCCATTAAGATTTGTCCAGCCTATGATGCTAAAATAGTTCTAGGAGACATGAACGCACAGATAGGCACGGAAAGAATACACCTACCAACAACTGGAACCTTCAGTCTCCATCAGAACACAAACGTCAATGGCCAAAGAGTGATAGACTTCGCAAACACCCACGGGCTAGTCGTCGGAAGTACCATGTTCCCAGGAAAAGATACACACAAAGGTACCTGGAGATCGCCCAATGGAGAGTATATCAACCAGATTGACCACATCTTAGTCAGCTCTCACCACAGGTCTAACTTAATTGGAGTAAGGATCCTGAAGTGTGTGTGAAACCTATCAAAAACACCTTGAAATAAAGCTAAAGGAGGAACTAAGGGATAGGAATGACACAGTGGATGACCAGTGGTCTGGGATTTCAAGAGCGATGGAAACTGTTGCAGAGGAAGTCCTTGGATTACAGACAAGAAGCAGGAGGTCTCTTTGGTTTGATGATGAACGCATCAAAGCTACAAATGAGAAAAATGAAGCGTATAAGAAGGCCATCCAGCGCCATACACGTCTAGCACAGGAAACCTACCGAAATAAAAGAAGAGAGGAAAAGAGACTGCACAGGAGAAAGAAGAGAGCATGGGAGACCTGCAGGATGAAGGATGTAGAAGGACCAACTGTTCACACTGAGGCTGATGCTGGAAAAATGCAAAGAGTATAAAAGAGTTACCCAACACCTCTTTGTTGATTTTAAAGCCGCCTACGATAGCGTAACTCGGCCGGAGCTCTGTCAGGCCCTGTTGGAAATAAACGTCCCAACTAAATTGATACGCCTCGTGAAAATGACGAAGTCGGGGTCAAAGTGTGCAGTACGAGTGGGGAGTGATCTGTCGGAGGACTTCGATACTAACTGCGGTGTAAGACAGGGGGATGCTCTTGTCTCTCTTCTCTTTAACTTCGCTGCTGAGAAAGTAGAACGTTTGTCCGGAATCCAACTAAACGCAACCCTCCTTAACAGTACAATTCAGCTTCTGGGGTACGCTGACGATTTTGATATTGCCGCCAGTTCGGAACGTGCATTACGAGAAGCATTTTTGTCCATAGAAGATGCAGCAAAGCAACTTGGGTTGCACATTAATGAAGCTAAGACCAAGTATATGAGAGTCGGAGGAAATGAACTAGGAACCTGTTCCTTTGAGGCTGGACCATATAATTTCGAAAAGGTAAGCAGCTTTGTCTACCTCGGGTCTGAGATCAACTCCGAAAACGACATCTCTCGAGAAGTCAACAGGAGAATAGCAGCGGTGAGACGGTGCTACTTCGGCCTCGTGAAGCATTTTGGAAGCAGATTCCTCTATAACAGGACCAAGATCACTATCTACAAAACCTTGGTCCTCCCTGTTTTAACTTTTGGATCGGAAGCGTGGGCCTTTAAGAAGCAAGATGAGAGTAGACTTCTGATCTTCGAGAGACTGATCTTGAGAAGGATTTTTGGCCCTGTTAGAGACGATGGAATTTGGAGAAGAAGGAGAAATGCTGAACTAGCCGCCCTTTATAAGGATACAGACTTGGTCAATTTCATCAAGATAAGCCGACTTCGATAGGCCGGGCACGTTGCACGTATGGATGATTTGGCGATACCTGGGAGGATGCTGTCCGGAAGGATGCATGGACAAAGAAGGGTTGGCAGACCAAATGTCAGATAGGAGGACTCAGTGACATCGGACGCACGGGCTATGCTGGGAGTCCGAAACTGGAGAGCTGCTGCAGCTGATCGTATTGACTGGCGAAGGCTTTTGGAGGAGACCCAGTCTCGGTGACGGGATGTAGAGCCAGCCATGATGATGTAATGACGAAAAATAAAAAAACGTTTTTGTTTCATTATGTTAATATCTCTGCAGAATCATGTGGATGTGATGGTTTTACCTCTGGGTAGGAAGGAGAAATGAATTAATTATTCATTTATGAATAAATATTTGTTACCAGCTGAAACTTTCTCAACCCAACGGCGAATGGTCCGTTCATTACAACACCCTTCCCCAAATGTGGTGGTGCGTTACTTGCACCTTGGATTGCCAAATGTCCAAGTTTAAAGTAATTAAAAAATATACGTGAAAATTGCGTGTTTCCATGGTAATATTTAATAGCATGCTAGCCAATGTTCGTTCAATTGTGGTGATATCAATTTTTTAAAATAAATGCTCATAACTAACTGTAACCAGAAGGATAGTAAACAACGGATGTCCATTAATTTCACTCTTTTTAGAAATAATAAAAACTTAAAATGGAAGGACCCAATAGAAGTATTTATCACCAAATAAGTTATTAAAATATACATTTTTGTGCGAATTTGTATTTGAACATGGTATCACATTGGCTCCAACAAAAGTTTCTTTATATTCATTTTTTAAATAAATAGTTTACAGCTGATTAGAGATAACGGAATACATATAGGTTAAAAAATAAAAAAATAAGTAAAGGTAGCTTGTCCGAAGGCCAGGATAAAGTCATTTTCTTATCTAACTATTTAATTTCCTCTAGCCCGGTATCTTTATTTAATATCTTCGCGAAATAGATATGGTCTCTAGTTTTTATTAATTAAAACAAGAACGAGTTTTTATCTCCTTGTTATATTTTCACAATACTATTATGTTCCGCCTTAATAGTTTATTAAGTTATTTAATAAATAATTAGAATTTCAATTATTACAAAATAGTTCAACAACAATTATTGAAAGTATCGTAATTTAATTTAATAATTTTCACATTATCAATAAATCATGTCACATTATTAATAAATTTCGTAGTAATGACCTTAAACGAACAATCTGTTTAAGTGAATTGCATATTTTATTAATGAGTTAATTACAACGTTAGTTTGTGTAGTTGTTCCCTGTATATCATATACAGTATATCCGTGGTTGTTCTAATATTTATGTTTATGTAATCCCTGTATGAAGCCATAAATATTAATTGTGAAAACATCTATGATAAATCATGGATTAAGAGCCTTGTATTAAAATTTAGATACTTAAATAGCCATCGCGGAGGGGTGACAGATCAGTGACAGATGTTTATCTGTTAACAGTCACGGATGGACCCTGTGGGAATAGACTGTCCTCCTGGGGCTCACCTAGTCTCTATAAACTGGGTACATTTAATTCGAGGAAAAACCTGGTGGTTGAAGGGATCTCAGACCAGATCGAGCACGGCTAACGGAATAAACTACTCAGCTACTAGAGCTGATATTAAATCCGGAACTTCAAATTTGTATCAATATGTCCCAGACGCTGACTACTTTTCAAATTTTGTTTATTTCTACTTAGGGACTTTAAAATCCTTATTTTGAGTTTCAGGGCCTGAAAATTCAAATTCAATATATATAAGAATATAATATTTGTATCCACCTCCACGACGAGTTACTCGTAAAGTAACTCTCCCCTTCTTTAAGAAATTTTTTCCTTGATTCATTTTTATACCAACCCACCAAATCGCGTCCTATTTCTTCAGTCTCCTTCAAGTCGAAATCTCAGCCCAACAACAAGATCTTGCCTTTCCGATCTCAATACTCGTTCCCAACAATCAGTCGAGCGTTCCTCTCTCGCCCGTCCTCCACCATCTGGAACTCAATACCTACTAGATTAGCCATGCTTCTTTCCCTTCCCCATTTAAACCTTGGATTTTCCAACATATCCTAAATCAAAAGAACCTTATTAAACAGCAATAGTTCTTAAATGGGTCAGTATTAAATTATGGATTTTGTTCTTTAGTATTTTTCATTGTAAGGAAGATTCATGTTATTTCATCGAAGCTCATGTTTTTATTTGCTGTTAATTACTTATTTGTTCTCTTTTATTTCTTAGTATTTCATCACGAAATTAACTTCTTTTTTTTTTAACTTTCTTGGCACTTTAGTAAATACTTTATGATTTATATTACGTAGATTGCCTACCGGATGTATAAAGTTTAAGGTTGACTAATACATAAAAAGCAATGAAATCAACAAACTAGACTGTTCTAGAATCAATCGGATATAACAACAAGCTCTAATTAGTCTGGAGAGTTATCTGCCTCTTCCTTGATCATGTTGGTTATGTAGGAGCAGCAACTAGCTGATAATCGGATGCAATAAGGAAAACCGCATCTGTACCACATGTGTTGTTACATATGTTGTTACTTTTTCGTTTAATGTTTGCTTTTTTTGTTAATTAACGGCACTTTATGGAGCTAAGGCTAATTAGATGGGAGCTCTAAATTTTCTAATCAAGGTTTAATTAGGATGGGGTTTTTTAACGAGTACGTGACATAGTGCAACATGGCCGCTAACGCTGAAGGATGAACAAAGTCTTCTGGTATTCGAAAATAAGGTATTACCTAGAATATTCGGTCCAAATAAGGTTGAGACCACTGGGAAATATAGGAGATTACATAACGCGGAACTGCAAAGCATTCCTCCTGTAAATATCATGCTGGTGATAGAGTCGCGAAGATTAAGATGGGCCCGTAAAGTTGCTGGGCTTAGTAATGAACGAATTCCTAAGATGTTAATAGGCGCTGTACCGACTGGGTAGCGTCTGAGGTATAGACCGAGGCGTAGGTGGGATGATTGCGTTAAGAGTGACCTGGCCGGTTTGGGTTTGGGTGGTACTCCGTCGACGGAGGTTAGTAAACGGAGGTTGGTGGTATCGACATCCTTCTAGTTCGCTAAGCCTTTTTATTTATATATTTACCTGACATAGCGAAGACTTGGGACTCCCGTTTAACATCCTTTCCGAAGAACGGCATAACCAAGGATTTTTTACTCCTATTAATAAATCCTAGGGCCACCTGCCGGGTTACGAACCCGCGATTTAAGTAGGACTAGACCACAGGTCGTCCCACTAAGTTTGATGTTTGTTTTTCCATAGGGGGCCTAGTCCCAGAATAAAGTAACTCTTCAATTCTATTGTCCAAATCCCCTTTTCATTTACTTCATACATCTTTTATGTAAAGAAAAGTACAATTAAATTTATTTTTTTGTTTACATCTGTATGAAGTATAATGAACATGTTTTCTGTCACTTAGAGGCACCTGTAGAAGCTTTAAAACAGAAATCAATCCATTTTTACTTTGCCTTCAAGAGAGACTGATTAGTGCTGTTGAACAAATGTTTTTCCAGCGGCGCTATCGTGAGGGAGGGAATCACCTCCAGGGTGAGCCTGATCGAAGGCTGGATATTAAAAAAGGGGGTGCGCCCTAGCAAGGCATTTTTCAAAGAGAGGAGCGCCCCCTCCTGGTCGCTTTTAGAAGTAATTAGCGAGGCAACAAAGTAGCAATAGAACCTTTTAGCCTCGGCTCGGGCTCAGGATGAGCGGATTAAAAAAGTAAATTTCACAGTGAGTGATATCTGGAGGGGGGAGTGTGACTTTTTTCAATTTGTTTCCAACACAGGTCACGGTAGTACTCCACCCGGTTCATAAATTGAAACGCATTTCCATATCGGGTTTCGCTGTTTTCAATCACCGGGAAATATTTACACTCTCGAAAAGAAAACAAATATTAAAACATTTCGCTTTCGGATCAGCGGATCCCATGAAGTCCATGGAATTTTCAATCAAGCGGGGATTTCTTCCAAATTTTCAATTAACCGGTTTTCTAATAACATACAATCATATTTAATATTTAGGACCTTTCAAATCGCAATACTATAAATTTTCTGGTTGTGGTTTGTTTATTCAATTAACGTAACTTTATGCTACTATGGATAATCAGACGACGCTACAGTGAGAGTCCTAAATTCTGCCCATCTAAATATAATAAGGTTATACTCATTAAAAGGAATAACACGAGAAGATACCATTGATGAGTGGGATCGCAGGAGGGTGACAACCACGAGTGCAAAGCGGAAGTGTACAACGCTTTTTAATCTCGAAAGAAGAATCCATGGAAATAACTGAACGCAGGAGGCATAGGAAAAAACTTTGAACATTGGAGTGAGAAGATTATAGACAATACATTGATTGTTTTATAAATTAATATCTAGTGATCATTAATATTGTCAAAACCTCTATTAACGTAAGGCAAGGAACGGTGTTTAAATACATAAATAAATAATACCAATTAGAAATCCAAAGGTCACCTGCCGGGCACTGCAAACTCGCCATCTTGGAAACAGTAGTTTGTTATGCCTACAACTGCACGACATGTGATCCTTGAAATCGTAGTGTTGGAAATTCTGTACATGCATAACTTAATTATTTTAAAGGAATTATAAATCCAGTCTACTTTAATGTCAAATATAAATATGGTGGATTATTGTGCCATTGTGATCTATTACCTAATAAAACAGTAATCTATTAGTTTAATGTCCTCTGCTGTATTTTCTGTTATTCTAATGCTCTTATCTTGTCATATATAATGTTGATAAAACTGGTTCATGTGTCTTATCGTGGAAGTAATTTAGCTCATGAAGTCATCTTTTAGCTTGAGGCAAACATTTATCATCCGTGAAATGGACATTTAGAAATTCTCTCGCATGATTGAGTGCTCTCTTATCCACTGGAGGATAAAATGTTAATACTAAGGATATCAGTTAAAAATATAAAATAATGAATAACTCCATAGTTTGAATTTGATAAAAAATATATCCATATAGTCATAGAGATAAAATATTTGAAGTTTAAGAAGAAAGAAGGAATAAAAAAATGGGCACTTAAAGATGAAAAGTAATCTAAAAGATGAATCACCTCATTTCACATGTATTTATAGGCTACGTTATGAATATTAAAGAAATTTATGATTAATTACTTTAAAAGTCCCTCTGGTTTTATATCCCAGGGAGCACGGTGCCTCAATGGTGAGTTGACGGTCCCAATCTGTATTCGTTTTAGTTATTTTTTTTTTTTGGCTTCAGAAATAAAATATGTTTTCTTTCTTGTATAGTAAAACTTCTCATGACTGTTTTATAACTATATTCCTAATTCCGAGATCTTTAAGAAAGTAGCCATAAGTGAACTATTGTTGTAAAAATCATATTGAATCTAGGTTTGCAAGAACATTGGCTCGATTATTTAAATTTTCGTCAACATATCGAACTTTGTCTAGTATGGAATCGCAAACAATTGTTACAATGATTCAGTAGTTAGTATATACTACTATGACCAAAAATATTGTTATTTATCATTATTAATTTAGCATTACCTTTGAGCACCAGACTATTCAGCCTAATCTTTTAATGAATCTTTTCTGTTTTTTATGTAAAAAATTATAAATTCCATAAAAGATAGAAGTGACCATAAAAATTAAGCATGTAGCTCCATACTACCTCATGTGAGAGACAGGTATTAAGTAATAAAGCAACAGATTTAGGTATCATATACAAAAACATATAAATACTATCAAAAAAGGATATGCAGAGGAAATAAATAAAAGTCAACAAAAAAAACAAAACAGAAAAAGAATATTAAACAGATCAAAATACTTGGGACAAATAATGCTTATCAATAATAATTGCCATGGAAAAACGCATAACAAAAATAAGATAATAATTAAAAGAAATACACATGCTAATCAAAATAGAAAAAAAAGGTAGAGAGGGTACAGGTAAGAGTGAGGTTACCTATGGTTTTCAGCCGTCACGTTCAAATCAGTTTTCCCACCACGGTTGCAATACAAATGCCTAATAATATTAATTTTTAAACACATAAAAATGGAAGAGGGTACAATAATATTTCTCGTCCTCTCAGTTGACGACCCTTTATATACACCCAAACGTTGTAATAGCCCGAAGTTTTCAAAGCTTTTTCATCTATTCATTATAAAATAAATCGCCTTGAAAGTAGCACAAGGGGCTTGAGTTGGGGCTTGAGTTGAGGCTGGGCTAAGTGTTGGAAAGATGTAAGGAATTGAAATTACGTGGGTAGGACCCGATAGGAATGGATCAGCCATAAAAAGGAGGAGCATTATCATAGGGAGCTGCGGAGGTCTTTTAAAGAAGACGATCTCCTGGAAATTGTATCAAGCGCCTCGGCCCCTCTCCGATGCAAAGCAGCCAAGCTACGCCCCATATACTCATAAATATTAATGGTTCTATTAGAATGGGAGAAAGACAAGGCTGGTGGGGAGAAAAATGTAATTTAATGTTTCAGTTACATGAAGCCTATAACTGCAGGGACGGCTACAGCATCTGTTTGCCATCTCTACCTTCGGCTCCGGTAGGAAAGGCTGGATCTGGAAGCTATAGAGAACTGCTTCTTAAAATGGCATTCTTTTGGAAGAACACTGTTTAAAGTACCTCCATTTAAGGGTGGTTATTCGTGAAAGAGGAGTGGCGATTAATGTTGCGGGAGGACTTTTCGTTACGCGGGATGTAGAGACATGTATTGAGACATATATGTGTATGTACTTAGGGCTGAATCACCTTATGGTTGGTTTTTCTTTTATTTTTAATTGAGAAAATAAAAATTAAAACCTAATAATTGATAAAAATGTCTTTTTAATCTCAATTAGATTTAAGGCTGGGAGTAAGAGAGACACACAAGTACATACACCAATGAATCACCAAGTTAAAACTTGTTAGCCTCAAGAATAATTCTTTTTTTTTTTATGGTAGCAATGTCACAGAAAAAAAACATGCAATGTTTTTAATGGATAGTCCAAGCACACAACAGCAGGCATATGTTTCTTTCAAAGTAATTACGGAGGTAAAACATTACTCTAATTGTCTGTGGACAAATGTTTTCATAAGAACTACATCTTTAACTACTAAGAAAGTGTATGGCCCCTTTCAAATAATACGTATCTCTGTACATTCCAAAAGAGAAATTCTGGCTGAGAAATTTTTTAAGATGTTTTTCAATGCTAAGAGACTGATTCAAAAATTGGATAGTAACTAATGGGAATTATATCAGCTTGAAGAACTTTTCCCATTTTTGAGCTATAAGCGATCTGAGCACATGATATTTATGGCTCAGATATGTAGTTCACTCAGTAAGTGTAGTTGTTTGATCTATTAACTGAGAAATGGAGGTGAGTTGGTGAGGGACAGAGAAAAAACCTTTAACAATATAACCCATGAAGGGCCTGGGTTTAAGTACGTGGTAGAGACTGTACGTTGTCTAGGGTAGCGGTTTTGTAGGGAGGTGAATTTTCCTAGATCACGCTCAACCGCCAGATTTTTATTTGGGTGCTCGTTTTATAGAGGATGGGGGGAGCCTCAGGTGTATCCTAGATCTCATAGGATGCATCTCCGGCCGCTAAGAGATGAAATAAAAGTCCTGGAATTTGAATCCAGGACCTTCAACTCATTGATCTACCACTGAGCCATTCCATCCCCTCTGAGAGACAGTGAATGTAACAAGTTTTTCAAAAATTACCCCTGAAAAAATCATTATTTTATCTAATGCAAAATACACTAAAGCATTGTAAAGTTACTTACTCATGAAGAGTTAGATTTAATTTCTAAACTTTGTTTCTACTTCTGCTTACTTAATTATTGTTCTTCAAGTGGTATTAGGTGTTTTTTTTTTGTTTGTAGGTGGCGTGGATAAGTCAACTCATTACGATTGTTTTGCTTGTAAAATTTGTCTTTGTAAGAATTTACTTAAAATAAAGAAGGCGAGCAAACTTACTTTGGCTAAATGAAGTAGACTAGATTATTAAACAAGCAACAATGGAAGATCCCTTCAATGGGAATTGTCCGGATGACAGAGCAGCAGTCAAAGAGCGGTCGCAGCAGAGAATCCAACCTAATCGTCCCTTCCCGCCGCTCTGCCTCTGCAATTAAGTAATTGCACTGAACTTCCTCTCACAAAAAATCACTGAGTCATGGATCTCCACGGCGGAGGACACAAATCTCTCTTGTGTAAACTTATTACTGCAGAGGGTGATCGTTACCACCTCTGTTCAACCATCAGACTTTTATCTTAATTAGTAACAATCGCAGTTAGGGTTTTTCATTTTTGCAAGGAGAAAAAAAACGAAAAATACTTGTATACACTTTCTGATCATTTGTCCAACATATAGTATAAAACCTAGTGTTGAGGCGTGATTAGCCTGAATAGAAAAAAAAACAAAAATGAAATGAAATGAAATAATAAAATATTTTTAATTTTGAATATGTTCGATAAATTTAATAAATTAGATCAAATACTGAAACATGTGGGTTTATTACATTGAAACATGAATACAAAGTTATATTTTTTTTTTTTTCATACCCCCTAAATATGTTTTTTTTTTATTGTGCAACTGGGTTTTGTGCTCTCTTATGGGCACATTTATTTTTCTGAGTTCTTCTCCTTCTACTGTAGTATGACTACATTTTAAGGAGTTGAGGTGGTTGGAATTTTTGTTGTTTTAGTTGTATTTCTTATTTGTTTAAGTGCCGGGGCACACTTAATTTTTGTGTTTATTTTTATAATTAAGAAGATGGCCACGTGACCTTCTTATTTGAACTTTGATTTGAGTACTACCAGTGGGTAGTTTCTCTACTTGTCATTCTCATGTCATTATGTAACACACATTCTATTTACTTGTTGTATAATTGTAATACAGTTGTAAATATCAATAAATAAATTTAAAAAAAAAAAAAAAAATTTATAATTACAATCTTACATACTACTTTCATCAATCTTACGAGACAAAATTATACATTAAGAAAATTACATATATACAAAAATAAGGTAACAATTCTAACAGGAACCAGAACAAAAGAATGAACAAGGAACTATGGTTTTTAACTAATATTAGGCATAACTGTTCAATAGACAACTTTATGAGAAATGAAGTCTCTTAATAGCAGAATATCACACTCGGGCGACGGGGCCACTCGGCGAGGGACGGTAGCCTCCTTATTGGATGGTGATGCCAAATAGTCCTTAAAGAATTGTAACCGCTCTGTAAGGGCGCTTGTTAATCCAACTAAAGGTTACTTACTTAGTTAGTTGATAATCGTCACCTGGTCTTCAAATCTTCCAAATGCCTGGCAATTGTCTTGGTTGATCAGTGTCGTCCTCTCTGGACCACGGAATAGCAGAGGGGGTTGCAGAGATCCAAGGTTGCTTCTCAGTCTGAAGCCGTGAATTTTGCAAGCGGGTGATTCGTCCACGGTTAAGCAGCAAGTGAGCATAATCGGAGAACATATGGTGTATATGCAAATTTCTTTTTATTTAGATGGCTATAGCCGATCATGGCGGCAGTGACTAAATTATTAGATATACACTGTTTGACAGTTACACGACTGAACAACTAGTGTTGATAGTGCAAAGTTGTAATCTCGTGTTTTCTACAAGAACGAAAGTATATATCGCCGAATATTTCGGTGTAAGAATGAGTTTTATGAAAAACCACCTCTGATCCTCTAGAACAGTTAATAATGGGGAAAACTATTGGTTTAGATGTATGAGGTTGTTCATAGTGGTAAATATACCATCCCTTTATTGGGGATATTGCACAATTCCCGATCTGGTAGTATGGACTGTATTTAATAATATATTCAATGTAATATATATTGAGTGAAAGAGTAGTAAAATAAGAAATATTGGTTTAGATCCAATTAAAGAAAATATTCTATAAATACAATACATGTACTTCATAATGATGACAAAAAATAAGGAACTTATTGTTGACAGTAACTATTAATTATGATTCTTGGATGGCGAGACACCTGCTAAGGACCTATTTTCTATAAATGAATTACATACTTCTTGGTGGTTGGTTGGTTTGCTGTCTTACTCTGCTTTGGATTTTATAATGTAATTTTATTTTAGGTAGTATCCTTGGCCCAATCCTTTATACAGTTTACACAGCTTACATCACTACCACCTATGCTGATGATACATGGGTATTATCAATCAACACCAATCCAGTAATTGCATCCCAAAGCCTGCAATCCCATATCACTGATCTGGGGTCAAAACTGGAGAATTAAAATAAATTCTCAAAAAATCGCATAAAATCACTTTTACCTTATGTCGTAAATCAATGACTTCCTGCCCTTCAGTATCCTTTAATAATATCCCGCTGGTGCCTCAATAGATCCGATACTTAGTGTTGCACCTCGACAAACGATCAACCTGGAATCCTATAACAAGATAATATTCCTTATTATAGCTAGAAATAACCGATCTGGAAATAAAGGATAAAATAAAATATATTCAATGGGCTAAAAGAAGAGGTGACTGATGCGTATGAGGAGACTCTTTTGTTTTGTGCTTCCAAAAGCTAGCAGGAAAGTTCTGGATTGAGTGTCACCTCTCTAGTACACCGTTGGACTGCGGGAAGAAGCAGTATTATGATCGGGCATGTTTGTAAAATTTGCTGCTTGTAAAAATTCTTATTCAAGGAAGGGTCAATGTTGAAAATGATTCAAGATTCAAGTTGAATTAAAAAAAAATATTATGATGTTGTTATATGAAAAGAAGTGTGTTGTTTTGTAAATGGCAAGTGTTTAATTCCAAGTTATTACGATTTTTGGTCTAAGTAAACTTTTGCACCTAAATTTTTTATAGAAATTTATAATTGTATAATCAAATATATCAAGTAAATACAATAATAAATAAATAAATAATGTCACGAGATAAAGGCAAGTAGAGTAACTACCCAATGGTAATACTCGAATAAGAAATTTAACTTAGTAGGTCACGAAGCCATCTTCTTTTCAAAAGCTCCGAAGGATAGTCAGGAATTGAAGGTTGCAAGGTTTGAAAATAGTGGGTTCGAGTGGGATTAAAGTTTGTCATGAAAAAATTGATATAGGATTTGGGTCAAATCAGTAACAAATGGGATATTTTATTAATTATGGATTACTTTTTTTTTGTAACAAAGTAAGGAGCATTAAGGATCTTACGGAGGATTTCGGATTGTAAGGATTGAATACAAGAAGAATTCGATGGCTGTGCTCCGTAAGTCTATATGGGTCTTGTGATTGTCAAGTATATGAGTCTTTTGTAATTAATTGGTTTGTACCTTTAAAGGAGCTAGGTTCCAAGGAATAACTCTATTTTTATTTTATGCACTTTTATTTAAGTCAGGGTACAAGTCCAGATCAGAATCACTTTGGTGTGCCTGTAATAGCCTGTAATAGAATAAAAATAACAATGGGTCTTCACACTTTCTGCAATCAACACAAAAGAGCAAGACAGCTAGGGGCAGGTTACGCATGGATTTTCCACTGTAATATAAATAAATAAAAAAATAAATATTAATTAATGAACCGGCAGGTAATAAATATAAAATTAAATAATATAAATTAGAGTGGTTGAGGCAGTGGCAAATCCCTTTCACCCAGCTGTTTGTAACCTTCACTATCACCTTTACGTTGTCAACACACTCTCGTTACATTCCTAATTAAATTTTGTTTTTTTTTAGTTTGTTCGCACAGTCATTCGAAAAAGTAAATTTACCCAATGTTATTCCCTGAAAATCCCTTATCTTTAAATAGTTACCCCAATAATCTATTGGTACCGAAACCTATTGGTTCGCCATGTGAGCGTTTCTATACATACTGTTATTTTTTATTATTATATTACGATATTTTAAATCATATTGGCATGAGACGATGATGTATTAAGGGACATTTACAATCCACAAGAGAACTATATCGGAAACCGGATTCAGAGGAAGCTTTCGTTTAATCTCTTAACCCAACGGCGGTGCCTCGTGGGACACTAGGGCTGACATCTGTATCATTTTCTGCTTTTCAATCTGCACCCCAGTCATCTACTGCCTCTCTCCCGATCTCCTGTACCAATTCAATTCTCCTTACCTCATTTAGGCTTATATTTCATTCTCCTTTTCCTATATATAATGTTTTCTCTCTCGTTTTTCCACAAAACGTTTTATAAAAATAAAGTATATTGGTGAAATGAACTTCTATATAAAATAAAAAGTAATGATTTCTTTTTTTAACATTGAACGGTTATGTGGTGTACAAAATTAATTATACTTAGATATATATTTATTTATTTAATGGGAATAGAACCAGGGAATAGTTCTTAATCGCACAGCATTCTGATGTTCCTTTTTTACTTCGTTCATCTTTTCTCCATGTATTCTATTTCTCCCCACTGTCCAACTATGTATGTATTGCTATGTTTCTACTCTTATATATATCTATATATATATATATATATATATATATATATATATATATCTTGAATATATTATATATTATATATTGATATTTGGGATGCCAGTCTCATTTAGCATGAGTACTCAAATTATTATTTATATGCCTTTATCTTAATTGGGTTTCTCTCCAAAGGTCTGTTCTTGTGTTTACCAATTTACTCATCTATTATACCTTCAATATATTATTTATAAATAAATAGTGTATCTGGGGTATGTAAGCATGGGGTATGCAATAGAATTGCAAGAAGGATCGTTTATTTATTCAGTTTCAAGCAAGGTTAATGATTCAGATTTTAAATAGATAAAAGGATTGCCATAAAATGCCTTACAGGAAATAAATTATACTTATCTGTGAACAGGGGAAGATTGGGTTACAGGTCGGTCTTCTTCTTGTCGCCTCCGGGACTCTCCATCTTCTGCAAGATCTCTCCTCCTTGCTGTACGTCTCCAGAGTACTCCTTCCTGCTCCGCCGTCGTCTCCTCTCTCCTTTTCTGTGTCTATCTCAAGAGTACCTCTCTCAGCCTAGTTTTGCCTACCCCCCTTTCTTCTTTCTCTTCCATCTTGGACCATAAAACTCCATAAGAGGACCAAAATGTCTGTTCTTTGTCCAAAACATATTCCTTTTCATGTTTGCCGCCAGCATCAGTGCCGACAATATATAGTAGTATGCATACATATTTATAAAAGAAACTGCTGGTTAAAAAATATTGTCATTGATAACAACTCTTACAATAATTACATTAAATGCAAATATTGGAAGGTATTTGTCAGATTAATGATTTATTAAATTTATTCATTAAATGGCATGAATATCTCTCGAGAGAGGTCTCGAAACCTCGCCAGAATGAAGTTTGAAAAAGTGAATGAAACTCGAGAACCTCAGGTAAAAATATATGCATATAATGTTGGTAGATTCAAATACTAAATTTGGTGTGTTGAAATACTAAGTAAACTGAGTTTCTCTGTAAAATTTGAAACGACATTAAAGTGAATATTTCACACACTACTTACAAAACTATTCTCTTTAAACTGTTCAATATAAAAGCCCAAGATCGCATATGGCCCTAGAATTTTTTAAAGGAAGTAAAAAATCCTAGCTTTTGACGACTTTCAGAAATGACTTTAAACGGGTGTTTAGAGCCTGTACCATGTTAGGTACTCGTTAAAAATCCCTATTCTATTTAAACATGTCTAGGCAAAAATTTAGATCTCCCACCATAGCAACGTCCGATTAGTCATAGTATTACATGACGTTTTATAAACAAATTGTTCATTATAAAATATAACTCAGTCCAACCTTCCCGGTTTTTGTATCACAGCTGTTACCATAGCAACCGTATCGATAACATTTAAATAAAAGACGTTTGGTGTACGTTTATATTACATGAAATATAAACTGTACAAGTGACGACTACGGACTAAATCTAAGGACCAAAGAGAGTTCGAGTGTGACTACGTAAGTAAGTGTGGAGCATCTCCTCCAGGCTTAAATAAGATTTGATATCCCTGATTCTAATTCCTGGGATTGTTTACTTGTTGGCCACCTGACACCTGCATCTGACTAATAATTCTAAGAATTGTTTACTACTGGACACTTGTGTGCCACCTGTAACTCCACCCTGCCTTAAGTTTTGAACTCCGATCAAAACAAATAATATTGGCATACTAGTAAAAATAAAATAAACATGATTACATAAAATTGTACAATAAACATGATTACATAAAATTTGTACAATAAACATGATTACATAATATATTCAAATATTAGTCAAAACTAGTTTTATATAATCTACTTAATATCATTCTATGATTATCTACAGGAATAGGTGGTGTTGGGATATTAACAATTGCTGTAGGTATATTTAAATTGTTTTGCTTAGTACATTTTCTTTTATAAATAAAGATAATAATGGTTATAAATATTACAGAGGTCATAAAGATACATACACTATAAAAATAAATGTTATTATCATTTACAAATGTAAGCGTTGCCAATGGTGGTATTGTATAATTGTGAGTGGTTACAAGAGTAGTGTTTACTATTAAAGATTTATAAAATGGTAGCATAACTGAATTAAAATTATGAATATAAATTTTATTAAATTGTGGGAAACAGTCCTTGTTACTAATACTAATTAAACTTATAGTAGGTAAAAACACAGTATTATTCTTACAATCTATGATTTTATTGATATTTACAGTAATATATTTTTTTATAAATTCTACATATTTAATGTTAGTTTGATTACTGGGTATTAATTTACAATCTTCTAAAATTCCATTTTGGATAATTGAGTATACACACTTGGAATTTGTTTGTTTGAGATTTAAACAATAATAATTGTCAATAAATATACATTGCCCAGTATACAATTTTTGTCCTTGTTGTAAATAAAGATCACGTTTTAAATCAATTTCAAATATAGTCTGGTTTATTAATTTTGGTACCGGTAAAATAAAATATCCCTTATACGAGTCATCGTGGACTGGTAATTTTATGAAAGTATGAATTATATTATTTCTTGTTGAGCAAAAGATTTTACTATTTGTCCATAGGACTTCTGAATTATTGGATATTAACTTTATTGTTGCTGGTAAATTTCGTATAACATCTGTCATTAAATTAGTATGGACTATCCCTAGTTTGCAGAATTCCAAAGATAATGTTAAACTTTGTATTTTATTTAATTGAAAAATAATATGTATATAAAAGTCATAAGCTTTGTCATTTTGTTCTAAGCTATTAAAGTTTTGTCTGTTGGTCATAAAATTTTTATTAATAGTTTGTATATCCTTCCTATAGTCTTCTATGAGTTGTTTATTAATATTGATGGAAGTTTCGATATTATGTTCTATTTTAAAATTGTTTTGTTCGACATTAGAAATGATTTTATCATAATATGCTTTATCATCAGCATCCATATTTCCTGTAATCCAACTAATAATATTTCCTAGTCCATTTATTAGGCCCCTTTTGCGGCGGTTGTTAAATTCTTTATAATACATTAAGCTAAGTTGTTCTGTCGCGTCATTTGTTAAATCGCAGAGAATGTGATACATTTTGTGATTCTTAAAATTGTTTAAATGAACTTTTATGTTCCTAATTTCTACTTCTAATAAACTTAAATTATAAAAATGATATGTTTCATAAAATTTATCAATAACTTTAATGTTGTCAAGTGAATAGTGTAGTAGTCCTGGGGAGTCAGTCAGATCTACTATGTTGATTGTCCGAATCTTCGGAAGAAGTGTCAGTAACATTAACGCGTAAAGAATCTTCATCTGAAACAAAATGTTTCTTTCGTTTACGTTTGATTGGTCTCCTAATATTGTCAACATGTGTTTTTAGTTGTCTAGCTCCTTGAACTAAAACATTTACCTTTCTGAATTTGTCTCTACTTTTGATTTTCGATTGAGTGTTTTTAAGGAATTCTTGGTTAGTTAGTTCTGGTGGATCTTCGCGATTTTGATTTAATTTGTCTGTACGTTTTTCTTTTTCTTTAGTTATTTTTGTATGCGTTAACTCATGTAAGAGTTGTAAATCGTCATGATATTTTTGTACATATAATTCCGTAATATTAAGATCTGTCTTTTTATTATTTTCTGATGTGAATCCAAACGTTATTTCATTTGGTGTTAATTTTAAATTATGATTTAATGTATTGTTGTAAGCAGTGGTTGCTAATTTTAATTTATGTAAGAGTGAATATGCTTTTTGTTTATGTGAAATTATTCATTCTGTAATCCTATAAGGTTACTTAAATTCCAACCGGCGTTCAAAACCAACATTTTTTCTTTACCTTTCCCCGCAGATAGCTTCGGATGTCTGCAGCTCTTTTCCAACATTTTATCCCAATATAATCCTCACTGGCTGTTTGCTTGGTTTTTCTTTGTAAATTATTTATTTTAGCTTTGTTCTTTCTTTCTTTATTTTTCTTTTCGGAATGGTCAAAATTTTCTTCCACCTCATGATCACTAATTTTTATTTGGCCTTCATCATTAGATACTTCAGCATCATAACAATTGTCATTGGTAGCTTTCTTACCATCATCAAATTCTTCTTCATCATTGGCAAAAAGTTCAGTTGCATGTTTGATGTCAAAGTCGAATTCTTGTAATTTCCATATCCATTTCATAATTTTTGTGTTACCACTTCTCTTCGTAAAAATCCACGTCAAAGGTTTGTGGTCTGTTTGTAAAATGAATTTGTTTCCGTATAAGTATGGTTTGAAATGTTGAGTTGCCCAAACAACGGCTAGTAATTCTTTTTCAATCGTGCTATAATTATGTTCCGCGTTTTGAATTACTCTTGAAGCAAATGCTACGGGGTGTTCAATTCCGTTTTCGTCTTTTTGTGAAAGTACGGCTCCAAGTGCTTGGTTACTTGCGTCAGTCGTCAAAATAAATTGTTGTTCCCAATTGGGGTAATTTAGAATGGGCGTATTTGTCATTAGTTCTTTTAATGTTTTACATGCATCAAGTATTTTATTTCTTTTATAATTTTTTGTTTTTATTGAATCTGAAATAGGTTTTGTTATTTTAGCATACCCTTTAATGAATTTCCTATAATATCCGGACATTCCCAAAAATTGTCTTGTCGACTTTTCGTCATGGGGTATCGGGAAGTTAATTATAGATTCTATTTTGTTTGGGTCGGTTTTTAAACCTTCTGCTGTAACAATATACCCTAAAAATTTCAGTTCGGTTATAAAAAATTCTGTCTTGTCTAATTGAATAGACAGCCAGTGTTTCTTAAGTACTTCGAAGACTCGTTCTAAATCTTTTAGATGTTCGTCTTCATTTTTAGAATAAACAATTATATCGTCGATGTATAATAAACAGTTTGGTAAATTTGAAATTAATATGGTCATAGCTCTTTGAAAAGTGAGTGGCGCACAACTTAAACCGAATGGCATTCTGACAAATTCATAGTGTCCATTTTCCGTTGAAAACGCAGTTTTTGGAATGGACTTTTCGTCCATTTCTATTTGATGAAATCCCGAAGTTAAATCTATTGTTGAGAAGATTCTTGCTCCTCTTAATCGATTCAGCAAGTCTTCTATATTAGGTAAAGGGAATTTGTCTTTTATTGTATTTTGATTTAGTATGCGGTAATCTATGACCAGTCGTATCTTTTTTTGACCGCTAGCATCCATCTTTTTCGGCACTATCCATAGTGGCGAGTTGTAAGGTGAATTGCTAGGTCTTATTATCCCGTTTTTTAATAATTTTGAAACTTCTTCGTTGATTTGTTTTTTAAATTGTTCAGGATACCGATAGTTCCTGGTATAAACGGGGTTATCGTTTATTGTATTTATTTTATGTTTCAGTAAATTTGTTGGGATTAATTTTTCATTTTCTTTTTTTATTGTTTCGCCATTTTCACTGATAATTTTCACGAGTTCGTCGGTATAATATTTATTTATATGAGAATGACGGATCACGTTTTTTATTTCATTAGTGTCGGTCATTAAATGAACTTCGTGATTTTTATTAGTTTTATATATTTTTTTATTTATAATTATATTTTGACTATTGCAATCAATTTTAACTTCTAGTTTATGCATAGATTCGTAACCCAATAAGATGTCGAATTTAGTTGAGAACGGAAAAATTAAAAAGGTTGCCTCGGAATTGATTCCTATCAACGGTGACAGGTTTAGGTTGACACTTTGTGTTCCTTCTGCTCTCCCGGTAGGGGTTTTTATTGCGAAACATTCCTCTTTAATGATTGCATCCTTGGGTACGATGTTCGGATTAATATAATTTTTGGTGGATCCGGTATCGATCAACCATTTGTTATTTTTTTATCGATGATTCGCGGCAATTTAATATTATCCGATTCCTGATTTAATTCATATTCATTAGCTACTTTGGTCCGGTCCGTTTTAATTTGTTTTACCTCGCTATTATGATTTTTTATTATTTCCGCGTTTGATTCGTTTAAATCCGATCCGTTTGATTCGTTTAAATCCGATCCGTTTGATTCGTTTAAGCCCGATCCGGCGGGTCGTTTGAGTGCTCGCCTGGCTCTAAAAAATTTTCGAACTTGTCTTCGAGGATACTTATTTTGTCTGTCAGTTTTTGTATTATAGCGTCTTTGTCCTCGTCGACTAGATGAACGCGATTCGATACTGTTCGCATCGAAACAGTTTGTGATTCTCCTAATTTTTCTAATGGAGGTTGAATTTGTTTTTGTTTCAATTGTGCCGAAGATGGTTTATTAAAGTATCTATATTGGTCTTTGGGGTCCCATTGTTGATTATGAATGGGTTGATTATAATTGTTATTACTTGGATTACTTGGATTATTATACTGTTGATAATTAAAATTTTGATATTTATAATTTGGATGTTGATAATGTTCCTTCTTATAATGGTGCTGATTTTGATAATAATTATTACGATTAGGTTCGTATTGTCTATGTTTATTAATTTTATAATTTGGGTCAAAATGTTTTCCTTTATAATTAGAATTCGATGGTAGGTTTTTTTCTTTTTTATGTTGTCCGTATAACCGATGGACAATATGAGAAGCGGAATTGCGTAAAATTTCGTCTATGTCTTCTAGTGTATCAAATTTTATGTGATAAATGAAGTCCGTGAGTTGTGGATTTAAATTATGTACGGCGTGATGTGATATTTGTCTGTCGTACCTAGCCATTTCATCAAGTTTGTTTTCTATATCCGGGTCTGCGTAAACTCTAGCGTATAAATCACAGCGTTTTTTACTAAGTCTGTCAAGAAAATCATGGGGATTTTCGTGCGCGTATGAATTGTTATTCAATATTTCGGCTATTAATTGTTCGCGAGTTCTAGTATCCTGATATTTACGTTTTAAGAATTTTAATATGTCTTGTACACTGTCAAATTCTTTATCGTATGTGGCTATTTTTGCTTTACCCTTCAATTTTGTTAATAAAGTTAAT
The DNA here is from genome assembly GCA_037127475.1 of Arma custos. Classification (NCBI taxonomy): domain Eukaryota; kingdom Metazoa; phylum Arthropoda; class Insecta; order Hemiptera; family Pentatomidae; genus Arma; species Arma custos. Next base: position 113,179,575 of record CM073759.1, read on the forward strand.
ATTAATTTGAAATGATTAATTTCTCTAAATGAATTGTTTTCTTTACAATATAATTCATAGATATAATTTGTATTTCTAATAAAATCTACTAATAGCAACGGGTCACCATTATATTCCGGTATCAATTTAAAATCATGATCTTTAATTTCCATGTTAGCCATATTGTTATCCTCTAATAAAAAGTTATCTAAATTTTCAATAGTAAGTGGAGTAGAGTTATTAATTTGTCGAATTTGGTTCAGTCTTTCTTTTAAATTTGGCATGAAATTTGAATACAAATTAAATAAACTTAAAGATAAATTATAAATTAAACATAAAAATAATAATAATAAAATTTAAATTTGACATAAAATTTAATTGAATTATGAATAAAATAAACTTAAATTTAATTTCAGTATCTGTGATCTTCAGTGAATGAAAGTTTTTTTTTTTTTTTTTTTAAAAAGCAAAAACTTTATTCTGAATGATACAAATACATGAAATATAAACTGTACAAGTGACGACTGCGGACTAAATCTAAGGACCAAAGAGAGTTCGAGTGTGACTACGTAAGTAAGTGTGGAGCATCTCCTCCAGGCTTAAATAAGATTTGATATCCCTGATTCTAATTCCTGGGATTGTTTACTTGTTGGCCACCTGACACCTGCATCTGACTAATAATTCTAAGAATTGTTTACTACTGGACACTTGTGTGCCACCTGTAACTTTTTAAGATCCAATGAATTTAACAAAATATGTTCGACTTGGGTTAAATATTGAAGAATATACAGAAAATGCTGGATACCTCGTAGTCGTGGAGAACGCTTGCTGTACCTGTTCACGCAGTGGCAATTCTTCCTCAAGACGTAGAGTAGTGGTCTTGCTGCTTCTGGCGTGGTCTTCGTCGACTCTATCCAAAGCTCCCGCAAAGTTACTAATTATATCCGCGAATTCTGCCCAAGTCCCTGTGTTCGGGCGCCAGTTAAATGTTTTTATCTGATCTAACACTTTTTAAAAAGCAAAAACTTTATTCTGAATGATACAAATACATGAAATATAAACTGTACAAGTGATTTTCCATATTAGTTCAAAGATTGCTTTTTCTGAGTCTGCTCTACATCGTATCTATGTTGTAAGTGGTCTTTCTATCCATAGCTTGCGATCCCTTGGTACCCTATGTATATTATGTTCTCTCTTGTTTTCCCATAAAACGTTTTGTAAAAATAAAGTAGATATATTTGTGAAATGAATCTCTACATGAAATAAAAAGTAATTATTTCTGTTATGGTCAAATATATAACTGCTTTACGGTTAACATGCTATTTATTATATTATTTACATTCAATAAAATGTTCGTTCTTTACAGAACCTTAGTCGTATTCTCTTGGGAATGTAGGAATCTCGTTTATTTTTAAATGAGATTCCCCACTGCTTCATTACGAATACTCTATTTACAAATAGTAGTGTAAATACAATTTTTTTTTCTGTAAGTCTTAACCTCTTTTTCATCAAAACAAACTTAATTATTATAATCACAGTAGATATCGAAAATCTTTAAGCAGTTCCTGACGTCGTAAGTATATTTGTAAAATTAATTAATTTATAAAATAGGAAGTAATGATTTATTTTATGTTTAAACATAAAACTGCAGGGTATACATGTTATCTATTATGTTATGAATATATAATAGAATGCTTGTTCTTTAAAGAACTATATTCATATTCTCTTTAGTGAAATATGAATTGAGTTTATATATAAATTACCCACTCTTTACAAACAGACGTTTAAATAAAAAATTAAATACATTTTATTTCTATAAGTCTTAACCATTTATTTATTAACATAACCTAAAGTATTGACACCACATCGCTATTTCTGACCACAGTAGTCTAACTACTATCGCGTTGTAAGTAGTTTCTCTATCAATGACTGATGATCCCTTGGAATCAACTCTCTGGCAATTTTCGATCATCACTTTATCGAGAATCTAAAACAACACAGCGATGAACCTAATTTCAGCTGAGCTTCTTTTGTTAAAATTTTAGCCTTAACGTTTGTACTTTTCTGTTATATAAAAGATATATTTTTAAAGATTAAAAGGCTTCTAGAAATATTTATTTTTGCCATAGCTAGTTTTTCATTTCTCTTACCTGTTGCTTACCATGTTTGAGATCCATTTAAAATCACTGGGTGTATAGATAGAGCCATTACGTTCAATCATGGAGGTAGTTCACTTTCTGTGTTAGTTTTTTCAATAACAGTTAATCCTCCCATTTATTTCATCTACCCTATGTTAATCTTTAAATTATGCTCTAATTATACCATTGCCTGTATCATATAGATTACATTTGTCTTAATTTAATTAACAATATAATACAATAAAATATACTTGGTAACAAAATATATAAATCCATCTACAACGTACATATATCAATTAAAAAGATTTAACTATTAAGTTTTATTTGTAAAAAAACTACATTAGAAAAATACAAAACCTAGTTTAAAATAAAAAAAAACGCCAAAATAAAAGTACACAGGATAATAACAATACAGCGAAACTAAATAAAATTACTCAAAACTAATTATTCTAAAGCTTATAGTATTAAAATTAAGGATATTTATAATATGAATATGAATATAATATACAAAATAATAAAATGTTAAAAACGTTGTTTTCCAAGATTATTATATTGTTTAGTTATATTAATATGTATCTTAATATTTATTAGAATCTTTCCAACCAGCACTCTATTATTTGAAATCCCTGAAATAAAATAAAACATAACCTTCTCTTATCATCAACTATTGGTGTATTAAATATTTCTAGCCCATTAAAATTATCAATTATTTAGTAAATACTTAACCTCTAATTAGCATATATTGGGCATCTAAACAATAAATGAAAAAATAAATAAAAGAACCCGTTTTTTCTGTTGCACACAACAATTCGGGTGTTGCACACAACAATTCGGGTGTTGCACACAACAATTTTCTGTTGCAATGTTATTGTTGGGGATTAATTCCCCAACACAATTGTATGGCCAGGTCAAGACTGTGCATTTTCCTCATTGATATCCAACAAAATTAGCTGCAATTAATAAATACAATTTCATATAATTTATTAAAAGTTTAAGTACAAAATCTGAGTAGAGCTTGTAATTGCATCCGGTGTGTCCCTAAGCACTTCCTATAATTACATTTAGTAGTCATATGATATAAGGGATCTCTTTTACTACACCAGGTGCATTTTAAGAGAGGAATGTGAATAGGATTTTCTGGATTTCAAATATATGGTAGGAGTGGGGGTCTAGTGATGGGGCTCACTTGTTCTTTCTGACTGGAGTTAGTAGTTTAATCAGTCCATGTTGAGAGTTTGTACATGTTCTTGCCAGCGCTGAGGTCGCATGTCGTTTAGTAAGAGGTTCCTATCCACTGGGTGCCTCCCTGTGATGAAGTCAGCTACCGTCGGGAGTCCGACGGTGTCGCGTATAACGTCGGATTTCGTCCTTTGTCGAGAGATGAGCCTTACTATATGCCTCAGTATATGGTTTTGAAGTTGTAGGTGAAATATTATTCAGCATAGACGCCTCATAAAGGAGTGCCGGTGGAATAACTACCTTATAGATCATTAGTATGAGGCGAAGTGATAAATTCGGTGAGGTTAAAAGTCTATAAGATTTGGTTCTAACAGACCTGATCGTCTTGTTACAGTGTTGGAATAACGTAAAGTGCCGGTCAAGGGTGACACCGAGATACGAGTATGTTATCCTATTGGCTGATTTGTGTTCAGTGCCTGCTACTCTATAAACTATAGGTAGAGTGCGCTTATTCTTCTTGAAAGAGAAAATAATACAGTCGGTCTTTTTAGGATCAACTGTAATGTTTAGTCCATTGGATTTGTTAGTTCCGCCTCCACGTCTTTACATTCAATCTAGCTCTCTTTGCATTCAATGAGCTAATCGGCATACACCGCCACAGTAGCTAATTGTATGTGGCACCAATGATTTCCTCCGTATAAACTTAGAATAGTACTGGTGATAGCACAGACCCTTCTGGTACACCACATGCAAGTTGAAAGGGGTTGGACAGCTCTTCGCCAACTCTTACCTTTATTGGACGTTGTGTTCGAAAGGACCTTATGATAGTATAGAGCTGCTTGGAAAACAAAGCAAATATGCGAATATCCAAATATGCATTGTTCCTGCAGTATCTTATATAGAAGGCTATGGGACACTGATTCGAACGCCTCGGTGCAGCATATGGATATCAAAGCAGTTGCCTTCTTCTTAACTGTGTTCTGGCTTACTTCGTGGCCTAGGGTTTGATTCCCTCGCGAACGAAAGGGTATCACCTTCAGCTGCTGAAATAATATATAATTATTTCCTAATTCTTCGTTTGGGATTCCGGTAGCACTAATTGTTCGACGGGCTATATTGGCACTGTAGTGATAAGCAAACTTATTTCCTCATCTGTCAACAGCTTGTTCCCATTCAGTAATATTGTTGAACTTCTCTTCCTGATGCTCGTTCTGAATAACTTCCAAAATTTACAGTGGTCACCATTGGTTGCTCGGAGCTTGTCATGTCACTGTGCTGTCCGCCATTGTTTCATGAGGTTGCGGATTTGTGTGGTATGATAATTTACCTCGAGATCCCTGGTCCTGTACCGTTTATTCTTCCACTTATCGCGCAGGGCAATAAGCTTAATAATATGATCTGGTGGGGTTTACATCGTTAATTCATAAATTTAATATTTGTATTTCTATTAAACTTCTCGAATATCGAGTATTAAGGGTCATTATTTGAACCTCTATGACAATGAGATTATTTTTCACTGCTATTGATAGTATAATTTTCAATCATATAGATACGGATTTTGTATTACACAAATAAAGGAATAATCCTACGTTATACTTCACAATAACAACCAAGCATACGAATTTGTTTGTTGTTTTTTTAGATTTAGTTGATATTTGTGTCACAAAGGTTCAGTTTCCCTATATTAATATACAGATCGGTCAGACATATTTCTCTAGATTATTTCATTTATGAACATTTGAATTGTTCACGGCTAAAAGTTAGTCGTAATTATGCCTATTTCCCTTGAATTCTAAAACTTTTGTATACCAAAACTGTAAGAGATTGAATCCATGGAAGAGTAGCCTTCGGGGGAAGAAGAACAAGAGAACCCTCTTGGTTAGTTATTTACTCAGCCGGTAGCACAATGCTCCCTGCCTGGAATTTAAAGAAGCCGGCTGTAGTACGATCATACATATTTATCCAGAACTGGGGACTTAGCATCCTGATTTCGATGGCCTAGCGACAGGGATGCCCTTGGCATTCCATTTATGTTTCATTAGAGCCCTTTTTAGCACTAACAGAAAACTTCACCTCAACTCTTCTCCCTTTTCCCTAACCCAGACCCGTTATTGCTCCCGCGGTCAAAGGGTTTCTTCTGCATCACATAATACAGCCTGTTTTCATTAGCTATCAAACGAATCACTAGATCCGCAAACCTGACGTCAAATCTGTTTTTCTCATTTCATTATCCCTGGAGAGGCGTGCAGCTACAAAAGCAATAAACTGATAGAAACAGTAACGTTACCCTCGTTTGACTTTTTAAACGAACGCTGAAGAAAGTTTTAAAACGGGTCCTCGTATTTTCATCTCAAAGAAACATATTAACAGCACACGACTTCACACCTAGAATTCGTGTATACACAATGTTTAATTTACCTCTACTTTAGACTTTATGTGCTTTGTTTCTTGTAATGATTTTTCAAACTACAGTGTACGTTATTGATCAACGGAAGCCGTGTTTGAGCTTGGTATAGCATTGGGGAAAATGCATTTTCCCTTCTACACTGAAGACATCGTCACACAGACAGATATATTTATACTCGCTAATTGATTAATATTTGAGAACAAATATTAAATTAAGCCTTCTGGCAACAATTTACTAATTGTTTTACATAACACTCATTGATCTTTGACTCTACAGAGACTAAGTAGAAGAAACTCATTTTGGAGAAAATTAGACGGCTAAGGCGTGATTAGACTGAATAAATTTTGATAGAAGCAAATGGAGGTACCACGGGAATTGAATGAAAGCTCAGATATTAACAAAGCGTTTGATTTATTAATTTAAATAACATGCGAGATTTTCTTAAATACTATTAATATACATGTAAAAGATACAAATTAATAATAGCGTCTACAAAATAACTTAAAACTAAACATGTAACTTAGCGATCTAATGAACAAAATAAATCTTAGACAAAAAAAAAGAAGAAAAAAATGATTAACATGAATGGGAGCGATAATTAAGAATAACAGAAATGCTCCATGCTAGCATAATGGCCAAAGATATAAACAACAAAATGAACGTTATACTGAAGAGTTCAATAAGGCGCAAAGATGTGCGAATTATTATTATCTTCGCCAGTGATCACGGCATGAAGGAGCAATGAGTATGATATCATGAATTAACTTGAACTGTCCGGTTGGTACCATGTAATACGTTAATCATCCGGAGAAAAATTAGTTGACAATTTGAGGCCTTATGGTAATGAAAGGTGACTTACAATTTGTGTGATGTATACTCAATTATCATCATCTCAGCATAGCTTCTGGCGAGTAACAAACTTCAAGACCTCTGAACGTTCTCATATGAAGAGCGGCTTGTAAGTGGAGTGTGCGATGGTCGTAGCTGCGAATGGTGCGAATACGATGGTGGTATAACTGCTCCGCTCGGTGATCTGATGATAAGTGAAGGGCGCTCTGAGCGTCAATCCCCCCTCTCCTTGATTTTGGCGGTACAGTATTTCCGATTCAAGAGGCAAGGATTGGTTGGTTCCATCTGGCAGGTAGCCCAGGTTCGCGACTAAACATAGACTTAGCCAACTTATACACCGGGGCTGTAGATATAAACATTGTACATTGTACATTCCAAATGAATGTCAATATCTTATACTAGTGACCAATGCCTAGAAGGAACACATACATGACACCTAATTGTTTATGCGATCTGAATATATCCCTTAAGATAAGTGAAGTTTCTTTTTGCTTTAAGCAGCAAATAGTTCAAAACACCCGATTTTTATTCAGAATGAAAAATTGTTGAGACTTTTAGAACTGTCTGCATTCACGATTCCAATATTTTTATCAAACCAATATTACCTTCTCTAGAATTTTCGCATGATTAAAACCTAATATTAAAAGCATCTTTTAAAAGTAACTATACCGCCTGCTAGGACAATTCTGTTTGATGTAAAATACCGCAAGTGCATGTATATAGTATCTGTAGTAAAATTGTTTTAATTTTTATTATAATTCCTGTTAATTTTTTTGTAATAAAGGTATATTAATATATTTAATATATTAATATTTTTGTAATAATTTTTTTTATTCATTCATTCATTCAATTTAATTTTCGTTTAATCCCTCCGACATATATTCCATCCTATCTTCCTTCCTGATAGACCTACAACAAACTATCAAACCGCTGATAACCCTCCTCACTATATTCCTCACAGGAATTCCATTCAACTTCCCACGATGAATGTGAAGCCCCTAGCTGTCCTATTATGAAATGCGAACGGACTAAACAACCGCCGAGACGAGCTTGACATATTTCTATATGACAATCAGATTGACATTGCCCTACTTACTGAAACTCACTTCACTAAACGTTCATATTTTTACATTACGCGACTACATCACTTATAGATCTGACCACCCAGACAACACTTCCCACGCCGGTTCTTGCATCCTTATCCATAAATCCATTCCACATTCCCTTATTCCCTCTACTCCAAATGAGGTTATCCAAGCAACCTCTATCATAATATCAACTCGTCCCCTCCAACTTACCCTCCTGGCAATTCTCTATCGTATGACCAACTAGAATCCTTGTCCCAATCCCTCGGATCACGCTTTATTGCTGGAGGAGACTACAACGCTACACCAACGATGGGGTTGCCGAACATCCAACCCTCGTGGCAACATCCTGTCTCATGTCTCCACTTCTCGTAGTTATTCAATTCTCTCTCCCTCGAATCCTACCTATTGGCCAACTTCCCTCAAAAAATGCCCTGATATCCTGGATATATTTGTCACATCCCAGATTTCTCCTTCCCATGTATTAATCAAATCCCTGGATGACCTCTCCTCAGACCACAGTCCAGTTCTGCTCTCATTACACTCAACCTTCATTCCTAATCCCTCCTCTCCTTCATTTATTACAGGACGAATTAACTGGGAGCAATTTAATAACGATTTGGAAAGCAAACTAGACTTACGGATTCCACTCAAAACTAAACAAGACATTGACAGCGCTATAGAAATACTTACAGCAACAATAACACAAAGTATAAGAGATAACACTACCATAAACAGAAATAATATCACACAACAGACTAACCTGCCACAGCACCTTCGCATCTTGCTAAGCGAAAAACGCAGAGTAAGATCTAAGTGGCATAAGACTCGTTACCCATCGGGTAAAACGTATTACACCCAACTGACTAACAAATTGAAAACGGAGATTAGAAACTTCAAAATCCAAAATTTACTTAGTGTGACTGAAAATCTTACGACTACTAACAAATCACTATGGACGACCGCCAAAAAGATCCTTAAATTCAAAGATTTTAATCATCCTCTCCTTACTGATAATCAAACTTGGTCCAGATCTGATGAAGAAAAATCTCACATATACGCCCAACACCTCTTCAAAACCTTTAATCCACACCCTGATATCCTCAACCCTATTCACATTGAGCGTATTGAAGCAGAACTGGATATCCCACTCCAAATGTCTCTCCCACCTAAGGCTTTTCATCCGTCAGAAATATCCAATATTATTCATAGTTTACCTTCCCGTAAAGCTCCTGGACATGACCTTATTACAGCTCACATCCTAAAATCCCTTCCTCGAAAAGCTATCCTATTCCTCACATACATATATAATTCTGTAATCCGTACTACCTATTTTCCTGATACATGGAAACTATCTATAGTAAAAATGATCCCAAAATCCAAAAAGCCTCCAGAACTCCCATCCTCTTATCGTCCTATCTCCCTCTTACCCATAATGGGCAAGATCCTCGAAAAACTCATTCTAAAACGTATTTATCCCATCCTAGATAGTAACCGCATAATCCCAGACCACCAGTTTGGCTTCCGAACATCCCACTCCACTATTCAGCAATGTCATCGTGTGGTGGATGTTGTCTCCTCTGCATTGGAGCGTAGATTGTACTGCACGGGAGCCTTTCTCGATGTAGAACAGGCTTTTGATCGAGTCTGGCACCCAGGTCTCCTTTACAAAATCCGACAATTCCTTCCTCCTACATACTTTTTAATCATTCGCTCCTTTCTAACTGGCAGAACATTTAAAGTAAGTCATAAAGGTTCCTACTCATCCCTCTATTCCCAGTCTGCTGGCGTTCCTCAAGGTAGCATCCTCGGTCCTATCCTTTACACAGTATATACAGCTGACATTCCAACCCATCCCAACACCTTCATCTCCACGTATGGTGACACATGTGTGTTATCAGTTAATTACGACCCATATATTGCATCCCAATCCCTTCAATTACACCTATCAAGCCTCGAAGAATGGTGTCGGAATTGGAGAATTAAAATCAATCCCAGCAAGTCCCATCAAATTACCTTTACCCTTCGTCGAAAACCCATGACTTCCTGACCTACTGTATTCTTTAATAGTACTCCACTTATCCCTGTTGAACAGATTCGCTACCTGGGACTCAACTTATACAAGCGTCTTACTTGGAATCCTCACACAAGACTGAAAAGACAAGAAACAGCTAGACGTTTCCGACTACTTCAACACATACTAGATAAGCGCTCAAAGCTTCAGATCAATTACAAAAGACTTATTTATGTGACTGTTATAAGGCCTATATGGACTTATGGAATTGAACTATGGAGCTCCACCAAACCATCGAATTCCTCTCGTATCCAATCCTTGCAATCCAAAATCCTTCGCAAAATCCTAAACGCTCCTTATTTTGTCACAAATAAAACCATTCATAATGACCTTAACGTTCCATATGTTACCGATTTAGCCCATTCCAGATACCTATCATTCCACAATAAACTTCAAACCCATCCAAACCCACTAGTTTCCATCCTTGCATCCAATTCCATTACGGACAATCCTCCTAGGCGTCTGAAGAGAAGATGGCCTCGGGACCTTCTATTATAGAACTTTATTAGAGTGCTGCCAGTGGGTAGTATCTCTACATGTCCTATCATGCATTATTTACTCTTATAACAATTGTACTAGATGTATGTATTACAGTTGTACAACTCAATAAAATAATCAAATCAAAAAAAAATTTTCGTTAATCCAAAAAATACACATTTCGATGGGAATGCAGTTTTATATGCAGTTATGCAGGATTTAGATTCCTTTGCCTACGTTCTTTTAGAGCAAATTGAACAACAACAAAAAATATAACTGACGTACGTGTCATCATTGCTTCCTCGGTGCGTAGCATTTTCTTCGTTGTTATTAAATTTTCGCTTCTCTCGTAAACCAATTGTGTGATTATTTGGTGAGCTTATTTACATTTAGACTCATGCCGCCTACAAGACGCGGGCTCAATAATTTGGATCGAAGAACTCGAAACGCTACAAATCAAGCTAATTTTGAATCTAATCTGACCTGTGCAGCAACCTGAAGAGCAAAATGAAATTGAAAGGATTAGGATATTACAATCACGTGCAACGCGTCGTTTTCAAACTGCTTTCAGTGTTTCACGAGCGGCTTTCAGTTATGATGTTCCAACTGACTAAAATTCCTACCAATGCCTTGCTATTGAATCTACGAACTCAGTTTGCTCACATTGCAAGGCATTGAAATAGAAAAATAAAGGAAATTGTGTTGCGCAACGTTTCTGCGCCATTGGTTCCTCCACCAGAGCCATTCTAATCATAGGTTTCAGAAACTGGAAGGGAATCCATACATTGCCTTGGAAACATACAAAAATATATCAACTGCTTCCAAATGACTTCTTTTGGAGGTAGCAAATATACTTCGCGACAATTTCATGCTAACTTTTAAAGTAACAATACTTACTTTGTTTATTCCTTTGTAAGTTGTTGTGTAAAAATAAAACTTTTCTGTTTAATTTGCAGATACAAGCCCAAATATATCATAAACGAGATTCGCTGTTGCCAGTAACAGATGGCGACTGTAAATTCTTCCAAATTTATTTCATGGGCAATACAACAGAAGAAATTGATAATAACAGTTCAGTGAGGAGGCCTATTCTAGAACAATTACAAACTTTATTTCATCAATACAATAATGTAATTATATTTTTTAAAACTGCACTGGATCTTATAATATCTGGTAATCATAAAATTGTAATCACAGCTGATAAAACTCCGGTAGGAGAACATGCGAGATGTTTCAATGCACCAACAATCGATGAAGTTGCCATTGTAACGGTTGGAGAAAATTTGGAAGCCCTTTGTTTTAGGGAAATAGGGCAAAACAACGTCTGCCGGGACAGCTAGTATATGTATATTAAAATAGACCTGATAGCGGAAATAAAATAAAATTAAAATTTGTTGAGATGGCATATTACATTCCAAATGAATCTGTATATTGGCTCTTATTAGAATTGGTCGAGGTACATGAAGATGAGTCATTGGCCAGCTTTCCGTTTGATTCGTTCCAAACTCCCCCTTCATCTCATCTATTGCCGTCAGTGAATTATTGGGTATTACAGCCATTCAGAATTGATAAAGTATTGATTTTCTAGTTCCTTCAAATGCCTATTTTAAATAAATTCCGTAACCTATTTATTTATTTTTTGGCGTGCCAACCATAGGTCATTAACGCCAGTGGATACTGGTATTGTTGATATTTAATCCTTTACACCTAATTTTCGTTTAGTTTATATATATACCTATTATACCTAGATAATTAATGTTTACAAAAGTAAGGTATTAATTTTCATTTATATCTAATTCCATTTATAGGCCCCTATTTCAATAAATGCTATAAATCCATAAAAACTCTATTAATACTGTCAGATTAGTACCTAACGAATGGGATTAATAACTGTTATGGTAAGAATAATATATATATATATATATATATATATATATATATATATATATATATATATATATATATATATATATATATATATATATATATATAAATCGATCTACATCCATGGAAAATCGCTGTTGAGGTTCAAATGGCTTGAGAAGAGGTATTTTCCCTCAAAGCTGACCGTCTATATGACCCGTCCATAAGCAATTGACATACTGCAAAATCACAACACGGTTCCCAAATATATATAACTACTAACTGCAAACATTTATAACCACACCTATACTTCTCAGTCAGAGGATCAAGCCACAATATTAGACTGAACAAATTTATAATACCGCATTAGTTTTTACCTTATTGTTGAGGTATTATCCTTTATGTTATATGAATAGAATAGAATAGAATAGAAAATAATAATATTTCTACTTTGGATTGGTCCATTTTTATTAATAAATAATTTTTTTTGTATTTGTTTTCAATTAGGAATGTCAATATAGAGGATAATAACCCTTAATCCTTAATTCAATAAGAGGACTGTAGATTCCAATGTTCACTTTCTATGGAATTAAAAAGTTTATAAAGTGTCATTTTTTCTGTGCCGTTCTTGCAGCAAAATCCTTAGATTCCGAATTTTAATTTTTTCAATTTTAAGTTTAAAAACGCCTCTTCGTGCTGAGGATGTTGCGCGTGGTGTAGCACTTATTGATGATGGACGCTCCACTAGATATGCAGCTAATGCCATCGGAGTTCCCTATGAAACTTTATGAGACGCCATAGAAGGCTCGGTTTAGGGTAACAGAAACAAAGGGTGAACGTTTTTTGGCTTTAAGAATTTTACGAAACCGGCACTTTACCTTTGTTCAAGCGATTCATCAGCTCGAAGAAATTCGTGTGGTGCAAATTTCAGAACGTACTGCTCGGAGAAGATTCAACGAGCATGGATTAATGGCTTTTCCCCCAGTAAGAGGACCTGAGTTGACCAGAATTCACAGAGTTACACGGCTGGCTTCACTGTAACTCATCGTAGAGTCGGGACACATTAAACTTCCTCGAGGCGTCGAAGACTAATCGAAGTGAACAGTTCATAATTCGCCTCAATCTTTCCTCCAGCTTGTTCGAGAGGCAACCATATGCCACACAACCTTAGTCAAAGTGCGGAAAGATGAAGGAAGTGATGAGGAGCTTACTGATAGTTAGTGTTAAAAGATGCCTGGAATGGTGGAATAACTTTAGGGAGCTTATTGATCGATGGGAAATTTGGGCCATGTGGGGTTTCCGTGAAAGAGATTGGTCGAAAATGATTCCGAGGTTTCTAACAGACAAAAGGGTGATCATTTAAGATTAGTTGTTGTGAAACTATTAAATAAGTAATTGTCTCACACAACACTCACTTGTCCAAACAATAATCTCAGGAAAAATTAAGATCCACAGATATAATTCGTTTTCGAAATAGTAATATGGGATGCCACCCTGGTAAAGGGCATATAAACTTGAAGAATAACAAGAAGAAGAAGAACCTATGTCGCTACAACATGGAGGGTCATTGAACACAAGAAAATGGTAGAATCTGGGCATGGAGAACGGTTGTACAGGTAGGATGATTTTTTATAACAATAATAATACTATAGAATTACTAATTAAAATATATATAATTTTCTTTTCCAAAAGATATCCATGATTCATTGATTTCGAACTGTTTTCACAAATGAACATCCATTTATATATGAGATAAAATTAAACAATATGGTTATTATCGTTAAATAAAAACGTATGTTATCAGAATGCATACACACCTTCTGTGAGTGTTATGCATCTGCAACGTCTTCACTTCACTTTCTCTCTCTCTTTTCCTTCCTACAACAAGGGAAATATTTTTATAATAGCAAATACAAATTAGCATAATGAGAACGTTATTCTGGTTTTATCTCGTATAATATCCAACTTCGTATATAAATTCAATCTCCAGTCATTTATCTACCTCCTTTTATTGTTCACCTTAGATATTTTAAACACCAATCAAATATAATGAATGGCCTCAATTGGTCGCTCTTGAAGATGTAAACAGTCAGTAAACATAATGGTATCGGGGTTTTAAAAAGAAGAATAGATTTATTATTGTAAGTACAAACAACAGTTTGCTGAGATTTAGTATGGTAACAGTATGACAGTGTAATCTCATAATGATAACATTGAGTTACTAATAAATGTATAGCTTAGAAAACTGGCCCTGGGAGTGAAAATGCGCCTACCATTATTCGATTTTCCATATGGCGTCGGTGGGGAACAATAGGCCTTGATTGAGGGGTGGCGGGCTAGCAAGCCATGGAAACGTATTTGTTACGTCCGAGTCACGTGACGGCGTAGTCGTTTATGGATCTAATTGTAACGGGGGCAACCAACGGCTTTTTCCCTGTACAGTCGCTTCCCCTGTCCCACGAGGTAATTTTACGCTGTAGCTAGCTTAATGTAATTATGAGTAGTCAGCACAGGGCCCTACTACACAACCGCAATTTAGAAACTACTCCAAATGTGTTAAGATGGAAATCATTTATAAAATATTTAATAAAATCTCCCAGTAGAAAAAGATTCTATTCTATCAGAGATACAATAAGCATTAATTGACTAAAAACAATTAAGAGGTAATTATTTCACAGGTTGTCGCTTCGAGTTGAGTCTCAAGTTTTAACTTTTCATTCGTTCCCCGTTTAATATCCCCCCCCCAAAAAAATTTTTTTTTCTTCTTAGCCTCTGGTTTTTGTTATTTTTTATAATAACATTTAGTAGTAGCAATAGGTGCAGTATAAGAGAGGAATATGGATAGGATTTTATAGATTTCAATTGAGTGGTAGGTAGGGTCTAGTGACGGGACTCTCTACTTCTTTCTGATTGGAGTTACTATTATCCAAAAATACAAATTATCACGAGCTTAAATATGGATTAGAGAATTTAATTGTGGGGAAAGTGTATACTTCGGTAACCATTTCATCTATACATCAACGTTTCAACAAACATTTTTAATCTATTGTTATTTTGAAGAGAAAAGATTTGCCCTGGCCGGGATCTGAACCCAGATCTTCCGCCTCTCCGTGGCAGTGCTCTAGCCAATCTAACCTTCAAGTCCGGCAAATCCGTTAACTATTCTCGGGTGAAAATAATTTTTAGATGCTCCTGTATCTATAAGCCATATTTTATGAGTAAGGTCTCTTATGCTATGTAATTTTGTCGTATCGTTTAAACTATAAATAGTTCTAGAGAACAACTAGAAGTTTCTAAGCTAGAGTGATTGTAAGCTACATAGCACCATTACTTATTGCCTACAAGTGGCAGATTGTAATATTTCAATAGAGTGTTTAAAAAAAAAATCTAATAATAATATCAATAGTAATGTTAAAACTATTAAACCCCCGAAATTTCAAAGAATGATCAATACGGCAATTACTAATTTACCTAGGACTATAGCATATGTTGATGCCATTATTTTCTCTTCTAAAAATGAAGAAGAACACTTGTAAGATATAGAGAGAGTTCTACAAAGATTAAAAAAAACATAATCCAAGTAAACAGCTTGATAAAACGGAATTTTTCAAGACTTTAATTAAAATTTTTATGCTATATAGTTACACAAAATGGATTGAAAACAGATCCTAAAAAGATAAAAGATATTTCACAAATGAAAAATCCTTACGAAGATTCCGAAATTTATAAAAAATTATGCAAAGATAACAAGATCCTTATCCTTATCTGCAGCTATAGATAATAAAAAATATCATACTACAGAATTTAAAGAAGCTTTTGATATCCTGATTACAATGATGTCTAACATTCCCATATTAGCATACCCAGACTGGAACAACCAATTTATATTAACTACCGATGCTAGTAATCAAGCTATAGGCGCAGCCCTTAGTCAAATTATTGAACTAGGTAGGTAAACAGAGTTGGATATATGCATTTTGGTCTTCTTGTCTACTTCGCCGTGGCCGATGATTCTATTGGTAGATATGTAATACACTTGATTTGCTTTACATATTCTGTTTGATATTTCTGCATCTATCCTACCCGAGCTACTAATTACGATCCCTAAATAGGTATATTCCTTCACTACCATAAGTGTCTCGCCATTGCATATCTTCTTGATCTTCCCTCGCTATAACCAGCACTTTACTCTTGGAGGTGTTAATTTGCATCCATATCTTGAGAAAATCTTCTTCTTTTACCAATTTTGTAATTTTGTTTTCCTTCTCATCGTCTTGAGAGCGTTAAGTGAATTACTTTATCAAACGATTAAATATCGATTATCAAATCATACAATAAATTATCAACTAATAAAATATTATCAAATCATATAATAAAATATCGACGATCAAACAGAAGTGTTGACATAGTTTACTTTTTATTTTATTTTTAAGAAGGATAAAAATATTTTATCGCCTAACATATAATGAATTCGTAACATTTCGTATTATATTCTGTTAATAGGAATGGATATTTTCTGCTCTCTCAAACATGTGGAGGACTGGTACGTAAAAAAACAAAACAATAAACTAAGAATGCAATACTCTTTGTACTAATTATGATTCGTTCATAGTATAAATACAATTGACAACCTGCGGTTTACGTTAGAACATTACTTATTGTAGTATACTTTAATAGTTCAATACTTGGCAGTTAATAGTTAAAATCTAATTTTGGTATCAATTCCGAAGTTGTCGCTTCGAGTTGAGTTACAACAGGTTTTAACAATGTATACTTATTATAAAAAAAATATTTTTAAGATTTTCCAAAAATACAAGTGATCACGAGCTTTATTATGGAATTGAGATGGTAATCATAAGAAATGTGTATACTTCGGTAATAATTTCATCAAGAAATAAATGTTTCAACTAACATTTCAATGTATAGATTCAAATTTTTTTGAGAGAGAAAAGATTTGTTTTGGCCGGGATTCGAACCCGGGGCGTCAATCTCTCCGTGGCAGTGCTCTAACCAATTGAGCTACCAGGGATCGCATCCCAGTCAGGCAAATCACGGATCTCGAGTATTATCTAAAACTGAAGAAAATTATTCGTCCATTGAAAAAGTATTTTTAAGTATTGTTTATTTCACTCAATTGTTTAAACCTTATTTTTATGGATCAAAATTTCTTCTACAAACCGATCATAAATCCATTACTTGGGTATTTTCAATGAAAAATGGTAATTCGCGCATAATGAAATGGATTTGGAAACTTGATGAAAAAGAGTTTGAATTCGATATTAATCACATCGAGGGAAAAATAAATCATATAGCGGGTACGTTATCAAGAAGAAATGAACTTAATGCAATAGAAAATATGGAGACTGAGTCAACTACCATTCATATACCAGATCCTTCATAAGCAGAATATGATACTTTCATAGAACAATTGTTACAATAAGGAAGAATTGTGATATCGCCAGATGTAGTAATAAATAAAGAATTTCCAGAAGAACAGAAAAATCAAGAAGAAGATAACTAAAGCGTAATGACACTTCATTCACAATCAAGTAATAATAAACGTATTTGCATTGTGAAAAAAGATAAGTGTATCAATGTATAAAACGCCAAATAATAATAAGAAAAGGTTTGACGAACAAAGTAGAAACAAGTAAAATTCAATTGGTAAAAAAGTAATTTAGTGTTGGAGATTATTTAATTATATATATGCATCCTTTAAAAGTATATATTGACAAGAAAATATTCACAGATCTGTTATTATATCATCCACAAAGAGAAAGTAGAAACACACCAAAATCAATACTGTGTCATAAATTAATCCTATAGATGGTTAAGTAAATTTAGTTGTAGTGTTATGGTAGCAATTATATATAACTGAGTGAATTGTCTTCGTTAATTGGTTAATTCCTTTTAATTAATTTAATAGCCATGGCTTTTCAATATTGATAAAGGTAAATTACTATCTCTTTAAAATTTTAAAAGACTAGAACCAATGGATGTAATAAATACAACAGCTTAAGTCCACAGATATAGAAAACCCGTTAATTGTAAACTGAAATAACAATAGTTCAATTACTCTTATACAAATATTTAATATACCATAAATTATTTAATTCCCATTTACTAGAGTAATATGTGTTACAAACAGGAAATTACGTTATAGAATATTATTTATAGTTGATTCAGTTAAAAACATGCATTTAAATACGCAACTTTCTTCCTGGATATTTACGGATGCAATGTTGAAAATACGCAGGTTAAAAGTTATTTTCAGATTGATAAAACGAATACATGAATATATTCACATTATTGTCGATTGGTTAGTTGCAATCTTCCGCCCCTACGATAATTTTGGGGAAAACTACTGTTTAATGCTAGGAACAAATAATCTTTAGCATATATAATGACAAGAGCTTCGTGAAGTGTGTATATTTCATTTATTACAAATTTAAAGGGATGGAACTTCTTCATATGATCAAAATTTACTATTTCTGAATTTTCTGTTTGAAGCCTCGCTTAATACTCCCCTAATTTTGCAAAGGGCACAGAGTTGTGTCACTGAAATTGTACAAAAACGTACTTTTTTTTAGAAGAGTTCAGGAAGTGCATGCTGCTCAGAATATTTTAAGTTACATGTCTACTTTAAAATCATTCTAAAAACAAGTTAGTCTTGTAAAGAAAAGTTCGTATATTTTTTGAAAAATGTAGGTAGCTAATTTAATAATCAGAATCTTTCTTGATAATTATGAACCAAAGATAAATATTTATCGATATTTTATAGTAACTAAAAGAGTTGTTGTCTAATCATTTAACGTCACTCAATGCTGCTATTTCCAATTGGACGATGCTACTATCCATGCATAGTTAGACACCATACATGCTGTTGAGCCCCATTTTATGTTCTTTCCGAAGAACGGCATAACTAAGGATTTGTTACTCCCTTAAAAAAATCCTAGTGCCAAATTTGAACTTTGGGCATAGAAGATTGTTATGCGAACCACTATACCGTACCTCAACCCTGCAAATAAAAGTAAACTTATTTCCTGGAAACATGCTCAGAATATTTCTTAAAATGCATAGATAGTAAGTCCAATACGCTCTATTATATATTATATGTTTTTAGAACTATAAACGACTTTATTAACTTTTTCGTTATTATGTATAATTTTTAACATTTTAAAAAGCTGGAAAAAATGAAAGGATATAGAGCTTTTAGAGCAACCATTTCATTACATTTTACCCCTTAGGCGCAGAGGATCATTTCTTGATACATTTGGTAACAAATATCGAGGGCCACCATAAACTACGGTTAACTTTAATATTAAACACTACCTCGACTTATTTAGTTGATAATTTATTTATTCTCTTAAACTTTATTAAAATAAATGAATGAAGTTTTTAAAATCTCTCATTGACTCAGGTTCTATATTACTAAATTATAATCTGTTTTAGTTATTATAATTGCAAGTATGGAGGGAGCGGGGTAACTCAGTTTAGTGCTGAGTTGCTATACAGAAGGTTCTGGGTCTGAATCCAGCTATGTCAGATAAATTATTTAATCCTTTAACAGTCATGGGTGAACACTGTTGGATCTACAGACACTCAGAGGGCTCACTTCGCCTCTGTAAAGTGGGAGAAAACCTAACAGTTGAACGTGTTCTCGGACAAATAACCTCTCAGCACAACGTAGTCCTAAGAACAGTACTGGCTCTACCATTTACTGAACTTGAGAACTTTCATGAGTTGTAGTGGTACAGTTTTTTTTCTATTTAAAGTATTGATGAAATGAAATATAGAGTACTTCTCTTTAAAAAAACTGCTTACGAATCCTAGAAAAGTGGAATTTCTTCAAGTATTATTATCACTTGATATGTTAGATCAGTTAGTAATTATTATTTAAGGTAACATACATCGACAAGCAGAGCTATATATTGCCGCTAACTTGACAAGCCAGCCCCCAAGTTAACGTCCTGACGTTCCACGTTGGTAATCTTCATCCTAGCTACAGGTGAAGTTAGAGGCAGCTTCCATTAATCTCTTACCGAAGCAATCATAACTTTCCCGGGCATTTCCCTTCCCTCAGTTTATTCTATCGTCATAAGTAGAGATTAAAACAATACGATTCCATGTGTATAGGCCTCAGCAATATCCTATACTAATAGTAGTGTATAATGATTGACAAAAAGAACTCGAAGTGCTAATAACAGTGTCGGATATCGGAAGAACTAAATAATCAAATTATAAAAAGTATCAGATTGATAATAATAATAACCATATTATTTCTCTTCAGGTCCATAATACTTTAGTTGATTTTGTGAGGGGCCGCTCTGGAATAATTCTTATTAAATTTCCTGGTGTTATGACAGGTTTTTAATTTCGATTTTTCTCTTATACGACAATACTTACTATAGCATTGCGCCATTCTTATGTAATATTTTATTTCGTAAAAATAGAAAAAATAATTAACCTAAAAAGTATTATTACTAAGCTATCGCTACAACCCCCAAGCGAGTCCTAGCCTCCTCCAACACCCATCGCAATGGCTGGCCGTTGTTAGCCAGCTGTTCACTCGCGCTCTCTTGGTATCACCAATCGCTCGATGTCCCTGTAACTTTTTTGTCATTAGTATCATCATTAGTGACCTGGCTACCGAAGACGATTCATTTTCATCACAATAGTGATATCTGTATTCATGCATAAATCTCCGGTTCTACAGCCTCCAGAAGAAACTGTCTCAACCGGTCTCTGTCCCTGGCCATCGTCCACCAGCTTGACCTCCTCCCCCCCCCCCAGCCGCGACGCGTCCCTTCTAACATGGTCCAACCATCTTGTCCGGGGTTGCTTTTCGCTTCCGGGGCTACTTTTCGTAATGACACTGGTGCATGGTTCATTATTCTCTTGGGAATATTATCTTCAACCATCCTTTGTACATGACCAGCCCAACGAGGCCTGCTGATCCAGATAAATTTTACTGCTGGGACATCCTTATACTTTTCGTACAGTTGTGTATTATTCTTCAGATGCCATTATGTTTCATGGGCCCATAAATCCTTCTGAGAGTCATTCTTTCGAAAGCTACGATCTTCTGTTCATCGACTTTCTTTAGCACCCAGCATTTTTGCCAAGTTTTCACTCACTGTGTAGTGAGCTTCTTCAGTGCTAGTCAGTAATGGAAAGGCAGACTTCGACCGAGACTACGCCTTAAGGTAAAAAAAACCCGACTCCACCATCCACTTTTCATTTACTGACTAGCCCTGAAGAAGTTATTGTAAGTACCAAATGACCCAAGGTATACAAATCCCCGAACTGTTTCAAACTTGTATTCACCTATTTCTATGTGTCGATCACATACCTCAGTCCCTACAACCATGTACTTTGTTTTGGTTTTGTTTATTACTAGTCCCATTACTTGAGCAGATCGTTTCAAAGTTTTAAAGGCTTCTTTCATGACGGATTCCGACCTACTAATTAAATCAATGTCGTCGGCATAAAACAGAAGCTGCACGCCTTTATTGAAGATATGCTAAACCATCTAAACCCACGGATTTGTTATAATTGAGCTTCTCTATTGCCTCACTTACCTCATCATAGGATGGGAGTAGTTCTTCTCTGTCATCTTATGTCATTTCCTCCCTTAGATCATAGCATTATTATGATACACTATGCTCCTCGTTCATACCTAACAGTTCACCAGCTCTGTCCATCTAGTGACCAAGCTGGGAGTGTCATTAAGGAGGTTTCCACTTTTATCTCCTCATGCAATAGATCGAGGCTGGAACTCTTGCCTCATATAGTTTACTTTTTTATACATATCCCGGTTTAATTTCTTACTTTTGTATTCTTCTATGTTTCGCAGATGCTCCATCATATGCCTTCTCTTTTTCTCCCTCTTTTCCATCTTCCTTGCTCTTTTATATTCTTTATCGGAGGCCCTCTTGCATTTCCTTGGTATCATCAATTGATAGGCCTTGTTAATCTAACCTAATTTCCGCCCCTATTCTATTCTCATGCATTATCTGCGATCTAAGGTAAGTAAACATAAAAAATGTTATATGATTAAATATAAAAGTTCAATGAGTAATAAATCAATAAGTTTAATTTCACTTCGCCTACAAATAAATCATAGAGAAATTTAAAGAATATATTAGTCTCTTAATATCTGTTTTTTAAAATACTTTGAACTTTTACCACTAGCTTAATGGTTTCAACAACAGTTTAATCAGCTATTGTTGGCGGCAAAGGAGTAATAACCCAGATTGCGAAAGGAAGCGACCCTTGATGAGAATTAAAGGGTGCAATCATTTAAGGAGCTCCTTCCCCGAGATTAGTGGAGAAGGAGGGAGAAATCAAAGTAATATCATTCTTTTTTTAATTAGTGCCATCTGGAGCTAAACACCTTACTACCAATTTGAAACGATTAAAAAAAAAAAACCCTACCCACTCCTCCAACCTAATTATTATGGAGTTCAAGCCTGACGAAAAGGTATTTTATAAGGAAAGGAATAGATAAAACCTAGGATGATTATACTCGTAATAATTATGAAGTTATCAAATCAGATTAAACTAATTTTAAAAAACTATAGCTGTAGTTATGAAATGGTTGATATTTAAACAAACATCCACTCTTTATTCGTAATCTATACAAATATTTTCTACACTCAGTTATGCTTGTTCCTTAGCCCCATGGTTTGGAGATGCTACTAGAGGAATAAATCTATGCTTTACAACGTCGGCACACAATAAATAAGTATAATCACTTATTGAGGTGTTTTTATTTACTGCACCCGCAACTATTTCTTCCTTACATTAGAGGAATAAATATATTCTTGTAAATAATACAGTCTATACCCTTAATAGTAATGAAGAAAGATTAGTAAACAAAAATATTAAAAGTATTTTCTAATAAGTACTATGACATTAAAATAAAAATAATTTGGTAGTATATTTGGTTAATTCATTTATTTTGGTTTCTTAATAAATATTAACAATAAAAAATAGTTTAGAATTAGAATTATACAGAGTCTTAATATGAAATACTTATAAATGCAAAGTTAAAAGTTATTTGTGGAAGAAAGGGTACCTTGAAGTTCTTCGATAATTCACGCCACAGTCGAAACCAGAAGAAATATTTATTGAACGGATTAAAGTTACCTTTCATTAAATTCATCGTGAGTCCCCGTGAATAAGTGCTTACGTCTAATTTTTCTCCAAAATGAGTTTCTTATACTTAAGTAGGCGGAATCGAGTTATTTTCTTAGTGAACAAGGGTCTATGTAAGGCATTGGCTTGAAAAGGAGTTATTGTTTATATTACATTCCATTACATTCCAAAACTAAGAGAATGATACAATTACCTGAAAGCACTTAACACTCTGTGGACAAAATCTGACTTATTAACAACTTATTCACCGGGACTGAAGATGTCTCCTTTGGTACTGCACTGTTGATATTGTTGTCCTGTTTCGATATATTCTCAGCACTGAAGAAAGCCTAAAAATTAGGCCGGACCTTGGCACAAATGAAATAAATTATACTCATTTTGTGTAAAATTTAGTTATTACACTACCCGACCATTTCCAACATGTAGATGTATACCAATAACCACACTAATAAACTATTACTAATGATGCTATTTAACTACATAAGGTCATTCATAAAAGCATTTTATGTCCTATAATAATGCTAATAATAATAAGTGATTCGTTACCAATCCATTTGGATCCCAACTTTAAACAGGCTGGGTGGTTAGGGTGGTTATAAAGACTAACAAATTAAATAGAGTTCTGCAAAGCAGGAGGATTTGAACCCAGGACCTTCGGCACGGCAACTCGGCGCTTTACCACTGAATATAATAAATATTGCCATTATTTTTTTAAATATTCATGTTTTTTTTCAGATCATCCATTATTCTGATTCACAATTCAGTCTCTGATATTGAAAACAAATGTTTTCCAGTGTTTTCAGAACAACGAAGCTTCGAAACAAACAATATAAAGCTCAAGGAAAGTTCTATTTGAACGGTCGGTGACAGACGGACGTCATCAGAGAAGACACTCAATAACCGTCGGAGCCTATTACCTAACCGGGATAATGGGCGGCTCGTGCGGAAGACTGCCGCCGATACCCTTTCGATTTATGTGGAATTTAAGTACCCTCCTGCCGGGAAAACAAAACTCGGGGGCGACTTAAAATGTGGATGTCAGGGGTAGCTCTACGTGATAGGCATTGCTATTTGCCCCTTGGAGGGGTGAAAAAGTGGTCCCTGTAATACAATATCTCCCTGAAGGGCTGAAATATAGAAATGGAAGCTTTTCAACTTTCAATAAAGTCTAAAGTGATTCTAGTTTAGGTAACGCCGTTGTGGTGGTTTCTGTTTCATTCATTTGAATAATTCACTCCAATCGAGTTTCCCGACCGTGTCCCCTCCGATGGAATGTGATTGCTTCGATATTGGGCGCTATAATCAACTTGTGACTTGTCTGGTGACAACAGGGGCTACTACCGGACAGATTCTCTGCTCGTTATGTACTAATTTGCATTGATACTGAGATAAATCATCGTGCACTTCAACATGTTTTATTGATTTTTTAAGTGAAAACATCTTTAGTCGCGTTTATTGACGTTTGGTAAGAGGTTAAACCTGTGGTTGCGCGTCAGCATCCTGCTTAAGACGGACGACACCTCTCTTTATCAACTTATGTTTAAAGGTTAGAATTCCATTGATATAAGAATAATTATATTTAACTAAAAATTCGTTTAATAGTTCTGCAATTGATAATAATAATAATTTAAAGCATCAATAACTGGTTTCATTTTTCGTTCCCTCTAAAAGATTTTATTTGTAGCTGAATCTATTATTTTATGGAAGGATAAAAAGTACCAATGATCTAAATATTACTTAACTTAACGATGATAATGAAAATAAAATCTATATAAATACAAATACAAGGTAAAAATAATATAACTAACTATATATTAATTATTTTTTCACTTAAATCATTGATATTTTATTTTGAGCTTGTGCATCCCCTCATAAATAAAATGTATACAATTTATAAAAAGGTATACAATTATTGTTCGGAGTGTCAATATATCTGAAAATTAGACCAATGTTAATAATTTAAATTTACAAATTAAAAAATTCTATCCAAAATTGATTTATAAATTCTAAAAAGAACAAAGTTATTCCAAAGTCTTGATTTTTCACTTCTGTCGTGACTGTCTATTTAATTTTTTTTTTTTTATAATACAGAGGAATGTGAGATTAAGCGGTTCTTTCCTTCCTTATTCAGTATTAGTTATTATCATAAGCTAGTAAAATATTTTCTCTTAACTAGAGTAGTGTATAGTCTCTAGTCAATGATACTAGAGTCTGAAAAATGTTAAGCGTTTCCTTCGATGTGACCTGAAGTTATGAACCTAAATGGTCGGCACGTGGGGCATTACAGTAGTATTGTGGAACAGTAGGGATTGATGGATTACCCTAACATACGCAGTGTCCAACAATGAAGCATAATCAAGTAATTACTCCTGAACCAATCATATAGTTATATATTGTACCTAAAAGAGATTACAGCATTCAACGGAACAACTATATACATATGTAATGGGAATAGAGATAAAAATCAGTCATTCGAGAAATAATAAGTATGGGGTTTGGTAGAAAAAGCTATTACATTAATGCTATACCAACGTAAAAGGCGAATTTCAAAATATTAGTGAGCGTTAAAATTAAAAAAATAATAATTTTTTACTTTTGAGGTCTAAAAACTAAGCTTCCAAAATATAATAAAATAACTTTAGTAAATTAGTGAATTCTTTCTAACCTGTTTATAATTTCGTAAAAAAAATATTAACAATATGGTTTTATATATTTTTTTTTAATTCGTCGATTTTTTCTGTTTAAAAATAAAAAGTGCTTATTGCATTCAATTCATAGTCAGCATTGTATTCTTAATGGCCTATAAGTAAGTAAAAACTACTTACATACGTCTTTTTTCAATTGTTTATTTTTCAAAAACATTCTTCGGACATCTGTGGATTTTATTATTAGATAGGTTGGTAAACAAAAAATTTTTGAAAAGCACCTCAATGACCTTAATTATTTACCAAGAAGGATAATTGAATCTTCTGAAACAATAACACACATTCCGTGCCGTTCTGCCACTGCTGCTGTTGAAAGATGCCAAGGCTTAATGCATAAGGAAATCACTCGGAACAACATTTAATTTGAATGTTAATGTTTACGTTTAATTAATAAAGTGTTTGGGACGAATAAAATCAATTTTATTTATTTACCATGCTTTAATAATTCATGCAATGAAAATCTTTAGTAGTAAATATCTCCTAAACAAAGCGTATGCATACAGCGTTTATATACATGAAATATATAAAACTAGGAGCTCTTGTTAAAAGAACGAAACGGATTCATCGTTGTAGCTCACAGCATCGTGCGCACACTAAGTGGAGAGGGAAGCGCCTCTATTTTGATCTCATTTTGCTGAATATAGAGATTTCTATTCACTATAACTTTTGACTCGGAGAAGCTACGACTATCGATTGAACATAAAACATATGATTATGAATATGTGAAAAATAGTGACAGTGATTATAATAAGGTGTAGAATAAAAAGAATATGATCAAAAATATATAATGTCGGCCTATAACCTTTTACTTTTTTCTGAATAGTTAAATTCTACATCTAAGTTTGTCTTATACATTCAGATATTTTAACTTCATTAAATTTGAATGAAAAAAAATTACAAGTTGGAGAAAAGGCTCGAAAAAGGGTTGAATCCCCAGAAAACTTTTCTTTTTTTTTTAATTTTTAAAATTTAATTTATTGAAATTTACAACTATAATAATTTTACAATAAGTGAATCTGCTAATATGTACAGTGTGACATGAAAAACACTTGTGGAGAAGCTACCCATCTGTAGCACTCCAATGAAAATTTAAATAAGAAATTTCCAGGAGGGAGAAACGCCGAACCGCCAACATATAAACAAAATTTATTAAAATCATGCATATTATAGAACCATTATACCTGAAGCACATAAAACATAAATGCAACTTAAACTTAGTATGTTATAAGGCGTAGGGAAGTGGCGACTCCATCATGCGGTCATTGTACCGCAGTCAGCTACTGGCCCTCCAGGTTGGGGGAACAGTACTTTTGCATACAAACACAACACACTGCACATCACACACCGAGCACACTGCACATTAAGGTTGAACCCCATCATAGTCCAGGCAACGAAGGAAAAATGGCGGAAATAATTCATGTAGAAGCCAATTTTGGCATACTTGTAGGGAACGGTATCCTGAACAAAATAGTAAAAGTACTGAGGGGTGGGGGTGGAGCTAAGGGTAGGGGACCCTCTAAAGGTCCCTTTTTTCAGTTTTTTGTTAATAACTCGAAAAATACTGCCTCTAGCGAAAGAATATTTGTATAATAAATTAATCTATATAAAATTTTCTATAAAAAAGGTTCTATACACTTTTTTGCAAGGAGATATGGAGGGGGGAAGATGGAAAATTTTAAAAAAAAAAAACGTTTTTATTGTTAAAAATGAAATTTTTGTAGTTAAAAATAATATGTTTATTGTTGAAAATTAAGTAATTATGTAGTAATGATGTATTTTGAACATTCAATTTCGTCGAAATCTAAACTTTCATCTTCAACTTCAATGAAGATGAAAGTTTAGATTTCTTTGAAGGGGCCTGTGTTCGTACCTGAGCTGAGGCATCGACAGGCACCGGAGCAGGCAATCCCTGCTAGGCGACAACCGCAGCGCACCCCACACCCAGTCCTGTATCAGCAAAACATAATTTTCAAAACGGAGTCGGGTGCCACAGGGTCACTGCAATGCAGTCCATGAAGACTCTGAGAGACTTTTCTACAATCGATAATGGGATTATGAAACGCTCTGGTACGAACATGAAAAACTGTTCGACGCTTAGCATAAGGTTTTTTTATCTCCTTTTCTTTTTCATACGTTTCTGTGCAGAAAAAATACTTTGTTTTAAAATCAAATTTCATTTGTCCTGAACGTAAATACGAGACATCACGTGATGTTGAAGGTTGATCTGAAAGAGTGTCTCTCGGAAACAGTTGACTATTCTTAATTATAGACAATTTACGAATCGTTCTGTCATTTAAAAAATAATCAACTACTCCTTCAAGCGATATCTAAAGTCCAGAAACATTTCTTTTCGTTAAGCAATATTCCATCCGGCGGTAATATTGCTTCTTCTTTCCTTACCCCTAAGATAATTTCGAGCGTCCGCTCTCCCAAACAAAACATTAAATGCTACCATATCGTTCTTAATATTTAGCTCACTCATTTTTAAGATGTTTATATTTATTTTCTGTATGTTTTTTATACCATGATTATTGGAGTTCCATTTTTTCTGATAAAAAGTGCAGTGTAAACTAGTTGCAGCTAATTGTTTTAGTTGTGGTATAAGCCACAAAATCAGGCTTGCACTTTTACCTTTCTTCTTTGATTTTTGTCTTGATTCTTAGCTGGTGGTGGCGACTTAAACTTTAAAAAATCTGTGTTTAAAGATTTCCCTGTGCTTATAAACCATCAGTGCAATATTTTCATCTGGTTCTACTCTATTTATTGTATCATGTAGAGGCAAAAATTCCTTAAAGTCCTTCTAAAAAAAGTGTATAGAACCTTTTTTATAGAGAATTTTATGTATATTAATTTAATATATGAACATTTTTTCGCTAGAGGCAGTATTTTTCGAGATACTTCGAAGATTCGAAGATGAAAGTTTAGAATTCGACGAAATTTAATGTTCAAAATACATCATTAAACATTAATTACTTAATATTCAACAATAAACATATTATTTTTAACTACAAAAATTTCATTTCTAACAATAAAAATTTCATTATTAACAATAAAAACTTTTTTTTTTTAATTTTCCATATCCCCCACTCCATATCTCGTTAAGCATTGATCCTAGCAAAAAGTGTATAGAACCTTTTTTATAGAAAATGTTATATATAAATATTTATTATATAAATATTCTTTCGCTAGAGGCAGTATTTTTCGAGTTATTAACAAAAAACTGAAAGAGGGCCCCTCACCCTTACCTCCACCCCCACCCCTCAGTACTTTTAGTATATTGTTCAGGACACCTTTCCCTACAAGTGTGCCAAAATTGGCTTTTACATCAATTATTTCCGCCATTTGGCATTTTTTGGTCTTCGTTGCCTGGACTACCAGCAGACTAGGGTACGGAGAGAGGTTGGACAGCCCCACCCGAAACTTTAACTATCGTGAAACCTAAAACTGAGGAGGCCAAGACCAGTCACCGGGTTGTAGCGCCGTAATAATAAATACAATAAACTAAGTATAAATATAAACTTAAATAACGTTGAATCATCAACTCAAACTACTTTGTGGATGTACAGTAATTTAAAAATTACAAAAACGATTCTATAAGCACTATTCTACAGTTTTAAATCGCACTATAGGTAATTATTTATTTTTTCCGTTCGTTTTTTGTAGGTTTATTCAAATGAGTATTCTAAATGATTTTTTTTTTTTATTCTTGGTTATATACTGCCGATTTATACGTTTATATGGTTTGTTTATGCAATCTGTAAAACTGGATTTAATTTTGTGAAATAAAGTTTTTTTAGGAAAGTCGTTGTTGGTAGGGGAAAAACTTATGGTTTCACGTCACCAATATCTGCTCTTAACGTATTGCGCTGGACTGGCGACTTAGCGTAGCAGCCCATAGTAGAGTTATGCGTGTACAATTTGTTGTAATGTATTTTAGTTTAAAGATTAGAATTCTATTGATATAAGAATAATTATATTTAACTAAAAGTTCGTTTAGCAGTTCTTCGATTCATACTAATGATAACTTAGAACATTAATACTTAGGTAAATTTTTCGTTTTTCCTAAAATTATATTTGGCATGGTTGAATGTCTTCTTTCACGAAATGATTGAAATTACAAATGACCTAGTATTGTTGGAAATAACAATGTTAATAATGCTAAAAATGAAAATGAATTCCATTAATATTTATGTTGATACAAATACAATGTAACTGTATACTACTACTTTAAAATGTACATAATCGTACGTGAAAACCAGACTAATGTTTTATTTATTTGAAATTTATATTAATTAATATGATTACAAATTTGAAATTTAAATATTTCAAACTATAACTGATTTACAAATTCAAAAAATAGCACAGTTTTGAGTTTTCTTTTAGGTCGGCAGTTCTCATGACTACCTATTTAATTTTAATTTGATTTTATTCTTGGTTAAACTTTGATAAATACGCCATACTGACTTCATTTGTTCATCTAATAAACAAATATCAAATAGCCTTATAATGGGGTCGTTTTTACACATTTTATTCTTCGTATGCTTCAATGTAAAATGCGAAGTTTGTAAGGTACCATGGGACGCGGAGGGCCGTAGATCACTCAGCAGAAGGTAGCCTCCACTTCTCACCTGTGGATTTGATACAGAGCGCTCCAGACTCCAGTGGATCTGTTGCCCTCCGGGGAGCCTCAAGACAAATCTTCCAAGGACTAACCTTTACACCCGGGAAGGGTTAAAGGACGACACGACTGGGAGGCCCTTTCTTCTACCTTCCTGGCTGGCTAAAATATTCATGCCTCTCAATATCACTCTCTATCAGTTCACACGTGTACAAGGACACTACTAAACAAAGATTTATACTGTGTTATTCTTGTTTTAGAACATCATGAAAGCCTCTGTGAATCGATTAAACGTTTTTTGTACGAGAGAGTGAAAAGAAGGGACAAACTGATTCTATCTAAATGTTTATATTTATGTATAAATTCAAACGTAAAAACTTATTATTGTATATTATTAAAATTATTGTTTACAATAATTGGTTTAATTTTCCATTTAATAAGTAATTATTTATTATTTATTTTACATATTATTAGCAAAATATATTATTTATTTCAATTTAATTATCAATACAACCAATATTTTATTTACTTGTATTGAATTTAACGTCCTACACATCTCCGTTTTAGAATCATCACCATTGAAATATTTATTAATAAACGGGGCAGACATTGCACATTTTTGCATTTTGTTATAAGCTATACGTCATTATAATATACATTTCCTATACATAATATTTTATCCTGCGTTTTCTATGGGTGAACTAAATGTTATTAAACGGGTTTTAATTGGAATATTTTATACAAATTGTTAAATCTACTAAAACCGTTGGCGTTGCAGCCCATAAAAAACATATTTTAATAATGATCTAAAACATATCTACCTCATAATACCTAACTGATAATCTATTTCACCCCCAATATGAGTATAGAGGCATTAAGCTGGAGTAACCTGGGGTGTTGTGGTTAGCATATCAATCTTCTATGCATAAGGTCGCGGGTTCGCAGCCGGGCAGGTGACCTCAGGATTTTTTCAAGGGAGTAGAAATAAATGCTTGGTGGCCTCAAAGGCTCGGTACGTTGTCTGGTAAGCATTAAAGATCCCTATTCTAATTATACCTGTATTAGGAAAATTTGGGACTACCACTGTAGTATTGTCTAATTAGTCATAATACATGCCATAAAGTAACTTTTAATAAAGAAACAAACATGTATTTTTTAATAAATGTTTTGGCAGATTAATTGATAAAATAACAATAATCTGCAAAAGAAAGAGTTACAACTCTCCACGTCCATAACGTTCAGATATAACTACTTATTACAATTAAATTTTACATTTTTTACTATCCTTTGTCAACAATACGCCTGTGCTGTACTGCCAGACTATATCCGGCATGTACTTGTTGGATCCGGCCGGCATGTACCGGACTATATCCGGTAACTAAGTTGGATTGGCATATTTCCTAAAATTATGTGATATTCAAGTAGATATTCTTGAACAAGAAGTTGTTGAAATTACAATTTATTAAGAATAATTTCAAGAATAATACTGTGAATAGTGAATTAAAAACTTGATTTACTTGAAAATTCACCGATTAGATTTCCAGCTGGTGAGTCGGGAATCAGAAACGAACCCATATGGACTTGTTGTTCTTGGGACCTGTTTAAACATGTACCATTAAAATATAGTTCTCCAGGCCACCATTCATGTAGTTCAGTCGCAAAATCTATTTTGCATTGCATTTATTTCATAAAATAAGTGTAATAACTTCTAAATTAAAATAAACTGTATCGTCGCATGAGTTGTCTTATTATTTTCAGAAACAAATAAAATCTACAAGCTTCATTACCTTCCTCGACTTTCTTTTTTTCAATCATTATCAAAAATCATCATTAATACCCTTTTAGTAAAATTTGTTAAAATGCCAAAAACTTTTTAGTTATTTTAACCAGCTTTCATAAATACATATTCATTAATGTATCGGTATCCAAATGCTTAAGTGTCGTACCTGAACATTTTGGAACTGGGACTTTTGGAACTGTTGGTTTTAATTATGTTTGTAGAAGAAAGAAAGCTTATTAATTTCTTATATTTTACTTAACATTCATTCTTAGTATTATTTATAATGTTTATATAATTATTTATAATTATTAAGATATCAATAATTATAGATACTTATTGAGGTATTGATAGCAATGAGTTTAGATAGCTGGGTGTTAAAATATAACATATTAACTCCAAAATAGCTTAATTTGGAGTTACTTCAATTTGAATTTGGACCAAAGGTATATAATAATATTGATTATAATGAATAAATAATAATAATATGTATAATCTAATTAATTTATTTCCACATTTTTTATTTTTAGTTTAAATCAGAATAAGAAGGGAACTCTGGTAAAGAATTGGATATATTTTATTCTACGAAAAGGTGTGAGAGACTTTGTTCAGGAACTCTTTTTACTAGAGTGGAATGCTCTGTAATTCCTTTACTTTGGCTTGAGCCTTTTCCCATATTTGAATAGTAAAACATTTTTTTGTCTTCCATTTACCACAGAACTCCATTTACTTACTTATTAAATAACTGTCTAAAATATTCTCTATCCATTTTTTTTAAATTAGTTAACCATAAAATGTATATTTATTTTATTTTTTCGTTAGATGTTAATATTTTTATTTGAAATGAAAAGATATGTCTAGGACCGGGACTCGAACCCGGGTCACCCATGTTTCCGTCATGGTACTCCACCATCTGAGCCATCCTGGTTCGACTCTCGGCCAGACACATCCTTTCTCTTCACTGATCCCATATCCACGTGTTGATATTGTGATGTATACAAGGGGAAGAATTTTCATTGAACATTACTTTGATTAGGATCTTGTTGAATTACCTCATTATATATTATTATAGTTTATTTATTTTATTTTTTTGTTAGTTGTTATAATTTTTAAATTACAGCCAGGACCAGAGTTCGAGTCCCTGGTTTTAGAAATAACAGAGCATATTAAAGTAGAAGGAAATGCCTATGAGTACTCTATGAACTTAGTTTTCTCAACTTCTTGCACTTTCGAAATTTTATGGATAAAATGCGTCTCAAGTGAGAAAGTGTTTTTAACTCATGGAGCTAAGTGGGTCAAATAGACCTAACTCATATATTGATCTGGATAATTGTTTAAAATAGATTCATCCGGTATAATTAATAATCTCAATTATATTTTAACTTTAATTAACTTGCATAATAATTAAGTAAATTATCAAAAGCTAAGTAAAGTAATGAATTGCAACACCATACGCATTTTTTTAAAAAGGATTTCAGAAGAAGACACCATCTTGTGATCACAAGTGCCTATAGTCGTGGAATACATTTAAATGTAAAATAGTAGGGCTCTTAAAAAAAAAATATCAAGAAAACTCATTATAAGTTATAAATTTATAAGCAAAAATGAAAAATACTAATAATATATTGATATCATAAAACCTTTAATAAATATACATTGAAACAAAAAACATTTTTTAATGAATATCCATGTTTAATGTTTAAAAAACCACACTGATTTATATTTCTTCATACAGTTATATATTTAAACTTGAAAATTATTATATTTCTGAGATATAAGGGAAGTATTATAAAAATATTCACTAATATGGATAAATCACAAAAAAACCAACAAAAAAAACCGCAGGCGTTGATGACCTATGGGTTTAACGCCTTTGAACACCAACAAACAAACCAAAAAAAAAAGTATGCATACAGTGTAACGCTAGACAGCTCAAGAGATTTTAATGATATCTGAGTTCTTCAAAGTCCTCTACTTTAAGTCCTTTAGCTAGCTATATGACACATTCTTAGAAAAAAGAAGGAATACCGACATAGAAAAGAGCATTTTTTTATCTTTTATTTTTTTTGCGGATAAGGTTAAACAAAGTAGAGAAATACGGCGGTCAAAGAAAATTTAACATTTTTTAATAGTATAAAAAGTTAACCTTCGACTTATATTTAGTTCCAATCCGTCAAGTAGTTTCTGATTTGACGTTTTTAATTTAAAAATAAAAAATTAAATTGTAGAAGACCATTGGCAAAATTTATAAAAGAAAAAAAAAACATTTTTTATGATTCTCTCTAAAAAATGTAGTGCCATTTTGGAATCAAAAATCTGTTGATATACTTCACTCCGTTAAAATTCTTTTCATTACAATATCGTCGCTGTCAAAACAATATCCTATCTACAACTTTTGATGAAAATGAGTAATGGTAATGCATCATTCTACAGGATTGTTGAATTATACAATATTAAACAAAGTTTTCAAGGTTAAACGTAAGGCGTGCTGTAATTAGCAATTGAGAGGTAATCCATATACATAACAACATAAGTTTCTTGTTTTAAAAAAACTGCTAAGATTTAAGTTTAGCACCACAAAAACTTATGTTTTGAAAATATTAAAAAAAAAATAAGTATTTTTTTTTTAGTTTCATGATTGGTTAAAATACACAAAACCACGAAATCGCACTTTTGTTTGAAGTTCTGGATATACTCTTCAGTCCATGTGATACGTTCTTCAGCTCGTTAGATGGAGGATAGTTTTATCTTTCCTGTTCAGTCTTATCTTATATTGTAAAAGACAATTTTTTTTTTTTGTAGGACAAAATCATCATTTCAATTTTTTCTTAATGATTCTAAACAGCGGATAATAAGCAAAATGGCTTATCTTAGAAACCTTTACACACGATCCGTTGCAATAGCTCAGATGGTTCTTAATTAATTTATAAGTATTGATTTAAATTTTTCAGAAAAATTTATGAGCTGGACCTTTACATTATAAATAAATAATTACATAAATGTAGGCGAACATACGAAGATGTGCGGAAGCTCTCTCTGGATGCGATCAGCGGGAGACAGGAACCTATGGAGGAATATATGCCAGCAACTTCACCTATAGGTTCAACTTCAAGGTTCGGCTAGTCTCTGTGTCTGTAAATACAAAATGTTGTATATAAAAAGTGTAAATATTGAAGAAGCTAATTCTGTATATACATATAAAAGAAGACTATTATTATTAGTATTATTATATTTATATGCAAACATTATTAATATTATTCTGTGACACTATAAACCGTGATAGGTCTTGGCCTCCTCAATAATTCTCGTGCAGCCGTTCCCAGTAAACTCTGGTCCCAAGAAGGCTCCTAGCATCAGTTGACACCTCACCAACCCATTACAACATTTATGTATATAGTTTCACCAATTCAGTTAGCATTACGAAAAAAAATAAAATAACTTTAAAGAAAATCGAATGTAGCACATATCATCTAAAGAATCGGACACTTTAATCAGTAAGAACACCACTTCAAAATAATTGATCAAATGCTACATAAAATATTTTCCATCGTGTGTTTTGCAACGAAATGGTAGAATGTCAGAATAGTAAGCAGAAACTAATTTATAACACGATCACCTGTGGTCTAGTGGTTAGCGTAACAAACTACTAAACCCAAGATCGCGGGTTCGTAGCCCGGCATGTGGCCCTAGGATTTTTTTTAAGGGAGTAAAAAATCCTTAGTTACGCCGTCCTTCGGAAGGGACGTTAAACGGGGGTCCCGAGCCTGTACGATGTCAGGTACTCGTTAAAAATCCCTATCCTAATTAAACCTGGATAGGCAAAATTTAGAGTTCCCAATGTAGCATCGTCCGATTAGCCATTGCAGCATAAAGTGACGTTAAATGAACAAACAAACAACTAATTTATAACGCTGCATTAAGAGTTACAGCGGTATTTATTAAGAATATGAAATAAACTCTAAAAATCATCCATAAAAATGCTCATAAATTAAAAAAAAAATGTATAAAACTAATAAAATGATGGATATTAACGGTCCACCCTTGGTCTTTTTACTCGGGACAAATGGTCTAAATCATACCTTTTTAGACCTCTACATAGAGGTAACTTTTGCATCATTTAATAAATTATTGTTTTAATTGACCTTGATAAGGCCATTGGCGATATTTGAAATAGAAACGTGGA
The DNA here is from genome assembly GCA_037127475.1 of Arma custos. NCBI lineage: Eukaryota > Metazoa > Arthropoda > Insecta > Hemiptera > Pentatomidae > Arma > Arma custos. The sequence continues at coordinate 113,216,069 of CM073759.1, forward strand.
TGCTTTTCGGAAGAAATACTCAGCGTATTTGAATCTGCTGTCTGGATGGTGTGGTAACAGATTCCCGAGCCCTACTGACAGAAAATGGTGACCTGAAACCTAACCTAATTTATTTTTATTTTTTAAAGAGAAAAGATAGGCCCTCGACCGGGATTTGAACCCGGAACCTTTGTCTTACCGTGACATCGCTCTGCCAATTGAGCTATCAAGGTCCCTCCCAGTCGAGGACTAACCTTCTCTCTTTTTTTAGATCCTAAAGCCCCAGAGTACTCCCGCCATTTTTGCGATGAATACACTAGAACGAAGTTCTTTGAACATTAATTTTAATTTAGGATCTTATTAACTTTCGTCATATTATTATTTATAATTTTTTATAATTATTGGTCATTTTTTATGAGTTATAAATATTTTTATTTTTTAAAGAGAAAAGATAGGCCCTCGACCGGGATTTGAACCCGGAACCTTTGTCTTACCGTGACATCGCTCTGCCAATTGAGCTATCAAGGTCCCTCCCAGTCGAGGACTAACCTTCTCTCTTTTTTTAGATCCTAAAGCCCCAGAGTACTCCCGCCATTTTTGCGATGAATACACTAGAACGAAGTTCTTTGAACATTAATTTTAATTTAGGATCTTATTAACTTTCGTCATATTATTATTTATAATTTTTTATAATTATTGGTCATTTTTTATGAGTTATAAATATTTTTATTTTTTAAAGAGAAAAGATAGGCCCTCGACCGGGATTTGAACCCGGAACCTTTGTCTTACCGTGACATCGCTCTGCCAATTGAGCTATCAAGGTCCCTCCCAGTCGAGGACTAACCTTCTCTCTTTTTTTAGATCCTAAAGCCCCAGAGTACTCCCGCCATTTTTGCGATGAATACACTAGAACGAAGTTCTTTGAACATTAATTAATCTTTTCTCTTTAAAAAATAAAAATATTTATAACTCATAAAAAATGACCAATAATTATAAAAAATTATAAATAATAATATGACGAAAGTTAATAAGATCCTAAATTAAAATTAATGTTCAAAGAACTTCGTTCTAGTGTATTCATCGCAAAAATGGCGGGAGTACTCTGGGGCTTTAGGATCTAAAAAAAGAGAGAAGGTTAGTCCTCGACTGGGAGGGACCTTGATAGCTCAATTGGCAGAGCGATGTCACGGTAAGACAAAGGTTCCGGGTTCAAATCCCGGTCGAGGGCCTATCTTTTCTCTTTAAAAAATAAAAATATTTATAACTCATAAAAAATGACCAATAATTATAAAAAATTATAAATAATAATATGACGAAAGTTAATAAGATCCTAAATTAAAATTAATGTTCAAAGAACTTCGTTCTAGTGTATTCATCGCAAAAATGGCGGGAGTACTCTGGGGCTTTAGGATCTAAAAAAAGAGAGAAGGTTAGTCCTCGACTGGGAGGGACCTTGATAGCTCAATTGGCAGAGCGATGTCACGGTAAGACAAAGGTTCCGGGTTCAAATCCCGGTCGAGGGCCTATCTTTTCTCTTTAAAAAATAAAAATATTTATTACTCATAAAAAATGACCAATAATTATAAAAAATTCTAACCTAATTTAATTTTAACAGAGACAGAAATGAAGGTAAGAAAGAAAGGTAAAACAATTTAAAAGGCTTTATTTTCCTGAAAGTATAATGACCTAGATAATAGCTACTATTTGCTTGTAGGGATTTTTCATATTCTGAACAAGTATTCATTGAACTGCTCTCTGATTAAGAAATAAAAATGGCACTGCTTATGTCATTGGGTGACTTGATAACAACCGTTGAATGACACTCGTTATTTTTTTTACCTTGGAGATGTGATGTTTCCTCTGATTGGTTGTTGGAGATAGCATGTTTGTTTGTTCATTTAACGTCACTTTATGCTGCTATGGCTAATCGGACGATGCTACAGTGGGAGCTCTAAATTTTGCCTATCCAGGTTTAATTAGGATAGGGATTTTTAATCGTACAGGCTCGGGACCCCCGTTTAACGTCCCTTCCGAAGGACTGCGTACCTGAGGATTTTTTACACCCTTAAAAAAATCCTAGGGCCACCTGCCGGGCTACAAACCCGCGATCTTGGGCTTAGTAGTTTGTTACGCTAACCACTAGACCACAGGTGACCGTGAGGTTTAGAGACTTGAGGCTCTTTGGTTGGAATTTTCCCAATAATGTCTAAACATATAATTTATGTTTCTTTTGAGTTTTTGCATTCCAATTTTAATACTCATTATATAAGTTTTTTTAGATTTATTAAAAATTTAACATGGCTACGTTCCCTTCCTCAATCATCTCCTATCGATTCAGAATGAAAATTGCATCCTAAGGAAAAAAATTGGCAAGGCCATTATATATACTGTCACAATAGGTAAATGGAGCTCATAGTCCTTTTCAATGCAGTGTTCGTCAAATATTAATAACTGTCAGAGGGAGCCCTGGAGGCCATGAATCACGATCAGTCAAACTTTTGAGGAGTAAACCGGAGGGGAGAAGAGTGGATGGTGGGAGAGGGGTGAGTAAGAAAATAGAGGAGGTGAATTACCAGGAGGAAAAAGGAGAAGAAAGAGTGTGTACAGGAGGACAATGGAAAGCAGGAGTGGACCGCGCTAAAGGGAAATCTACTCGAGTATTTGGAGCTGAATAGGAGGGGAACTTCTCGCTCCGGCTCTCTCCGTTTAGTTTTCTCATTCAATCTCCCCTGCATTCAGTCCTATTCCTAGCTATTTACTTTAGCTAGCTTAGGAGGCGACAGATATATTCCAGGTCATTTTATTACATATATTAAATCAAATCGCGATGCTCCTTATTCTAGTACTCAATATGAACAATGGAAAACATAACCATACATGATAATGAACAACTTCTTGGGTACCTATTTATGTAACAAAGATGGCTATTTATTAATAATAACATTCTATATAAAGTTTCTATATATAAAGTTTCTATACTGTTCTACTTATCTACTTTTTAATGTTATTCCTAGTTGCTAGAGATGTTTACAGATTTTGTTAAGCAAACACAATAAACAACCCCATTCACGACAGACAGTAAAGAAAATAAACATCCTGTGCTACGAAGTCCTACTACATCCACCTTATTCGCCAGGCATAATAAGAAATAACTCCAATAGATTTCCAACTGTTCATAAATTTGTACATGTCAAAAACGTTTTCATCACAAAGCACTGATGTCTTCTGTTTTGGGATTGAACTTTTGAAAGAACATTGGGGAAAATTTACAAAAAATGGCGGTTAGTAATTTTGAATAAAAATGTTTAGGGTTCATAGAGTTTTTAACTAAATAATCATTCCTGTAAAAAGGTATATTTCTTATAAAACGACAAAATTAGATTTGAAGGATTATTAAACTTATTATTTAGTATATTATATTCATTCAATGGAGTAAAAACGAATTAAGTGAACATGTCTAAATTAACATAATTTGAATTTTTAAACTTTGTTGTATGAGAACAATTTTAAAAAGAGCTTTCAGCTTAATTATAGCACATTTACTTCTGAAAATATTAGCCCTCATGTACTGAGGCATGGTTCCTGAGACCTGATGATAACCATTTCTAAGGGTGAAATTTTTCCCCTACCCATTATAGGAAATCCCAGTATGACTCAGTAGCTTCCTATCTTGTCATCAACTTATTGAATGTGAAGGTGGAAGATTGGTTATGAAGTTTGTTATCGAAATATAAACAAGGACTTCTCCCGTGGATCAAACCTCAGTACTTATACGACTCTTTGATTTTTCAAGGTAAGCTTTCATTTAATGTTTTGTATTTATTAGTTAATATCAATCAATGATGCTTTTAAATTTATAAATACTATTAGAATATAAACTATTTTTCTATTTCTTTTAGAATTTTTACATATTTTTTTTTTAATTGTGTTACAAATATGGAACCCCTACCTAGTACATCAAAAATTGTTGTTTGGAATGGTGATCCGAAGTTTTTTTTTTGTTTTTTTTTAATAATATTAACACTTTATTGAAATATTACAATCTGCCACTTATGGGCAATAAGTAATAGTGCTGTGTAACTTACAGTCATTCCATAACAAAACAATAATATATACAAAATAAAATAAATAAATATATACATGCGGAAAAATGTATACATGCGGTAACAGAAAGAAATTAATGCGGTAATAATAATAATAAAGTAAAATAGATAATAAAGTAAAGTAAATAATAATAATAATAATACTAATAATAAAATAAAATAAAATGTACACATTCATACCCTATTTACAATTTGCCTGGGGTCCCCAAACTGAGCTTCTTCCCCAGGAATGAGGGCAAAGCAGGAGTCCGGAAAGCCCCAGCCCCCTTTCCCAGCCGCGTCACTGGCATTAATCGCCAATGGAAGCTGGTTAAGGGCGCTTCACACACACACACACACACACACACACACACACAGGTCGTGAGTGGAGAATCTGGCCAGTGCCAGTACTCCAAATAACATTATTACAACAGATCTCGGGGCCATTACCGGTTTAGACGCAGGGTGGGTTATATGGATGTGTGGAACTGGATAATGACTGAGCCAGGGGGTTGGGATGACAGGCAAGGTTTTGGTGAAAGTTTGAAAATTTAGTAGGGATGAGGTCGAGGACGAAAGGAATGTTGAGATCTTTATGGAGGGTTTTGTTGGAAACATAATAAGGAGCATCGACAATAGTTCTCAGGATTTTGGATTGAAAGGATTGAATGCGTCTGATATTCAATTGTTTTGCTGTCCCCCACAGTTCCAGTCCATAGGTCCAAATAGGTTTGATGATGGTCTTGTATATTAGTAATTTATTGTCTATTGAAAGAGCGGAGGTCCGACATAGTAATCTGTATAGTTGACTAAATCGTCTGTTAAGTTCTTGTCTTTTGAGTCTGGTATGAGGATTCCATGTAAGTCTTTTGTCTAGGAGGAAGCCAAGGTATCGTACTGTGTCGGAAATTGGTAGGATGGTTTCATTGAATTGGACAGAAGGACATGTTCCCCAGCGAAGGGTAAAAGTCACGTGTTTGCATTTCTCCTCGTTGACTTTGATCCGCCATTGGTTACACCAAATTTCAATGAGTGAAAGGTGGCTTTGTAGGTTCGAGGAAGCTATTTCGGGATCTGGATGAGATGATAGGATAGCTGTGTCGTCTGCGAACGTTGCAAGGAAGGTTTCAGGAGTAGTTAGGATATCAGCGGTGTACAATATGTATAGGATAGGACCCAAGACGCTGCCTTGGGGAACTCCAGCTTGAATTGGGTAAAGATTGGAGTATTCGTTACCACAGCGTACTTGGAAGTAGCGATCAGAGAGGTAGGATCGAAGAACTAGGAATAAGGATTGAGGTAACTGGGTTTTGAGCTTGAACAGCAAACCGGCATGCCATACCCGGTCGAAAGCTTGTGCTACGTCCAGAAATGCACCTGTGCAGTATTGTTTGCTTTCAAGAGCAGAGGATATGTGATCGATAACTCGGAGTCCCTGCTGGACCGTCGAGTGCCTGGGACGGAATCCAAACTGATGTGAAGGAATATTATTGGATTCGATGATGGGTAGGAGGGTTGATGGGTATGATGGAGGGATGATGGGTATTATAGGATTCGTTTCAGGAGGATTTTTTCAAAAATTTTGGAAAGAATAGGGAGCAGGCTGATGGGTCGGTATGGGGGTAAGTGACATTGGGTGGTTTGCCAGGTTTAGGGAATAGGATGATAAAAGAGTGTTTCCACAGCAAAGGGAAGTGAGTTGTACGAAGGATACAGTTGTATAGATAGGTAAGGAAAATAATCGCTTTTTGAGGAAGTCGTTGAAGGATCTGGGTAGTAAGAAGGTCATGTCCAGGAGATTTGCGGACTTTTAACTTTTGTAAGAGAAATTTGACCTCAGAGGGATTTACAGCTTTAGGGGGTAAGGATAGAGGAATGGGTGAAGAAAGGAATTCATTAATATTGGAAACGTGGTTAGGGTGGATTTCAGGATGTGGGATAAATGTATTTGAAAGGTGTTTGGCAAATTCCTCTGCATTGTCCTCATCTGATGCAGCCCAAGAACTGTCTTCACGTCGGAGAGGATGGGAAATAGAGTGGTATTTGAGTATTTTTTTGGTGGCATTCCAAAGGGAATTATCTGAAGCAGAGAGTGTGGAAAGGTAGGATTTGTAGGATTCGGATCTATAGGTTGTCAGGTTTTTTTTGACTAATTTGGTGAAGTGGTTATACAGTCTCCGATCGTGAGGATGCCTGGTTCTTTGCCAAAGGGATCGGTAACGGCGTTTGGTAAGGATAAGATCCCTAAGATCTTGCGGTAATGGATTTATCTTGCGGACTTTGAAGGAAGGACGGGGTGAAGATACAGTCCAAACTGCTTGCTGGATCATATTGGTAAAGGAATTGACGGCATCATCTAACTCCTGAGGTGTTTTAGGGAAATTCTGAGGTCAATGGTGTCGGATACAAGCTGGTGAAATAGGTTCCAGTCTATTGGTCCCCTAATAAATGATGGCGGAGGAAGTTTGGATATTGGGACTATAGAAAGGGTAAGGATCAAAGGACTGTGATCTGAGGACAGTTCATCAGTAGTTTAAGGGACCTAAGCCAGCATGGATGAAGAAGTCAAGGAGATCAGGATTTCGGTTTGGGTCAGTGGGCCAATATGTAGGGGTGCCTGGAGAAATAATACTGGAATTATGGGAGTTAAGTGCAGAGAGGAGGATGCGACCTCGGGTGTTAGTAGTTCTTGAGCCCCATTGTTGATGTTTCGCATTAAAGTCTGCACCTAAAAGGAAATGAGTTCAGGAGAGAGCTGAATTCAGAATGGGAAATGGATTTATTAGGAGGCAGTAAACCGATGCTAATGTGATGAGAAAAGAAAAGGTTTTGATTGTAACAGCTGTAGCCTGAAGGAGATCGTTTGATGAGAGTGGAAATGAGTGATGGGAGAGGGATTGATGGACTATGACAGCAGTACCACCTTGAGCTTTTCCATCAGGATGGTCGGTCCGGTAGTTTTGGTACTGTGTTATGTTGAGCTTCCGTTTACTGGTCAGTCGAGTTTCTGTAATTAAGGCTACATCGATTTTTTTATCATGCAGTAAAGATGTTAGTTCGTCAGTGTGGTTTCGAATGCCATTCGCATTCCAAAGGAGAATGGATAAGCTAGATGTCATTTAAGGATTTTGTTGGACAGGAAAGAGATGGGAAACAAGATTTGTTAGGAGAGATATTAGTGGTGTGACCATGGATTTGAACTCGGAGAGGAATGATGTGAGTAGTGTTGTGAGATCAGTAGCATTTGAAGGAGGGGGGATATGAGAGATTTGGTGCGGGATATTTGGATTTTGATTCATGGAATATATTGGTTGTTGGGGCTGGTTTTGTGGTTGTAAAGGATTGATTTGTGGTTTAGAGAGGTGTTTTGGGGGTTCGGGTTGTAGCGTGGCCCCGAGATTATTTGTTTGTAGACCACCTGACATTTCGGCGTAGGAAACAGCTCCATCTACAATTTTAGAAGGCTGTCTTCTTGAGGTCCTCACTTCTTCGCTGGGCCGACGTGCTGCCAGAACATGAGATTTTATATTTTTGTAGGTTTGGCAACCTTTATAATTGGCTGGATGGCCTTGGAGACATAGTGCGCAGACAGCTGGTGTTTCTCTCGGCTTGACACATTCTTCAGTTTTATGCGGTTCTCCGCATTTGACGCACCTTGGAGTATGATGGCAGTAGTGCCTAGTGTGCCCGTATGCTTACGGCAGTTATGACATTCCACAATGTCTTTTTTTGGGTAAGGTTTTTCTATTTGAACCAGGGTATAGTAAAGTCTATTAACATCATGGGTTTTTTCTACTCCGGGTGCTGGTTCTAAATCTATGAAGAAGAGAGGTAATGGAGTTTTGTTGCCTGTCCCGGGGTGTACAGTATTCTTCTTGTAGACATTTGTGATTTGTCTAACCTTGAAGCCCATGGCGGTCAGTTCTTCTTCTATGACGTCAGCAGGGGTGGTTGGGTGCAATTTCCTAACTACAACTCTGATGGATCTCTCCTCCTTTAACTGATACGTACGGTAATCAGCCTTAGTCTCCGTTAGGTACTTGACTATTCGTCGGTATGTCTCGGGCGTGTCTGACTGAATCTTTGTATCATTGGTTCTACTAGTGCAGTAGTATTTTCCGGTGCCTACTGCCTTATTCAGTTGTGTGCAAAGAAGTCCAAAGTTTTTTATACTCCGTACAAAGATTGGTGGTGGCCTGTGCACTTTAGGGGCCGATGTGGTCTCCATTGCTTCACTGGTTAGATTTGTTAGGGGCTGAAATCTGTTGGGTGAGTAGAAGGGAGAATCTTCAGTTAACTCAGTAGATGACCCTGGTTGGGTATTTTCACTCGACGGTCCTGCCTTGGGTTCCTTATTATCAATTGGAGTAGTAGGAGGTGTATCGACTTTACGCCTTCTATTAGGTTTAGGTTTAGTAGGGCTATTTCTTGTAGTTGATTCTAAGGATCGACTTCTCTTTGCGTTTCCTTTTTTTTTCTGTTTTACTAGATAATACCTGATGGTAAAATTTCATTTTGAAGTGTTATATTGCTGGAGTAAAATAAAAAATAAAAATAAAAAAAAAGAAGACAAATGTTGTTCCTGATCCTGGAAATTTATCGCATTTCCCAGAACTGCCTCATACATCTACCAGCCATCAGCACCCCACTACCTCAACGATCGCCGATTTACAGGAAGACATAAAGCCGCCCTCTCAAGCCTACACCAAGACACTACAGCAGCCGCGACGTCAGATGCCTCAGAAAATTCAATCTAAACCCCAAACCTCTCAATCCAAGCCACAGATCCCCAAGGCACAGTCCCAACCTCCACGAAATACCATTCCTCCTCACCACTTTCCTCTCCGTGTTAAACTTCCGCCAGAACACCCACTTCCAGTTCAATCACAGCCTTCTCTCATGGTAAACCCCTCATTACATCGACCAACGAAAGTTGATCTACCTCCTCGTCCCCAGTGTCGGGCTCAGCATCCAGCCAACACCCCTACTGACTTTCCATCTCAAACTCCTTATCCATATCCGCTCCAAGAACATAATCCCTCCGACATATATTCCATCCTATCTTCCTTCCTGATAGACCTACAACAAACTATCAAACCGCTGATAACCCTCCTCACTAGATTCCTCACAGAAATTCCATTCAACTTCCCGCGATGAATGTGAAGCCCCTAGCGGTCCTATTATGGAATGCGAACGGACTAAACAACCGCCGAGACGAACTTGACATATTTCTACATGACAATCATATTGACATTGCCCTACTTACTGAAACTCACTTCACTAAACGTTCATATTTTTACATACGCGACTATATCACTTATAGATCTGACCACCCAGACAACACTTCCCACGCCGGCTCTTGCATCCTTATCCATAAATCCATTCCACATTCCCTTATTCCCTCTACTCCAAATGAGGTTATCCAAGCAACCTCTATCATAATATCAACTCGTCCCTTCCATCTTACATTATCAGCTGTATACTGTCCTCCTGGCAATTCTCTATCCTATAACCAACTAGAATCCTTGTTCCAATCCCTCGGATCACGCTTTATTGCTGGAGGAGACTACAACGCTAAACACCAACGATGGGGTTGCCGAACATCCAACCCTCGTGGCAACATCCTGTCTCATGTCTCCACTTCTCGTAGTTATTCAATTCTCTCTCCCTCGAATCCTACCTATTGGCCAACTTCCCTCAAAAAACGCCCTGATATCCTGGATATATTTGTCACATCCCAGATTTCTCCTTCCCATGTATTAATCAAATCCCTGGATGACCTCTCCTCAGACCACAGTCCAGTTCTGCTCTCATTACACTCAACCTTCATTCCTAAGCCCTCCTCTCCTTCATTGATTACAGGACGAATTAACTGGGAGCAATTTAATAACGATTTGGAAAGCAAACTAGACTTACGGATTCCACTCAAAACTAAACAAGACATTGACAGCGCAATAGAAATACTTACAGCAACAATAACACAAAGTATAAGAGATACCACTACCATAAACAGAAATAATATCACACAACAGACTAACCTGCCCCAGCACCTTCGCATCTTGCTAAGCGAAAAACGCAGAGCAAGATCTAAGTGGCATAGGACTCGTTACCCATCAGATAAAACGTATTACACCCAACTGACTAACAAACTGAAAACGGAGATTAGAAACTTCAAAATCCAAAATTTACTTAGTGTGACTGAAAATCTTACGACTACTAACAAATCACTATGGACGACCGCCAAAAAGATCCTTAAATTCAAAGATTTTAATCATCCTCTCCTTACTGAAAATCAAACTTGGTCCAGATCTGATGAAGAAAAATCTCACATATACGCTCAACACCTCTTCAAAACATTTAATCCACACTCTGATATCCTCAACCCTATTCACATTGAGCGTATTGAAGCAGAACTGGATATCCCACTCCAAATGTCTCTCCCACCTAAGGCTTTTCATCCGTCAGAAATATCCAATATTATTCATAGTTTACCTTCCCGTAAAGCTCCTGGACATGACCTTATTACAGCTCACATCCTAAAATCCCTTCCTCGAAAAGCTATCCTATTCCTCACATACATATATAATTCTGTAATCCGTACTACCTATTTTCCTGATACATGGAAACTATCTATAGTAAAAATGATCCCAAAATCCAAAAAGCCTCCAGAACTCCCATCCTCTTATCGTCCTATCTCCCTTTTACCCATAATGGGCAATATCCTCGAAAAACTCATTCTAAAACGTATTTATCCCATCCTAGATAGTAACCGCATAATCCCAGACCACCAGTTTGGTTTCCGAACATCCCACTCCACTATCCAGCAATGTCATCGTGTGGTGGATGTTGTCTCCTCTGCATTGGAGCGTAGATTGTACTGTACGGGAGCCTTTCTCGATGTAGAACAGGCTTTTGATCGAGTCTGGCACCCAGGTCTCCTTTACAAACTCCGACAATTCCTTCCTCCTACATACTTTTTAATCATTCGCTCCTTTCTAACTGGCAGAACATTTAAAGTAAGTCATAAAGGTTCCTACTCATCCCTCTATTCCCAGTCTGCTGGCGTTCCTCAAGGTAGCATCCTCGGTCCTATCCTTTACACAGTATATACAGCTGACATTCCAACCCATCCTAACACCTTCATCTCCACGTATGCTGATGACACATGTGTGTTATCTGTTAATAACGACCCATATATTGCATCCCAATCGCTTCAATTACACCTATCAAGCCTCGAAGAATGGTGTCGGAATTGGAGAATTAAAATCAATCCCAGCAAGTCCCATCAAATTACCTTTACCCTTCGTCGAAAACCCTTGACTTCCTGTCCTACTGTATTCTTTAATAGTACTCCACTTATCCCTGTTGAACAGATTCGCTACCTGGGACTCAACTTAGACAAGCGTCTTACTTGGAACCCTCACACAAGACTGAAAAGACAAGAAACAGCTAGACGTTTCCGACTACTTCAACACATATTAGATAAGCGCTCAAAGCTTCAGATCAATTACAAAAGACTTATTTATGTGACTGTTATAAGGCCTATATGGACTTATGGAATTGAACTATGGAGCTCCACCAAACCATCGAATTCCTCTCGTATCCAATCCTTGCAATCCAAAATCCTAAACGCTCCTTATTTTGTCACAAATAAAACCATCCATAATGACCTTAACGTTCCATATGTTACCGATTTAGCCCATTCCAGATACCTATCATTCCACAATAAACTTCAAACCCATCCAAACCCACTAGTTTCCATCCTGGCATCCAATTCCATCCCGGACAATCCTCCTAGGCGTCTGAAGAGAAGATGGCCTCGGGACCTTCTATTATAGAACTTTATTAGAGTGCTGCCAGTGGGTAGTATCTCTACATGTGCTATCATGTATTATTTACTCTTATAGCAATTGTACTAGATGTATGTATTACAGTTGTACAACTCAATAAAATAAAAAAAAAAAAAAAAAGTTAGTACAGAAAAAGACAACTAAATAAAAATAAAAAGTTCGTATTAGATTTGATCTGAAAACGGCACAGATCAACCTCACTCGCTGCCAGAGACCGCACTGATGGCTAAGTCAATCTTAGTACTAGTGGGGATGGACCTGCTGCTACCAGCAGCAAGATAACTAACTCCTGTCTCTTAAGTCACTCTATTTTATAATTAATATAGTCAAGTTATAAGTAATTGATTTACCTCGAGATTTCACATTTTATCTCACTGAATCACTAACTATAACTATGTAAAATGCCATGAAGGTACGTTGAATGTTAAAGATAGAATTAAGAAATATCACAGAGACGATGTTGATCACTCCAGCACGCGCTGTGAGATCCGAAGTTTAATGATAATATTCACCTCTTGTTAGATGACTTGGAGAAAGTAGAAGATGAAGTTTTCGAATCATGACGGAGCCTATCAAAAATAGAAAAACTGAGTGTCAATAGTTTCAGATTGTGACAATTTTAATTTTTAAATGTTTTTTTAGCTTCATTAATAGTTTTTTAATTATTTAAAATCATAATTAAATATATGAATTTGAGAATGATTGCCATTAGTGCATACAACGTTGCCAATGAGTCGTCGGCCGAATTAAGTCAGGGGATATAATTACTGTAACAAGGTTGAACAATAGCCCGTGGCCTGCTCCCGATGAGAGATACATTGAAGGTAATCGATCAGCTCCTGATAGAGGCCTCCCCAACCACCGCGGCTAATACCGCAACTAATATCGATGATGAGCCGGGATCTAATAAATCGGCCAAACACCTGTATGGGGCGAGTCGCTACCAATGTCCCGCTGATTGCAATTTCCTTCCTCCAATCCCTCCCTCACTTTAGTGTCTCTCAAAGTAACTCGTATTCACGGCGCGATTGATTTGGATCTGACTGCATCTAATCACCCTGTCCCCGCACTGATAACTAATTTGCTGCAGTCTGGCGATCCTACGTAATAACCGGACGGGCTAAGCACGGTTCTGTTTGTTATTGACCTCATTACTCAATCCATAGGTAGCAGTTTGGTTCGGCACTTTATGATGTAATCAAACGCCCACATCCACTGGGGCATCATACTTAAAAGACAATGACATATATTACATCGATGAATGTGAAATACTGGTTTCCTTATCAGCCACGACTACTAATGTTGATGTTTCGCAAAAAAACGCAAAATTGTCTAGCGTTGACTTATATTATTTGTTCGCATATGAATCCTCATAAAAAATGATCGTGCACAATGCATTAAGAAGCAATACATTCTTTGTCTGGAGAGTACAAAACATAATTATTTTGTACACGGTCTGTAGTTGGTAGAAAACCATGGTAATGTTTTGTCATAAAAAGAAATAGGATGTGTAACCTCGTGGTGTATAAATGAAGGATATTTATAAAGAAATACAAATGAACATCATTTTGATAAGTTTTTTTTGTCTGTAAATAAAGGCTTGCATAAAAATAATATTTAAACAAATTATAAAACAATCTAAAATCAGTTAGTAACATTTAGTTAGTGAACTATCTACATAAATATTTATGAAAATATAAACAATATTGCACATACAGTGATAAATAAAGAAACGCAAGCAATGTAACAGAAAATGGAACCAAACAATAACATTCAAAATACATAAATTCTAATATTCAAAAGCATCCATATCTGTGTACAACATTTACTTACTGCAAACATTAAATGGTAGCCTAATTTACTACTTTTTCAAACATACATAAGAAAACAATAGAAGAGTGATTTGTTGTTGTGACCGTAATTTTTTAGTCTCTTTACTAGCTGTTTAATCATTAGTATGCTTCTTGTAGCTGTCCATACTGGTCTTTCTCTGTTATTTATAGAATTTAAATAGTCCTTGTAATTGTTGTTTTTAAATTTTGATAATTCTTGTTGTAGTTTTCGGGTTAGTTTGTTGAGTTCTGTTTTGTATGAAGGATATCCTGTTCTTTGCCATAAAGCTCTAGTTCTACGTTTTTCTTTAATAAGATTTCGTATTGGTTGAGGTAGGTAGGAATCAGGTTTTGGTAAAGTCGTCTTTGGTGTTGTGGAATGCCAAACTGCGTTTTGAATACATTCGGTCAAGTGATTAACAGCATTGTCCAGGTCGTCGGCTGTACGTATGTTAGTATTAAGGGTGATTTTGTTGTTTAAATAATTTTGGAACTTACTCCAGTTTATATAGCCATTTATTAATGCTATGGGTGCAGGTTTTGTAAATGGGTGATTTGATAGCTCGAGGAAAACTGGGCTATGATCTGAAGAGAGGTCAGAAAGAGTGGTAACTTTGGAATGTTTAAGTGGCAAGGAGTTCGTAACAAAGAAATCGATAACATCGGGTGACTTTGATATTGCTGTAGGCCAATAAGTAGGTTCAGAAGGGGAAATAGTAGAAAGTTTTAGCTCTTCTATGCATTTATTTAGCCTTTTCCCGCGAGTATTTGAAATTCGGGAACCCCATCTAGTATTTTTAGCATCAAAGTCACCACCAGCTAAGAATGGTTTACTCATATTTGTAAACAGGGTTTTCAACTCATTTATGGAAATAACTTTGTTTGGAGCAATATAAACGGAAGATATTGTTAGCTGATATTTTGGAGAAGTTAAGCAAATAGTGGTGAGTTGAGTTGTATTCGTAGAAATGGAAGGAACGAAGTGATGATTCAACGACTTTTCTACAATGATTGCAGTACCTCCATGCGCCGAGTGGTCCGGATGGTCTGTTCTATATACTTCGTATCCATGAATTTTGAATGTTTGTTTGTCTGTTAAATGAGTTTCTGTTACAAGTGCAATGTTTATGTCGTGTTCTTTTAGGCAAGTTTCTAGTTCGTATTTTCGATGGAGCAGACCATTGGAGTTCCAAAGGAGTATTTTAAGAGAAGGTAATAGATTTTTAGCCATAAGAAGGATTCGAATTGATAGAGGAAGTTAATTTAGCGAGAAGTTCAAGAATTGGAGATAAAAATGCTTTGAGTTCAGAAAGCAAAGATTCAATAGAAGATTTTATAACCGAAGAAATATCGAACGATAAAGAAGGAGGGTAGGAAGAAAGAGTGGAAGAATAACTCCCTGTTACCTTTGTAGCTTTTTCTCTAGTTCGCTCCGACGAAGAAAAGTGTTCAACTGGGTGTAGGCCTGATTTTTCTTGTTCGTTTGTTAAAGTTACCATTTCATTTACCGTAGAGGTATCAACAACATTTTTTATCTGGGAAGAAGGCTCGTGGTAGACTAGTGTAGTTGACGCGGTTGTTGCAATGGTTGTAGTTTTATTGTTACGAAGAGTTTTTAATGTTTTAAAAACTGAGCATCCTTTGTAATTTGCAGAGTGAGCACCGTTGCAGTTAGCGCAAGTGGCCGGAGTTTCTTTTGTCTTCGTACACTCAGTTGTAAGATGTGGTCCTGCGCACCGGACACATTTGGCAGGAAGGCTACAGTAACTTCTTGTGTGACCGTAGGCCTGGCATCTTTGACATTGCGGTGGTTCATTTTTCATATATGGTTCTTCAATTTTAATTTTTGTGTGAACTAAAAATTCAAGTTTAAATACATTTTGGTTTTTCGGACTTTGTTCTGTCTATGAAAAATATAGGTAATGGTATTTTCAACCTTGTATGCTGAGCATTGATAACTTTTTTTACTTTGTGTTCCATTACTTTTTACTCCATGTTCTTCAAGCTCAATTTTTATGTCTTCTAGATGTGTTGTATGGTGTAGATTTCGTATAACGATGCGAAAAGGTTTTTCTTCCTGAAGCTAATACGTGTGGAATAAAGCGTTTTGAGCTTGTAATATCTTTATTATTTTTCGATAATCGTCTGGAGTTGAAGGATAAATGGTTGTCTGGGTTATGCTCGAACGGCAGTAAAATCCCTGAGGTCCGACTTCCGATGAAAAATTTTGACGTAGTTCTTTATAATTTTTTTAATGAATAGGAGGAGGCTTTGATGTAGGGCATGATAATGGCTTCTCTTGATTATTAGATGGGTTTGAAACATGTTGAGATATGGTTTCATCAGAAGTTGCTTTTTCTACATTTGGTGGCGAAACTAATTTCTTGATAGCAGTTTTAGTAGAGGATATTGGGTCGTCTGTTTTAGAATTCTTTATGAAAGCTGGGGCTCGTTTTTTAGTTGTTGCTATTTTCGGTTTTTGTCTCTTGGTCATCGTGCGAGTTCAAACACGTCATACCTGTCGGAACTTGAACTTCTACGGCAAAATTTGTCAGCTTTTTCTTATTATTCTATTAAATTATCTAATTTAGGACTAACCTTGTTATTTTTAGAGAGATAATAGTTGGTTTTCGGAATAGCTTTTCAGAGCCAAAGGCTACTCTGTCAACACTTATTTTTGGTGTTATTATTATACAAAACATGCCGTTTCTTTCTTTCGTAGAAGTTTTAGGATACATTCCTAACTGATACTCTGATCTAAGTTGTATAAACCAAACCATCATTATTACACTTTTAATATCTAATTTAGTTTCAAATTCACCTACTGATTGTCAATTGCTTGTATTTGACAGGTGTGGATGGAAATATAAAGAGAAAAAAAAAATGTTAAAGAGTTTCATAATTCAGTAATCATTGATAAAAAAAACCCACACAGATATGGTCATTTACGTCTCTCAGTCAGCCGGTTTCAGGTAATTGGCATTATGTACTTTTGGTTATCAGGTACGTGAGGAAACAAATAAAGTACTTTAAATCAAATCGATACCATTGTTAACAAAATAAAATGATAGGTCTAGTGGGGATAATTTGTGATTTTTGTTTTTAAAAGTTTATAAATATTGTTAAGTACGAATTTAATCATTCTTATTCTCAATAGGCTCACAACTTCATGTTCTTAACTAATATACCAAGAAATCTTAGATAATTCATTCCTAAGCTACAGTCTGATATTTCAGATTGCTTATAGCATTGCCATGATTAGGTGATCATGACGATAGGATTTGACAGCACAGTGTTCAAGGTATGTTTTACTAAAAAAAGTAATGAAAGTGGAGCAAACAGGTCTTTTGAAATAGATTTGCCTCTGGCTCAATCACTTCAATTTATTTCTTATACCTTCCGAATTAATATTTATTTTCTAGTTAACTATATAGCAGTTTCCTTTAATTTATATTTAAGTGGCAAATCAATTGGTGACCTATCCCCAGCTGTTGTTACTGTATTTTTTCTGGGTTTCTAAATGATTTAACCACTGTTTCTTTGATCAGGACAACTTACTTTTTCTTCACGATTTAGTAAATAAATATCTAGGCAACGTAATGATTGTTATTTTTACAGTATCGCCTAACTCCTTCAATATCTAATTACTTAAAATGAAAATTAAAAATAATAGAGATTAATTTGAATTATCGAAAAACTAAATTCACACGCTGAAGGGGGTGTCTATAGGGTCAGGCCGAAGTTTCATTTAGACAAGTACGATATTGCAAATACACGGTAGGGTAGGGTGAATAAAAGCCTAACCATGTTTATTATTTTATCACGCGGGCTTAGCCATGAATACCCCATTCAGCTCACAATAAATTTCTTCGAATTTAAAGCATTTCGTTCTCGCCATTCCTAGAATAGCGTATTATTTAATTAACTTTTAATTCCGTAATTTTTCATTTAATAGAGATCTAGTCAATCCGAGCTCCGGGACGATCCAATAGGCTCCGTTACTTATTGATAGAGTTCCTGGATAGGATGATGAATACTAAGTGACAGTTGATAGTTAGAGAGCTTCAGGTCAGTATCTCCTGTCATGTCTCTTCAAACAAGCATGCTCATCAATTTTGTTGGATCTTAGGAGTAGAAAAAATAATTAATAAAAGAAATTGTGATTTAAGAAATTAAGGTACCTAAAAAAATCAAATTACATTGAATTGGCAACTTTCGTGAATAATGGTGATGTATAAAAATGTTTAGAAAATTGTCTCTTTTTAATGAATAAAGGTGGTATGAGCCATCCTCCTTCGAGTAACAATAACCACTTTAGGCTGGTGAATTCTGTGACCGTCATATGTAATCAGCATACAACACTAAAACTGTCAACTGAACTCACACACACACACACACACACACACACACACACACACACACACACACATATATATATATATATATATATATATATATATATATATATAAGGGGGTGAAGGGTAGCTACAAAGCACTCAGGGAGATAGGCATCTCTCAGTCCGATTGGTCTTGGCTTCTGAGAAATTTTTATTAGTACCAGAACCCATGCGAGGTAAAGAGCCTCGTCCTGCACGTGGTACCCCTGCACAGTGGGGAGTTCCTCCTCACTGACGAAACCCATCGGAACTAGACTGGGAAGTCGATAAACATCCCCCAATCCAGGCGGAACTGCATAGGCTATTGGATGAATGGCTGAGGGTGATTCAGTCCTACTATGCGAACTCCGGACACCTGGGCGACCTCCGGTTTCAATAAATGCCTTCCTGTAGTAACAAGGCTCTGCTATAAGTGACCTTTTATTACCTTTGACACTCGTGGGAACAAAATGAACCCAAATTATATAAACCCCAAAACAAATGAGGACTCCATGGAGTCCAATACGACTGACTGGTCAGTAATTAGCCAATCGGTCTCTGAACTGATGGCTAACCTAGAACAAGAGGTCTCAGACCTCGCAGAGGAAAGAGAACCACCTGCACAGCAGCTGGCAACCACCTCTGAGATCAATATAAACAAACTTCCAGACGAAGTCTGGAAGAATATGACGCATAGCCAAAGGAAGAACTTTCTACGGCAAAAGAAGAAGGCAACTCCCACCGAAACTCAACCCTCAACATCCAAGGATGAGAGGAAGAGAGGTAGGGAGAAGCAGGAGACTCCTTCACCTTGCAAAACGGTGAAGAAACCAAAAATGGATTATAGTGGAGCAGCCAAAGGTTGCAGTTGCCCACACAGATTACCCTCATCAGAAACTGAAGGATGAGGATTTTCAGGGCCTTATGTTCAAGCTCCTGGAAAGAATGAGGGAGAGGAAGGTTGAACAAACCCCTGTTGGCTTCAACGGCTACTCCCTGAGAGACGGAGCACTCGTGGTAAACTGCAAAGACGAGTCCACCAGGAAGTGGTTCGTTAGCAATATTGCGGAGCTCTCCCCATGGGAGGGATCACCGCTGAAAACCTGTGACCCCAAAGAACTTGAGGGTTTCAGGAAGATAGGCACCTTCATACCAAACCCAGTAGAAGGTATAAAGGAGTGCCTACAGAATCTGCAGGTACAGAATACGGGCCGGTAGACTGAAAGATGGAAGATTCTTGGTAACAAGACCCATAAACATGGGATGTACTTTGTGGCATCCATTCCTGAATCTGTGGCTAAAGCCATTGAGGAAAAGAATGGAAGAATCTACCATGGATTCCACAACCTACAGGTAAAATTGTTTCCAGGAAAAGACGCACCCACACCGGAAGCAGCTGTGGATGATATGAAGACTGGTGAAGAGGTGGGAAAAACAACGGGCGGTGAGGGTGCGGCTGTGTCGGCGGCTGGCGTCACCATGCCCGGATCCACTTCGGGCCAAAGTGCATCTGTCACTGCCAAGCTTGGTACCAGGCGGCAGCGAACGGAGCATGGAGGCAGGAGGGATTGCGGAGTGGGGCGTCAGGTCGTGGGCGCGGCCGGGCCCGTATACCGCAAACCGTCCCCGGGCAGTGGAAACTCCACCACATCCCGGGGGTGATCCCCCCCTCATCACTATGATCAAGCTGCTGCAGATAAATCTCCATCACTGCAGGGCAGCCAGTGGAACTCTGCAGCAATATGTGGTAAGTCATGGCATTGATATTATACTTATACAAGAGCCGTGGATTAACAAAAATAGCAGGATTGCGGGACTGGGCCTGAAGGGATATAGACTTATCCAAGCAAACTGCCCAAGGCCCAGAGCCTGCATCCTTGCAAAAATAGAATTAAATTGTTTTCCAATGTGGTCATTATTTTCCAGAGACTCTGTAGCAGTAATGATCAATTTAGGGGGCCAGGAAGTCATCCTGGCCTCATTGTATCTCCCATTTGAGGAACAAGTCGCAACGAACTGCCTTGAGAGTATAGTTGACTATCTCAAAAGACAGGAATTATTTGGGCGGACGCCAATGCTCATCATAACATCTGGGACAGTAGCAATACTAACCGTAGAGGTGAGTCCCTTTTGGAATATTTGCTAGTTAATAATCTAGACATAGTTAACAAAGGTAACACACCAACTTTTGAAATTTCTAACAGACAGGAGGTCATAGACCTTACTGTGAGTTTTAAATCAACTAGAATGATAAATATTACAAACTGGCATGTCTCTAAAGACTTTTCCAGTTCTGATCATAAATATATTAGGTGGGAACTTGAGGCCACAATCTCAAGGCCTGAAACCTATAGAAACCCCAGAAATACAAATTGGGAAGGCTTTAGGACAAATCTTAAAGACTTAATTAAAGATTGTCCCCGTTTGGCTTCTTATACCTACCAGCTGGAGTTCTTAAATGAACTACTGACTAATGCACTTATCACTGCATTCAAGGATAACAACCACTAAAGGATAACAGAAGAACAACCACTAAAGGGTCAAACTGCAATGCACTCTGGTGGAATATGAAGTTAGAGAAGTCAAGATCTAGAACCAGAATACTTTTCAATAAAGCAAAAAGGACTGGTGAATGGATCGAATACAGACACGCTCTAACTGAATATCATAACCTCATTAGGAAAGCCAAACGGAACTCATGGAGACAGTTCTGTGAGGAAATTAATAATACGAATACATGCGCCCGCATGAATAAAATACTCTCTAAGAGCAACTACTGTAATACCGTGGGCTCCCTAAAGAAACCAAATGGAGATCCCATGAACATTACAGAATCTATAACTGCTATGCTGGAATCGCACTTCCCGGGGAGCAAGCTTACAACCTCGGATACGAAGGTCTACCTCCCTGAGGATAGGTGCAAACCGGATGGACATCAGTCCGTGAAATCTTCAATACTAGCGCCATAAAATGGGCAGTTAAAAACCTCAAGCCGTACAAAACACCAGGCTTTGAGGGAATTTATCCTACCATGTTAAAAGAGGGTCTTGAAACCATCTTAGGCAGGCTCTCCACTCTATTCCAGGGCTGTTTGGCCTATAATTATATCCCAAAAGCTTGGAGAGAAGTTAGGGTCACATTTATTCCCAAACCAGGGAAAGAAACATATGATGAACCCAAATCATATCGCACTATTTGTCTTTCCTCATTCTTGCTGAAAACAATGGAGAAAATTCTTGATAGATATATCAGGGACAAACATCTCAGTGATGGATTAGTAATGTTGTATCAACATGCATACAGAGAGGGCAAATGTTGCGACACTGCGCTGCATGCAATGGTGGACCAAATAGAAGATGCTCTACAGTGGAAACTAATCGCGCTCGGAGCATTTCTAGATATAGAGGGGGCATTTGATAATACCCCTACTCATATATTAACTAATGCCCTACTAAGGCACGGCACTAGACCAAATATTGCTAATTGGGTTATTGCCATGCTAAAGAACAGGGTCATTCAAGCCAATATGGGCAATTATCACCTAAAGGTTAAAGCAGCCGCAGGCTGCCCTCAAGGAGGTGTCCTTTCCCCACTCCTATGGAACCTGGTAGTGGACGAACTACTACACCTCCTAAATGAGGCGGGTTTCCAAGCGATAGGCTATGCAGATGACATAGCAATTATCATCAAGGGCTTTGACCAACAAACTATTTCAGAGTTGATGAAAATGGCACTAAGAATGGTGGTGAGATGGTGCACGAAAGTAGGATTGAACATCAATCCTAATAAAACGGTAATTGTACCTTTTACCAACAAAAGGATATTGAGGGAACTCAACCCCCTTAGGATGAAAGGGATGATTATTCAATTCAGCAAGAAGGTTAAATGCCTCGGTGTTATTATGGACCGTAAATTAAACTGGAATGAACATATCGACTATGTTACCAAGAAAGCCACAAGAATTTTGTGGACTTGTAAGAGCCTTTGTGGCAACAAGTGGGGAATTAGCCCCAAGATGGCTCGTGGATGTACACAACAATAGTTAGACCTGTGCTAACCTATGGCTCAATAGCCTGGTGGCACAAAGCTGGTATCCAACAAAAGAGATCAAGGTTGGAGAAGGTGCAGCGGCTTGGGTGCATCATGATCACTGGGGCCATGAGAACCACCCTACCGCTTCACTGGAAATTATACTTGATTTAACTCCTCTTGACATTCTAATTGAATCAGAGGCATTGAAGACAGCCTACAGGCTAGTGAAATTAAGAGGGGTCAAAAAACCCACCAACGATTTTGGACACAGAAGTGTCTTTGATATAATCGAGCAAAATGCACATCTAAAAAAGCATTCCGATTCAATGCTGAACAAATATAACTTTGACAAAAGATTTTACGTTAATATACAGGCGATTTGCAAAAGCAAGACTGATTGCTTTAATCCACCCAATGGTCTAAATGTGTATACGGATGGATCCAAAGGGGAGTTTGGTGCCGGCTTGGGATTCTGGTATAGGGGTTGTCAGGGCATGGGTCATTACTTAGCTCTGGGCACGACACCCACTGTATTCCAAGCGGAAATATGGGCAATACTTGCAGGTGCCTTCGCTATGAAGGACCACAAGAATAAGGTAATTAACTTTCTCACTGACAGTCAGGCAGCATTCAATGCATTACAAAATGCAGTAACAAACTCCAGACTAGTGGAGGAATGCTGTCTAAGACTAGATGAACTAGCTGTACATAACAGAGTTAACATATTTTGGATCCCTGGGCACAGTAATATTCCAGGAAATGAAAGGGCCGACAAATTGGCGAAGAAAGGAGCAGTTATTGCTCCTATTGGACCAGAACCATGGTGCGGGGTCCCCCTTTCCCTGGCTAAGGATACAATTAACAAACTAGCCAAGAGGAAGATAAAAACACGTTGGGATAGAGCCAAGATAAGGCATACAAAACTTTTCATAAAGGATCCCAATGATAATCTTTCTGATAAAATCAAGAAAGAAGCTGCTCACTCGTCGAGAACCGACCTCAAAAGTATGGTTGAAACCATCACTGGGCACTGTAAACTCAGGAAACACATGCATCGTTTGGGCATTGAACAAGAACCTAGGTGCAGATGGTGCAAAGAGAAGGAAGAAACCCTTTGGCACGTCCTCTTTGAATGTATAGCACTAAGTCGAAAGAGGACATTTGACCTTGGCCCCGGTGGATACAAGGAACTTCAAGAACTTAGGTTTAAAGACTATTTAAAATTTCTCAGAAGTCTAGACCTATGTTAGGGATTTTTAGGAATCAAGCACAATGGGCCTTTTTAGGCCGAAGTGCATAGTAATAAGAGTCACACATAAATAATAATAATAATATATATATATATATATATATATATATATATATATATATATATATGTATATATGTATATATATATGGTATAAGTTACAAGTGTAACCAGGACAATATTATTGTTAATACCATAATTGTAAATATAAACAATGTAAAACATATAAAAGCAGGATTATGAGACAGAATAAAGAAGTATTGTTTCAGAAGCCTAACAGTGTGTGTTATTTCGTTCCTTTTAATCTTTTTTTTATTACTATCCGTGTCACGACGCTTAAGTGGTGCCGAAACCCGGGAACTTGTGAAAAGAAAACCAGGTTAAAGAATTTTTTTTTTCTTCTCTCTTGATCTCTGTTCAGCACCTTTATTGTGATCACGAGTGAGGTAATAATGCCTGAAGGAAACAATATCCTGAAACCAGCTGTGCTCACGATGGACGCACAACCTCAGCCACGACCACAACCTCAACCACAACCCGCAACACAACCTCCGCTAGAAGCACAGGAATCAGTTTTAGATATAAACCCTAATTTCCCGTTGTTGCCGTCAACTACGCTGTCATTAGCGCGTGCAGACATAGCTGCAAGAGAAGCGAATGAGTTAGAGCGCATGAAGCTTAGGAAGAACAACGCGCGGGATCTGAGGAGAGAGATGAGCGAGCTCGAGAGGTTTGATGGTGAAGTCGGGGAGCTTAATCATTTCCTGAAAGGAGGAGACCGCATCATGTATTACATCCACATTCAGACCGAGGCAAAGGACATAGAGGAATTGGATGCCACTAGACTAAGGGCAGCTCTGGTATGTCGTGTCAGGAGGAGCATACTCAACCTAATCCAGGCCGATGAGGAAACGCCATGGCACGTAGTTAAGGAAAGGTTAAAGAAAGCATTCGGTGGAGGACGATGGGCTCCCGAGGAAGACATGCTCCAGATGTTCAGGGAGTATCGGAGACCTGGACAAACACAGGGGCAATATGCAGCAGTACTGTTAGCGCGATACAATAAAATAACAGAGAAACTACGTGAAGTGATGGAAACGGAGCAGGTAGAGGCCAGAATGGATTTTCTGTCCAGAATCCTGAAGGTCCAGCTTGCTAGAGATACTGGCAGAAAAGAAGGGTTACCGCGAGACAAATCATTTCTGGAATGCGCCCAGGAGATGGTTGACTCAAGTGCAAGAGAAGAGGAAGCCAGACACAGCGAAGAGGTAGAAGCAGGATGGAGTAGGGTTACGTATCGTAGACCCGAGATACATCGAAATCGGGCAAGATTAGAAGCTGGGAGAAGGAGAGAACCCGAGAAGTATAGGAAGGAGAGGTCGTTCGCGAGAGACAGGCGACCGGGGACAGATAAAAGGAGTGGAAGAAGGGAAGATAGAAGGTGCCACGAGTGCGGCAAGACGGGTCATTTGGTGGCCCAATGCCCTCGCACAAGGTGCTTTGAGTGCAACAGCGAGGGGCACATGGCACGACAATGCCCCTATATAAAGCGAAGAGAAGTAGACCGGGGTGAACCGATGGAGGTGAACATGCAGAGGTTGCGGAGGGACACCGGCAGGAGCCGTAGAGTTGGATCAGCGGATGAGACAACAGAGTCATCGGGTGTATCGGAAACGGAGGAGGAAGAACCAAGTAGCAGTGGACGAGAGCAGCGGAAGGAACAGCGACTAGTAGGGGCGAGGAGCAGGAAGCACGCAGCAATCTGAGGAGGGAGTCTGCGGAGAGGCGACCGCGCCGAGACCTGCAATAACATTAGAGGTGAGTCTTGCTGGTTGCCAATTATTAAGATAAGAGGGGGAGTGCAGTGTTTGGTGGATACGGGGAGTTCCAACACTATTGTGACAAAAGGGGCGTTGGAAAAGTTGTACGGCGGGCCATGTAAAGTGGAGGGAGAAATAAACATTGAGATTAATCGGTGGGCAGGGAAACAGGAAGATTTGAACGTCCATGTAGTGGGAGAAATGACTCGGCAATACCAGATGATTATAGGGTGCGACCTGTTGGATCAGGTAGGATCGAGAATGAGGATCCATCATGGGATCATCATTAGGATCGGGACGCGCTCGTACAGCGGTAGAGGGATTGAACGAGGTAGGGAAACGCAAATCGGGGCTGTAACCAAAATCGATGACTGGAGGGGGGACATTCGGAGAGAGTTTCGGGACATTTTTTTTCACGAGGGGGATGTTTTGGGGGCCACGGGCCGGACGGTGCACGAGGTTCCCCTGAAACAGGACAGGATCACATATGTTAAGGAACGGAGATATCACTTCGGTCCCATATACGTGAAGAACTCAATTCTCTCAAGGAACAGGGGACCATCGTCGACAGTACGTCGCCGTATAATAGTCCTCTATGGGCGGTTAAGAAGAAGAGTTTACCGGGGGATGGGAAAGACCGGTACAGAGTGGTGGTAGACTATCGGAAGCTTAACGATAACACTGTTGACGAGAGATATCCGATACCGCGGTTCGAGGATATTCTCGATAGGCTGAGCGGGGCGACCATTTTAAGTACACTCGACCTTAAAGCGGGATACCTTCAGATTAAGATGCACCCGCGCGATCAACATAAAACCGCCTTTAGCTTCGAGAGGGGGCATTACGAATTCACGCGAATGCCGTTCGGCATAAAGAATGCCCCCATCACCTTCCAGCGCTTGATGGACGAGATCCTCAGAGGTCTAGGAGAGTCCTTCTGTCAGGTCTACATGGACGACCTCCTTATCTTCAGTAAGACGGAGACAGAACACGTGGAACATTTGCGCAGCGTTTTCGCGAAGATCAGAGAGTTCGGCCTCAAGCTGTCCCAAGAGAAGTCGATAATGGGGCAAGAACAAATCACTTTCTTAGGCCATACTATTTCCAGGGAAGGGATCAAGCCGGAAGCAACTAAAGTACAGGCGATTCGCAAGATGGTGGTGCCACATGATGTTAAGGGTATTCGTCGCCTGTTGGGAACCCTCAACTACTACAGATGATTCATACCGGACATGGCAGCATATCTCGTCCCTCTGAACAAGCTGCTCAGAAAAGGATCGAGGATAGTAGTCACGCCGATCATGGAGAACAACATTCGGAAATGCATGGAGAGGCTGCAAGAAAAACCTGTGCTAGCGTTTCCGGATTTTCAGAGACCCTTCGCGTTAACGACGGATGCGAGTGAATATGCATTGGGGGCAGTGTTGTCGCAAGGAGAGGCTGAGGGCGAACGACCGATAGCTTATGCAAGTAGACGACTGACAGACGCAGAGACGAGATATAGCGCTTTAGAGAGAGAGTTACTTGCTATTGTATGGGCAGTGGAGCATTTCCGGCCGTACATCTTCGGAAGGAAGTTCCGAGTACACACCGATCATAGGCCACTCCAATGGATCGGAAGATTGAAAGAGACATCGGCGAGAGTAGCCAGGTGGAAGGAGTTCCTGGCTCAATACAACATGGACGTGGTCTACAAACCAGGAAAGGAGAACATTGTAGCGGACTGGCTGTCTCGGGCTATTACAACGAACGCGGTGGAAGAAGCTGGGGAATCATCACGCGACGTACGACAGTTCCTGAGTGAATGGACACCAGAGAGAGAAGGAGGTGAGGCAACGGGAGGTCAAGAGCTACCGTCCGAGGATAGTTCCAAAGACGACAGACCGGATAGTATAGAGGAAATAGATGACATCATTAATGACAAGAGGCGTCAAGTAATTTGGAAAACCCGGACATCCGGTCTACTGAAGATCGATTTTGCAAAATATGGGACGAGCAGCGTCATTACAGTATGGTCCCAGCCTGGGATTGGGGATGACCAAATCTGCAGAGTCCTAAAAGATGTATCGAAACAGGGGAAGGTGCACCACATCTACGTGGGAAACGCTTCTATCTGGGACAAAATTCAGAGGGTATGGAGATCAGAACGCATTGGGCTAGACCGCAGCTTCATTCGCTGTAAACGTATAGTGGAGACGAGGAGCGGCAAAAAGAAGTGACCATAGCTCATCACCAAGGGAAAACTAATCACCGAGGGATTTCAGAGACTCTGATGGCATTGCGGCGGAGGTATTTTTGGACCAATATGAAGAAGACGGTGAGTGACATCATTGGAACTTGTGAAGTATGTCTCCGCACGAAATACGATCGCCATCCGCCAAAGGTCACACAAGACGAGACAGCCACAGCAGAGGCGCCGCTCATGGATATCCAAATCGACACATTCACCTGGAGAGGATATAAGTGGGTGACGATGGTGGATCTATTTAGTAAGGTAGCCATGGCCTATCCAGTACAGGAACGATCGGCGGATGCGGTGTTAGCGGCATTAGGCCGCTGGTTTCAGTTTTACGGGGTTCCAGAACAGATCGCATCAGATAGTGGTCGCGAGTTCGACAACGCAGCAATTCGGGAGGAGATGCGCGTTTTATACGTTAAATGCCACCTCAACACGCCGGGACATCCTAAAAGCAGGGGATGTATTGAGCGGCTTCACGGCACCCTCAGTGAACATCTGCGGGTATATCAAGGTGAGAAAGGGTTGGAACCAGAAATTGCCATGAGCAAAGCCATTGTTGCGTACAACCATTCTATCCATGCGGTCACGGGATCCCCCCCTTTTGAGATACTTTTCGGCTTGAGGGAACGTCGGAGGGATTTTAGAGGAGCCACGGAAGACGAGCTACAGATGGTAAATAACCGCCTGGAAATGAGAAACTTATGGAACAAGACTTATCGTAAGATTCGAGCCGAGAAAGCAAAGAGGGTGGCGCGAGAGAATTTGGCCGTGCGGGACGCGACAGGGAGAGTGGCGATTGGGACGATTGTGTACCGGAAACTAGGGTCCAATAGAGGAAAAGAACCGTCGCGTTACGAGGGACCATTCAGGGTGACAGTGATCCGGGAACACAATGTGGTTACCATCGAGAGCCTGAATGCTCCACATCGGAAACGGACAGTCCATATCGAACAATTGAAGATCCCAGCACGGGAACCATCGGTTGGGTAGTTACTGGAGTATCCTCCCGTTCATACTGATACAGAGATACAGATACATGTATGAGCTGTATCTCAATTTGTAATTCTGTTAATAGTAGAGTTAAGATTTTTTTTTTCTGACTATTTTGTATTGCACTGATTACGTTCTACATGTGTAAAATATTTTCTTTCTTTGTTGTATTCTCTTTTATTATAGGTAGACTGGTGAGGTGTACAGTTCTCGTATGTCATTTTCTGTTGTTGTGTTAACTTATAAGATTCTATTTTCTTTTGTCATTTTTTTTGTTGTTTTGTTTGTTGTTTGTAAGAGTTTCCGAAGACTGTTCGGAAACTGGCAGGGGGGAGTTACAAGTGTAACCAGGACAATATTATTTTTAATACCATAATTGTAAATATAAACAATGTAAAACATATAAAAGCAGGATTATGAGACAGAATAAAGCAGTATTGTTTCAGAAGCCTAACAGTGTGTGTTATTTCGTTCCTTTTAATCTTTTTTTTATTACTATCCGTGTCACACAACGCTTAAGTTATATATATATATATATATATATATATATATATATATATATACATATATATATATATATATATATATATATATATATATATATATATACTTTTATATATATATATATATATATATATATACTTATAGATATATATATATATACTTTTATATATATATATATATATATACTTATAGATATATATATATATACTTATATATATATATATATATATATATATATATATATATATATATATATATCTTATATATATATTTTTTTTTTTTTTTCCCTTCACGCAGTACCCCTACGCGAAGGACGTTTATTGTTCTGCATGTTCCGTACATTTATAGTACATTACATACAATTGTACTTACATGTTGTTTACTTTTTTTTTTTTTTTTTTTTTTTTTTTTATTTATATACAAAGCTAAAGGCTAAATTGAAAATACATCATTAAAAAAAAACAAAACTTAAACATAAAAATATTGTTCATAGTACATATTAAGCCATTTGAAAAATAAAAAATAAAAAAAAGAATTAGGAAAAGCACAAAATTACAACAAAGTAATTGAAAACAAAACTAAAATTCTTGTTCACCTATAATATTGGTTTTGTGTAGTGATGATTAACCACACTGCTCTAGAAAACACCTTGAATTGCTGAAAATACTTCCAGTACAAGTCCTTAACACTGATTGGCCAGCTGTCCTTCTCTGTCACATGTTTGATAAGTGTAGTCCTTGGTTCGTCGGTTAGTCTGCAGTCATATATTAAGTGTAAGTAAGTTTGTTCGATAGCAAAGTCACAAGGGCATGTCTTATTATCTGTAAGTTTAAATTTATACAAGTAGGATTTTGTGGGTCCATGTCCTGTCAGCATTTGTGTGAGGTAGAAGTCAGTTGTTATTTTGTTATTCCTAAAATATTCATGTAAGTCATTTATGTATTGTTTAAGATGTTGTCCTTTAGTTGTCGTATCCCATGTGTTTTGCCATTGATCCATATTTTTAACTGTTTGTCTGTGTTTCAAGTAAGTCTTAGTCAATTTACTGTAGAGTATTGAAAGTGAGCCGTCTTTGGCAGCTGACTTAGCAGCCTTGTCAGCTAATTCGTTACCGACGTTGCCAGAGTGTCCTCTCACCCACCTGAAGTTGATGTTGTATCCTGCTTTTTGTAAGTGGAGTAAAGTAAGTCTGGTTTCTTCAATCAGCGGTTCATGAATTTTGCGATTAATGAGTTTGTATAACGTACTTTGGCTGTCAGTTAGTATGCAAATAGATGTCCTGCGGAAATTAAATGTCTGTATATATTCTAGTGTTTTCAGTATAGCGTATTGTTCAGCTTGATTGTTTGTACAATTAGGTCCAAGTCTGTATTTCTTTACATCAGTCAGTACACCGTCTTCAAACAATACCGCTGCACATCCCACATTTCCACAATCTTTGCTGCCGTCTGTATAAATTTCTGCTTCAGCATAATCTTCTTTTGTAAGTTGTTTGATTTCTGGGAAATGTGCAGGATGCTTCCAATTTTTATAGTTAATAGGTCGTTCAACGTCATCGGCAAGTATCCCGTCACAGTCTTGGTTAGTCCGAAGTAAGGTATATAATGTAGTGTACTGTTGAGCGATCAAGTCGATGGGAATTAGTTTTGCAAGTACACAGGCTGCCTCATAAGATAGTGTCTTGAAACCTTTTACCATTTTGATTGCCATCAATCTCTGTACACGTCGAAGTTTCCGTAGATTGTATTTTCTCTGCAGTCCTGTGTGCCAGATGTTAATAGCGTACGTTAGTATTGGTAATATGGCTCCTTTGTACAGTATCCTTAATGCTTCAGTTTTTAGTCCCCATGTATTCCTAGCTGCTATCGTTAAGTTGTTGGTAAGTCTCAGTAGTTTAGTCTCCAGTAATTCAATATGTACGTTCCATCTTAATTTTGGGTCAAATGTTACTCCTAAATATTTTAGTTTATTTGTTTGTTGTAGAAGCTGTCCTTGAATTTTTACCTGTAAAGTTGGTGAATTCCTTGATCTGGTGAAAATCATGTATGTAGATTTTATAGTATTGAAAGTTAGTTTGTTTTCGTGTGCCCAGCTGTCAATTTTTTGCGTGTATCGATCTACTAATTCTTGTAGTGTTCCAGCATTGTCAGCTTGTGTAAGTAAAATTATGTCATCCGCAAATGCCTCCACAACCACGCTCTCCCGATATTCTCTCATTAATAATCCATTTACGATTAAATTCCACAATAACGGAGATAGTGCGGACCCCTGCGGAGTTCCTAGAGTCTGTGTTTTTCGTAGTTGACAATGAGATGTTACAATACAAGCTTCTCTGTCTTTGAAATAGTCTGAAATCGATTTGTAAATGTTCCGTGGACAGTCCATTGTCTGTAAGGTATGTAGAATTGATGGCAACCAGGCATTGTCAAACGCTCCCTTAATATCAATAGATATTAGAACAACATGTAGTTTTCTACTCAAGCCATATTGAATAAAATCAGTTGCATTTTTTAGTGCATCTACCGTAGAAGTTTGGGGGGTGAAACCAAACTGATTTTTATGTATGTGATCATTTGTATACAGATAATGTGAGAATCTTCGATTAATTAATTTCTCGAGAACTTTGCCTCCCGTCGGAAGTAGTGATATCGGTCGTATGGCTGATATACTATTATCTTTTCGTCCTGGCTTAGGAAACAATATAAGTTCAGATTTCTTCCATTCCGTTGGAAAAATTCCATTAGAGAAACAATCTTTGTACAACTTAGTGAGAAAGTTGGGAAATATTTTAAAAGTATATTGAAATATTTCGGTGGTTATGCCGTCTAATCCTGGAGTTTTCCTTGTTTTTAAGTTATAAATCGTATCAGCTATTTCGGAATCTGTAAGAGGTAGATCATCTTGTGTTACTCCGTGAGATATAATCGACTGTCTAATTTCTGTGTGATACGGTGAATCTGTACTTATCAAGTCAGTTCTAATGAAGTTTTCAAGAATATATTGATATGTGCCAATAATGTTAGTTGTATATGTCCCATCTTCTTTCTGAACCGTCTTTAGAGTGTATTTGTCACGTAGTTTGTCAGCAGCATACTTGTAAGGCCATTTCCAAGGGTTCGTAGGGTCAATGTTAGTACAGTAATCTCTCCAAGAAGTCAGTTTGCTCCGCCTGATGAGCCTCACATATTGCCTTCTAATTTCAAGGTATTGATTTATATATATATATATATATATATATATATATATATATATATATATATATATAAGTTAAGTATGTTGTAACGAGTATTCTTTTGTTTGCTAAATTCGTCCGTCAGGTGTCTCTACCAATCTGACCTCACTTAACTGAGGACCGTCATTCCATACGGATGTGTAAAAGTGGGTTATATGGCCAAGTAATTGCCAAATTTAATTGTTTTTACCTTATCGTATCTTTGCGGCTCAGCGGTAAGCATCCTATTAATATTTGTAAATAAAAGTGTATATAATCTTTATTTTATTAATTATGTATCTATGATTTTTAGTTGGTGGTGTTACGTTGATGTTACAATATATATTATTGTTATGTTTTTGGAGTTGGCATTATGTTACCGTTGATGTATAATATAAGAATACAACATTTTTCTTTGGACAATAGTTTTTTTAAATCAGTTTGGACCTTGGACCGGAAAACCCCGCAACCTGGTCACAAATATTATGGCGCCCGAACAGGGACTGCAAAAGAAAAATCTACAGATAAGTTATTAGTTGAAGATTTAATTATTATATTAACATTTTTTTGAAATAGTGAAGTTAACTGATAATAGTTTTATAATAATAGTAACAGGATAATTTTTCCAAACAATACTTTAATATTTTTTTTTATGTTTAAATATAATTTTCGTATTAATCGAAGGTACTAAATTTCTGTTGACGGAAGCAAAAGGTTTGTCTTAGACTCAATTTTGGAAATGTAAAGATAATTATTTTTAATTTATAATTTTGTATCAATAACAAAAAATTAAGAACTTTTACTTAAGGTCGTAGAACGACTTAGTTTTGTTTAACACATGTTTTGAAAATTAAAATCTACTAATATATGATTTTATTTTGTATTTTTACCGTAAGTTTAAATAGTTGAATTGAACATATGTTAGATTAGCAAGTAAGCATTAAGTTCACCTAGAGACAACAGCTGTTTTTTGTTTCTATTTAGCATTATCTTGTGTTTCCTTTTAAAGGGAAAATATTTGTTTATCTATGGCTGACATATGAAAAATTATATATTAAGTTTGTAAAGGACGCTTACCGATTTAATTTAATTTGTTAGTTTTAATATAATTTTATTAATTTAATTTTCAGTATTTTACGACCTTTAAAGGTTCTGTTGGTATTTTTTTTTCAACATTTACTTTCTTTGGCATTTTTTTTTGTAACTTTGGGTAACGTCTTGATTTATTGTCACAATGGGTGATCCAGTCGTTCTAGTGTCAGAGAGGGAGGATATTTTTGCCGCAGTTCAATCCATTTTCACAAAATCCAAATCTTTGAGTACCGATTCAGCATCCGCTTTTAAACCCGCTTATGACCGCTTACTCAAAAATGAAATCCGATTTGAAGAAATTCAATCAAAAATTCGGATATTTAATGCAAGTATAAAGAACAAAAGTGAAAAACTCGAGACAACAGAAGTACAAAATTCATTTAACGATTTAGTTGATATTACTAAAGCGAATTATAACAAAGTGGTGCAATCTACCTGCCCTCCTGAGAATAAACCTGTGGTTGTCCATTCTCATTCTATTCCTCAGGAGCTACCGAAAATTGACTTACCGATATTCACAGGGAAATTAGAGGACTGGAATGGATTCTATTCCCTATTTGATTCTATGGTTCATAGGGAAGAATCTCTATCGACCATTAGGAAATTTTACTATCTACGAAGTAGCTTACGCGATGAAGCTCTGTCGCTCATCTCGGGCTTCGCATTATACGAAGCTAATTATCCGCTCGCTTACGACGCTTTGGTCTCTCGCTATCAAAATAAAAGGCGACTAGCCAGATTTTATATCAAGAAGGTGATGGATTTTACCCCTTTAAACAATTCTTCAGCGTCTAATTTGCAGAGATTTTTATCTGAGCATGAAAATAATTTTTCTGCGTTATCGGCTTTAGGCATTGAAGACATGGGGGATTTCATTAAACTTCATTTAGCTCTTAATAATTTAGACCCAGGGACTAGAAAAGCATTCGAAGAACGAATAAAATCAGCAGATATTCCCTCTTATAAGGATTTGATTAATTTCGTCACCGAACGAACTAGAGTATATGAGATGATGGCTCAAGAAAGCCGATCAGAAAGGCCTATTATAGAAAAATCCCGCTCTGCGAATTCCACTAAACGATATAACAAATCCAATTCCGGAAAAGAACAAATATCTCCGGGAATTTTTACTGTTTCGCCATTGGAAAAACAAACCGATGTTGCTGCTAACACAACGAATCACGATCCTCAATTCGACCAGTTCGAAATTCAGGCAGTTGGCTCTAAGAAACAGGTATTCTCTCCGACTGATGTACAATCAAGAAATAGTACAGAATCGATTCTCTACGAGAAAACGTGTCTAAAAGGCTCAAAACCGGCTCTACCAGCTAAGAAATTAATTTGCTGGAATTGTGGTGGACCGCACGTATATTCGAGATGTCCGCTACCACGAAAGTTGTTCTGTTACCGTTGTGGTAACCCAGGAGTTTCCATTCACGCATGTCCTAAATGTACTCCGGGAAATGTGCAAGGGAATCGGAAGTGAGGGTCAATCCTATTCCCATGGTTTCAGCTGACCCACCAAGTACCGATTTACCTATTACCGTGCCTTATCGTTTACCTTTTTGTACCGCTAAATCTGATATCGTTTCTCCTTGTGTCGTATCGAATTCTCCCGAAAGTTCTACCGTATCTTGTTATATTTTACCGTTTCCTAAACAGCACTATATTGATTTCCGAATAGGGAAACCTGACAAAGGAGGCCTGTCCTACTTGGCCCTGTTTGACCCTGGTTCCACTACCTCATTTGTTGGACCAGAAGGGGTTGAGATTCTCCTTAAATTGGGATATGAAGTTGAGAAAATTCCCGAATTTAATATTTGTGTCGCTAATGGAAGCTCTGGTATTGTTGATGAAAGATTCTCCATTTCAATTACCGTTGGGTACCGGTCATATGACACGAAGCTTTACGTTTTAACCAAGCTTCCATTTATGTTTCTTTTAGGGTTAGATTTTATCGTTAACACAAATATGAGTACTAATCATCGTGAAGCGACATGGTGGTTTCAAGATGACCCCGACCATAAGTTCTCGTTTCGTCAAGATGTTCAATTAGTAGAAGTGGAAACATCAAAAATATGCGGCATTAGTTCACTTGATCCCTCAGAAAGGGTGGATCTGGATAGAATAGTCAGTGAAGGTTTGCGAATTCTCCAAGATTCTCCAGGATTAACGACGCGCATTAGCCATAAGGTAGATGTTCAGGATGCCCAACCTATCAAGCAGCGCTCCTACCATTACTCACCCAAAGTACTTGAGGCAATGCACCAGGAGTTAGATCGAATGTTGGATGAAGACTTAGTGGAACCTTGCCAATCTCCATGGTCTTCCCCGGTAGTCATGGTTCGTAAGGGATCAGGTTATCGTTTTTGTATAGACTTTCGTAAGGTTAATGAAGTCACTTGTAAAGATTGCTATCCTATGCCTAATATGACATCTCTCTTAGACGGACTTCGACAGGCTAGATATCTCTCCAAGTTTGACCTCAAGCAAGCATTTTTGCAAGTGCCCCTTGCCGACGAAACTAGTAAAGACATTACTGCGTTTACAGTTCCTGGCAGAGGACTATTCAGGTTTAAAGTTATGCCCTTTGGGCTGACGAATTCACCTGCTACCTTTCAGAGGTTAGCCGATGCAATATTTGGACCCGAACTTTACCCTTACGTGGTAGTTTTTCTTGATGATATTTTGGTTTGCACACCAACTTTCAAACTGCATTTGGATATGCTAATGGAAGTGTTCAGTCGACTTAAAGCCTCAGGTCTGCGTATCAACCCGGAAAAATGTGAATTTGGCTGTAATGAAGTTAGGTACTTGGGCTATCTGGTTAATAGTGATGGCTTAAGTGTAGATCCAGATAAGGTTGGTTCCGTTACTTCGATTCCTCCTCCCACCAACGCTGGGCAGCTCAGAAGATTCCTTGGAATGGCAGGATGGTATCGCCGTTTTATTAAAGACTTCTCCACAGTTGTCTCTCCGCTAACAGCTTTGCTTAAGCGTAACGCTAAATGGATCTGGTCAGAAGAGCAGGACGCATCTTTCAATGCTCTCAAGTCAGCACTGACTGAAGCACCAATATTAGCTAGGCCAGACTTTAAACAGCCTTTTCAATTACAGACGGACGCCAGTGATACAGGTCTTGGAGCGGTCTTGACTCAAATACAAGACGGCGAAGAAAGAGTCATCGCTTTTTGTTCTCGTACCTTAAGTTCAGCTGAAAGGAATTATACCGTAACCGAAAAGGAATGCCTCGCAGTTCTGTTTGGTATCGAGAAGAATAGGCATTACTTGGAAGGTTATCCATTCACTGTAATAACTGACCACGCCAGTCTGAAGTGGTTACTGAACTTGAAAAACCCTTCAGGTCGTTTGGCTAGATGGGCTCTTCGCTTGCAGCCTTACAACTACAAGGTGGAATATCGAAAGGGGAAACTCAACACAGTGGCCGATGCCCTATCACGAATTGCTGCAATCACAGTATTGTCTACCAGTTCCGATCCTAATTCTACTACCGATTCTGTTTCGACTTCAGGAACTTTCATAGCGACCGACGAATGGTATAATCAGAAATTTTATCGAGTCCAGAAGTCCCCAGAACTCCACCCTGGATGGTCGATAAAAGATGGAGAGCTATTATACCATCGAAAGAACCCTTTGAAGGGAGAGCTAGAAGACCCCAGTGAGGAATGGAAAGTTGTCGTTCCTAGACATTTAAGGGGAGCAGTAATATATGAAAATCATGATCTACCGCAGTCAGGCCACCTGGGGATAGATAAAACTGTTTCCAGGGTTAGTAGACTATATTATTGGCCTGGATTGTACCGAGATATAAGCCAGTATGTGAGGCAGTGTGAGTTATGCCAGAAGGTCAAACCCAATAACACGCCACCTCGTGGGTTAATGTTCCCTCGCTATAACAAGCAGCCGTGGGAAATGGTGTCAGTTGACATTATGGGTCCTTATCCTAGGAGTTCTAGAGGCAATGTATATCTACTAGTGTTCGTAGATTTATTTAGTAGATGGGTGGAATTATGTCCCATCAGAAAAGCTACCTCTTCGGTTATTGTAAATAAATTGAAATCCCGCATAATATACAGATATGGCGCACCGCATAAAGTAATTTCCGACAATGCGAAGAACTTCGTCAGTAATCTTGTAACTGAAGTGGCTAAGGAGTTTGGAATCAAGAGAGGAACTACTCCTCTTTACCATTCACAGGCAAATCCGACAGAACGAGCGAATCGGAATATCAAGCAACTTATCGTAGCGTACCTAGGGAAGAAACACCAACGCTGGGACGAAAAACTAGGAGAGATCCAGTTTGCCTTAAATTCCGGCGTTCAAGATTCGACCAAGTTCAGTCCTGCCTTCTTAAATTTTGGTAGAGAACCGAGGCCTCTACATCAAGCTAACGACGATGATATCCTAGTGGCTGGCACAGACGAACATGCTACTTGGGCCGCTAAAGTGGGCAGACTGCCTGAAGTTCATCATATAGCCGAGGAAAAATCTCTGAAGGCAAGTCTAAATCAGAGCAGTCGTTATAACTTGAGACGCCGAAAAGATCGTTTCCAACCGGGGGACCAAGTCTTAAAGATGAGGTTTCAGCTATCGTCGGCAGCTGATAAACTCGCTGCTAAACTGAACCCCAAATATGAAGGCCCTTTTACGGTTGTTTCCGTTACGGGTGGTGGATCCTGTAAACTGAGAGATGAAGATGGAAAGATAATAGGCTTATGGCATCCCTCAAAACTTAAATTATTTTATCCAACCCGACGGACTTAATCGCTGGAGGGGAGTGTGTAACGAGTATTCTTTTGTTTGCTAAATTCGTCCGTCAGGTGTCTCTACCAATCTGACCTCACTTAACTGAGGACCGTCATTCCATACGGATGTGTAAAAGTGGGTTATATGGCCAAGTAATTGCCAAATTTAATTGTTTTTACCTTATCGTATCTTTGCGGCTCAGCGGTAAGCATCCTATTAATATTTGTAAATAAAAGTGTATATAATCTTTGTTTTATTAATTATGTATCTATGATTTTTAGTTGGTGGTGTTACGTTGATGTTACAATATATATTATTGTTATGTTTTTGGAGTTGGCATTATGTTACCGTTGATGTATAATATAAGAATACAACATTTTTCTTTGGACAATAGTTTTTTTAAATCAGTTTGGACCTTGGACCGGAAAACCCCGCAACCTGGTCACAATGTATATATATATATATATATATATATATATATATATATATATATATATATATATATATATAAGTTAAGTATGTATCAATAGACTAATAGGATTAAGTTTAGGTTAAGAATCATGGTATTGTTTTAATTTCTGTATAAACATTAATTACTATATATAGAGCTGTAGAATAAATAAAGAGTCAGTTGATATTCAAATGCGTACAGTTACTCTGCCCTAATTTTATCTTTTTTTTTTTATGTTATATATTCAGTCTTATTTTAAGTGGTGCCGAAACCCGGGAGTTCTGTTCGTGCGTGATTCAAAAGTTAATTACTTACTAAATGTTTAAATACTCGTACCATGGGTGAAACAGACGAGTTAGCCCGAGAGCGCGCGAAGTTCGAATTTCAGTTGGCAAAGGCAGCAGAAGAGCATGCACAATTAATGGCCCAACTAGAGGAAGCCAAGAAATCAGCACAAATCGAACTGGTGAAGGTACGAACTCAGAATTCGGCCTTTATTCACGAAGTCATCGGCCAGTTGGAACCGTTCACAGGTACAGCCGGGGACCTGGACCATTTCGTCAAAGGCGCTGATCGAATTATGGCCCTTATCGTGTCCCGACAAGAGAATGGAACCATTTTTGAGTCAGATAGGACGATATTAGAAGCAGCACTGGTCAGCCGTATATCAAGGCGAGTCCTGAATGCTATACAAGGAGACACAACGGATACGTTAAAGAACCGATTAAAGAAGTTGTACGGCGGAGGACGTTGAACTCCGAAAGAAGATGTATTTAATCTGGTAAAAACAAAGCGGAATCAAGGTCAATCAGAGGGCGAGTTTTCAGAAAAACTGTTAGTCCTCTAATAGAGTGGAGGAGAAAATGATCGAGACCTTCGGTAAGGAAGAAGGTGGCAAGCGATTAGAATTCGTACGCGGATTACTAAAAGTGCAGCTGAACCATTATTTGGACCGACCAGGGTCGCTACCAAGGGACCGAGACTTCGTCGAATGTGCACACGAGCTGGTGGACGGGCACAACAGAAACAAAGCGCGGCGAGAGAAGTGCGAGGACGGATAGATTGAAGTAAGGCCCTCTAGGAGACATCATAAGAGTCCCCTCAGACGCAGCAGTAGACCTTCCGAGAACCGACCTAGCAGAGGAGCTGATGAGAGGAAAATATGACCAGAACGCCGGGGCAACGAATGTAATAGGCCCGGTCATGTAGCAGCGCAGTGCAGTTTGACGCGGTGCTACGAATGCGGCAGAAAAGGGAATGTGCCACGAGAATGCCCAAGGCGGAACTCCAGACCACACAAAACAGAGTACCGGCCGGAACCTATGGAGGTGAACAACCAGGAGTGGCGAGAGAAGCGAATTCACCGGAGGAGCATCGATTCTAGCGGGGAGTCGTCGGTAGAGGAGAGCGTCAGTTCCGACCGCAGCACGCGGACAGCGAGAGAGCACGAGGTAAGAGGTGGGAAACCCAGGGGGGGGGGGGGCGGTCCGTCTAGTTCAAGGTAGGGCCGCGACGACAATTAGAATGAGGAGACGATGCTGGGTGGGGCAACGGTTCGGAGGGAATGATTATTAATAACGCGACGAAACAGGAGAAAAGAACACGATTGCCCGTGGCGAGAATGAGAGGAACAATTGGGGGTTAGGTTCCTAATAGATACAGGGAGTACTAACTCACTAATTAGCGCAAAAGGGGCAGAGAAATTAGGAGTTTGGGGGAAGCATGAGCAATGCCGATGCATTATCGC
This sequence comes from Arma custos, assembly GCA_037127475.1. Lineage (NCBI taxonomy): Eukaryota > Metazoa > Arthropoda > Insecta > Hemiptera > Pentatomidae > Arma > Arma custos. The sequence continues at coordinate 113,256,288 of CM073759.1, forward strand.
TACCGTTAGCGGGCGGAGCACGACCCTGGGTGAAGTATACGTCAACTGTAAAGAATTGGAAGGACGGGATACGAAGGTTAAAGTCCACGTGGTGGAAACGATAATGCCGGGGAACGACTTTATTGTAGGGGGGGTATTCTGCGATTAGCGGGGTTGAGCTTGACGGTAGAACGGGGTTACTGGAATTTTAATTTGGGCAAACGACCATATCAGGTCAAGGTTATGAACGGTGTTGGTGGTATCAAAATCGGTGCGGTAAATTATGACAAAGCGCTATGTAAGGATATAGTGGAACGGAATAAAGATCTCTTCTATAGGGAAGATGAGGTTTTACCCACGACAGGGAGAACGGTCCACCGGATCAAATTAAAAACGGATGTACCAGTATATGTCAAGGATACACGTTACCCGCAGGCGCTGAGGGATATCATAAAGGGACAATTGGACGATCTCCTGCGTCAAGGAATCATAATACCGAGTAGATCCCCGTTTAACAGCCCGTTATGGGTAGTGGGGAAAAAGAAGGTCGAGAACGCGCAAACGGAGAAACAGTATAGAGTCGTGGTCGACTACAGAAAGCTTAACGATGCTACAGAGGACGAACGTTACCCGCTTCCTCGCGTGGAAAACATCCTGGACACACTGGCAGGAGCAACGATTTTTTTTTTTTTTAAATCACCTTTTTTCACCTTAAATCTCAAAAGTGGGTACCATCAAGTAAGAATGGCCCCCGAAGACATGGGAAAAACCGCGTTTTCTTGGGAACGAGGCCATTATGAGTTTGTAAGAATGCCGTTCGGGCTGAAAGGAGCACCAATGACGTTCCAGCGGTTAATAGATGAGTTCCAGAGAGGGTTAGGAGAGGACTTCGCCCAAGTCTATATGGACGATTTAATTCTTTTTAGCCGTTCGGAAAATGACCATGTAAGACATCTTGGGTGGGTGTTCGACAGAATTCGCGAGTTCGGGCTTAAGTTATCTGAGGAAAAGTCAAGGTTCGGATTATCCGAAATTCGCTTTCTGGGACATGTGGTTTCACAAAAAGGGGTAAAACCCGATAGAGAAAGGGTAAGAGCCATTCAGGAAGCACCGTTACCCAACAACGTTCGAGGGGTTCGCAGGTTCTTGGGGATGGTGAATTACTATCGGCGGTTCGTCCCAGGGATTGCTGAATTGACCCAGCCGTTAATGGAAATTCTAAAGAAGGGGAGACGTTTCCGCTTAGGACCCGCTCAGGTCGAGAGTATTTCTAAATGCCGAGAAATATTAACGTCACAACCGCTGTTGGCTTTTCCTGATTTTCACCTTATGTTCCGGATCACAACGGATGCGAGCGAGGTTGCTATTGGGGCGGTCCTGTCGCAGAACTTCGTAGAAGGAGAGAAACCGAAAGCTTTCGCGAGCAGGAAACTAAACCCTGCCGAACAACGGTACAGTTCAATCGAGCGCGAACTGTTAGCAGTGGTATGGGCGGTCAAATATTTCCGGCCTTGTGTATATGGGCGTCGGTTCGAGCTACTAACTGATCACAAACCGCTTGTATATCTAGCGACCCTTAAGGAATCTTCGGCGCGCGTCTCCCGATGGAAGGAGCGCGTAGCACCCTATAATTTTCAAGTCATTCACAAAAAGGGGGTAGAAAACGCGGTGGCGGATTGGTTGTCACGCGATCTAGTCATTAATGCGATAGGGGAGGAAGGCACGTCGGCCGAACCATTCAGAGTACGCTATTTGCGAGACTGGGCGGATCACGGGCCGGAGATCCCTTTAGTTCGTCAACAATCAGAAGAAAGCGCGGCCTCACCGGACCGAGCTAGGGAACTCCCAGAAGTCGACAAAATTATCAACGATAAAAAGATTCAGATGGTAATTCGGTCGAAACGAGGTGGAGGTACTGAGACGAGGGCATCGATGTACGAAGGGCTTTTAACGGTTACGCTCCGTATTACACCGTCAGTAGATGACTTTGAGGTAGAACTTTTTTCAGAGTTTTGTGTACCGGGACGCCGGGGTCATATTTACGTCGGCGACAAGATGCTTCTCGACAAAATTAGGCGGTTGTGGCGCCAAGAACGAATCGGGGTGGGTTGTCCTCTAGTATGTTGCCTTCGGCAAGTCGAAACTGTACCTGACCCCACAGCACAGCAGCGGGTCATTAGGGATCACCATAGCGGCAAAACGAACCACAGGGGGACTGACGAGACTTTACGTGCACTGAAACGCCTCTACTTTTGGAAATAAATGGGTCGTACAGTGAAGGATTTTATAGACCAATGCACCGTATGTCAACGCGCAAAATATGACCGACAGCCGCCGGTGGCAAAACAAACCGTCACTCCCACTGCGATGGAACCTCTCAGGTCGGTGCAAGTCGACATTTATTCTAATGAGGGACAGTCATGGCTCACTATGTTAAACACTTTTAGTAAACTCGCCATGACGTATCCTATCGCAGAAAAAAAACCCGAAGGCCGTTTGGGAAGGCATTCTCCAGTGGTGTGCAATTTATGGGGTACCTGAAGACGTAACTTCCGATTGTGGTCGCGAGTTCGCGAAGAGTGTGCCCAGTTAGGGTTTACGTGGCGGTTTAATACTCCTCACCATATTAAGGGCAGGGGGGCAGTAGAAAGGTTACATAATACCCTGGGGGAACACCTGCGGTTACTGAAGTTGGGGAGGGATCTCGATCCCTACGACGCTATGCTGAAAGCGATAATTGCTTATAACCACACTATACATTCGGCAACAGGATTGTCACCGATTGAAATTGTGTTCGGGCAGTCACGGAGGGATAGGGGCGACCTCATAACGGTCAACAACGACGAATTACGTACCCTACTCCACCAATCACGAACCACTCGTAAATCTACATGGAGAAGAGTGCGCGAAAAACTGATCCGAGAGAAGACCACCAGAGTGTACAAAGCTAACGCTCAGGCCGGAGTGTATACCAAGGGTCCCCTACCATTAGGCACGATCGTCTACCGACGATTACGAACGGCGCGTACTAAGTCCGCGGCTCGTTATGAGGGACCTTACAAGATCGTGACGATCCGCGAACACAACCTTTATACGATTCGGGATGCACCACCCATTTCGCGTCCGTAGCGTCCACCTGGAAGAACTTCGAGTACATCATGCTCTGTCATCTATCCCGCCTGCGACGTATACACCTGAGCCCAGTTAATTCAAAAATGTGACCAATAGTGCAAAGGAAGTTGTTTTTTTTTTCTTTTTTTGTTTGGTGTGTTTCTGTAAGTGCTTTTATTACTTTTTCCTTCTTTGGCTTTTGTTATAAGTGTTGTTTTCTTTTCTTTATTTTTTTTTTATTTTTATATTGTAATAGTTCCTCCTGTGTAGGAACTGGAAGGGGGGAGTTAAGTATGTATCAATAGACTAATAGGATCAAATTTAGGTTAAGAACCATGGTATTGTTTTCATTTCTGTATAAACATTAAATACTATATATAGAGCTGTAGAATAAATAAAGAGTCAGTTGATATTCAAACGCGTACAGTTACTCTGCCCTAATTTTATCCTTTTTTTTATGTTATTTATTCAGTCTTATTTTAAGTTATATATATATATATATATATATATATATATATATATATATATATATATATATATCTAATATATAAAATTGTCGTGTCACGGTGTTTGTAACAGAACTCCTCCGAAACGACTTGACCGATTCTTATGAAATTTTGTGTCCGTATTAAGTAGGTCTAATTTATACGTGCCGGCCATTATTATCGATTAAGCATCGATCTTAGCAGTGACGCTTCATTTTTGATATGTTGTAAGGGCATGTATGAGTAGTGTAAATCCATGTTCGCAACCGATATAACGGACTGGAATACTTTTGGTGGCCGAAAACCTTCGAAATTTTCGGAATTATTTCGGGTTTTTTTCCTGTATTTGCTAATCGGTGCGTTTTAGGGGAAAAACCCAAATAACCATATTTATATGTCCGTTTGCGGTTTGGACCTGGAACATCTATGTTTCTCCCATGGACAATTATATGTTGCATGCTCACGTGTTAGTAAACCATCTAATCTATTCGTAATAGCAAAGGACAGATTAAAAAAAAATATATTGTGCATCGATTAAATAAATTTATATAAATAGTTATAATTTAAAAAAGTATTATAAGCCATAATTAAGAATCAATCATGATCTAATGTTTATATTTTATCAGTTTAGAATTTCGTATGTTATTTATTTATTTATTACTTACTGTACGTAGATATAAGATGAATAAAATATAACATCAAAAATCTTTTTAATTCATTTTTTCCATTCATCCTTAATTTCTTTAAAATTCAAATTTTAACGTGTTTTTTTTACACAATACAAGTATTACAACTGTTAATCCTTGAATTTTGGTTGTAAGTTCTCACATCATGGAAGTAAATTGTGCCATGTAGCTGAGCCATCTGATTGACCAGAGCTATCATGAGATTCGATTGGTCCTTCTGCGGTGGTTGAGGTATATAGGCGAAAGCGAAGTAACGTTTGTGGAGGCTCTGATAGTGGTGGAGCTTGGTTTGACTGGTTGTGATTCGGTTATCATTTTGGTACCTTGCAGAAAAGATGCGTATTCTACACCTTGGCGAACTGTCATACTGTTAGTCATTAGTTTGGGTATGTTTTGGTTAGTTCAGATCTACTTGGATCTCTTTTCCCCCATCCTTTTAGTCACTATTTCTTCTATTCCTTTCCTATGGAGGTATTTTCTATAAGAAGCGACGTGCGCTCCCTCGCGGACATTCAGAAATGTTATGTGAGCCGGTGCATCTTGCCATTCATGGATTCAAATCCCGCTCGCGGGCAGACTTTTATTTATTATTTTAGAGACCAGAGATGGATCATGTGGGATCTCGGACCCTCCTGAGGCTCACTCAGCGTATATAAAGGAAGTACCCACAGTTAGTGGGAAAAATCTGGAGGTTGAGCGTGATCTAGGACAAATCAACCGTTGCCCAAGGAATAGTACAGTCTCTACCGTGTACTGTACCCCAGACTCTTCATGGGTGGTAATGGTACAGGTTACAGGTTCATAAACGTAACATATGTTATTACCTACTTGTGTCAATGGTAGCGGAATGAACCAAATTTTAATTGTATTAATTTTTAATTTTAAATAAATTTGCAATATTATTATTACTCCATCCCAATGACAGTACACGACATTATTGGGATTCCATTCCCCACAAAAAGCAATTACTCTCAAGTAAATTCGTTATTTATATGGCCAATTGCTCAAAGTGAAGGAGAGTGTTGCGTGACCTTGGGACATACCGCCGGACAGACTCCCAAAATAAAATTACACCGGATAGTGCAGTGAGCTCATCCCAAGAGGGTGATGCATGGTAAAGGAGCGTTACTTCCCTTACACTCTGGCCTTCATCCTACATAACCGGAAGTCATCATCCTGAGGGGCCGTGGAGTCACTTTTCTAGAATAGTAAAGTAGATGGATGGGCACGCGTGTCTTCGGATAACCGTTACTAGAACTGTAAAGTACAATAAGAAGTAAATCACTTTTAGAACTGATACTGCACACTGTTTTGTTCACAACGTATATGTTTTTTTAGACGTCTAGATATAGAAATGAATTTAAATTAACCCACAACGTTATTTCGTAATGATGGAGGCAAATCAGGGCATAAAAAGAGCACATGAAGTACAGAATAACTAGAGCCCTAGCTAAAACAAGGCTGGTCTAAAATAAGAAAAAGAACGGAATCAATTTATGGAAAATAATCGAAAAGAACGGAGGATGGAAATACTAACGATAACAAGCGATGTCTATTGATGAGAGAGTCTTTTTAGGATCTGGTGACCATAACAGAACCTGAAATACCTCGAAGTAACCGATTTACTGGAAGTGGAAATCAGGGAAGAAGATGAAGAAGTATAAGCAGACCTCCATACCTCCAGATGATTGGTAACCCCTTTTATAGAGGGAAAGAAGACTCAAGCTGATGGGAGCTTCTTTTCGTAGAATCTCCCATCATAATATTCCTTAAAAAATCTTCTTAATTTCAAAGAAAAAATCCAAAAAAAAAGGAGGAAAAATCTGGTAGTTGAACGTAATCTAGGGTATATCACCTCCCTGCATAATTGTAGTCCAAAAAACAGTACAGTCCCTACCATGTACTAAACCCAAGGCTCCCAACATGGGTTGTAGTAGTATACGTTATTACGTAAGTTTTTCTTGATTTTTTTTTTTTAATTATAGCCCGTCTAGTTTTTTTATTCCTTACTCCACCATTCAAGGTAGCTTCAGTGATTTTTAATTTTCCATTCATCATTTTGTTTATTGGCGCGTTTAAAATGGATCCGCAAACATTTGGACTGTGGTACCTACATGTTATATGGTTACTACAGGGAAGCCGAAGGGGACAGAAGAAAAATGAAATATATAGTGTTATAAACCGGCTGTGAGGGCTCCCCTCGTGTCTTCTCCTGTCATTATTTATGACCCACAAGGCTATTTTCTTTTGCACCTTATGTTTCATGAAACTAATAAAATAAATCAAGAACCGAATCTATTCCAGTCTTCTCATTTAAAAGAAACGGTAATAAGCAATGATTGAGTAATGACCTGACTTGGGATTTTCATTCAAATGCAAGAGCAAATCCAAAATATTTTCCAAAGTGTTAACAAAAGGTAGACGACTTCTAAGAAATAAAAAAAATAAGTTATTGTACAGTTATAATATGGATTTACAAGAGACATTGTTATGTACTAACTAGGTGGTTATTCACTATTGATTATCATTATAACTTATTGACTATGGACTACAACTAACTAAGTGACTACTCTCTTACATACTAACTACTACATCTACTCTCATCTCTCATCTCTACTATCCTACCTCCTACCATCTCTTTCCTAATCATATATATATATATATATATATATATATATATATATATATATATATATATATATATATATATATATATACATGTAAAACAAGATTTGGACAAGGAAGTTTACGTTGTCGACAACACGGAAGCATTGATGAAACTCCCTTGTTACAAATAAATAACTATAGTACAGTTACCTATTGTAGGATTTAGTATTAACTCAGCTCTTCTGATATTTGAATGGAGCGCAATAATTAATGAAATGAGGGCCAAAGGATCTCACTGCATAAGTCTATTTGCAACTTCTAATTCATACTTGAGTCCATCACTGCTCTTGACTCTGGAGGAAGTGGCAGTCATGGTAAATCTAACCAATTTGATAAACTTCATTGGATTCCCAATTTCTTCAACTCCCTTAATTTTTGGCATATTTATCAAAGAGTTGACACATTTTCAATGCATCTGCTCGGTCGAAAGACTCGCTGAAAGCCAGTCACACAATTCCACAAAAGCATCAGCTGAAAGAGCAAAAAAAGATAAAATATCTCAAAATATCCAAATTATGCCTGGTGAGTGTTGAAATCTGTTACATGTTTGTTTAGTTTTCACGGTCTACTTCAGATGATATAAATTAGGAGCACGAGGTATTTAGACCTTACGCAACCAGTTTTTTTAAGCTGTAATTCTTATGTTTGCCTTTTGTATTTACGTTAAAAGACTTAAAAGACCCCAATTAACTACAAAAGACTCATCTACATGACCACTATTTGGACTTACGAAGTAGAGCTTTGGTTCTCTACTAATCCATCGAATTCCTATCGTATCTAATCCTTACAATTCAAAATCCTTCGTAAAATCCTCAATACTCCTTACTTTGTTAAGAATAAAGTCATCCATAACGACCTTAATGTCCCATTTGTCGCTGATTTGGCCCGAACCCGGTTTCTATCCTTTCATAACAAACTTCATTCCTTCTCAAACCCCCTAGTTTCAAACCTAGCTTCCTCTTCAATTCCCGAGGCGTCTGAAATGAAGATGGCCACGTGACCTTAGCTGATCTTGTGATTAGAGTACTACCAGTGGGTAATTTCTCTACTTGCCATTAGCTCATAACATTATGTATCACTTAGCCTATTTACTTGTTGTATTATTGTAATACAGTTGTAAAAGTCAATAAATAAATAAAAAATAAATAATTGCTCAGAATTTTATTAATAAAAATTGATTTGAGGATTCATAAAATTATTTTTTTAATATAAGGTTGATTAATTATTATGGATGAACATAATGCATAACATATTGAACGTTCATGCCTCAGTTTCAACATTTGAAGTAACAAAAGCCAGGGTTGAAATCAAGAAGTGGCTTGAGTACATAAAAATAGTTGAAAGAAGTTGAAGTCGGCGGGGCAATACAAACATGCCCAAGATTCCTCTTTTTCCTTATATACTTTCTAGTGTTGAATTCTCGTTTAAAACTTTGTTACTAGTCTGTAGATTTTTGTTTAGTACTTAATTTATGTCGAGCTGTTAGACCAAGACGTTATTTCGACAAGAAATATTGTAGCTAAATATATAATTCTATTTATAAATCTTCTGAGTTCTTCTTAAAAATACTTGTATGAGTGTATTCACATTATAATTACACTCAACTATTCTTAGTGTATTCCTTAAATCGATTATCTTAAAACTCCAAAGATTTTGGAAGATTAAAGGAGTATGATAAAGAAGCTTTACTGTCAGAACCTACCAAAGTAAACTCTAAAGAGTACTCAAAAGCAATTTATTTAGAATAAACATAAAGGTTATAGTAAAAATATTCATCAGAGACGTCAATAAACGAACTTGGAATAAAACTTTAATTTTAAACATTTATTGACGGTATAAGATTCAGGAATACTTGTAAACTTTAAACACATTTGTATGGGAATTAAGTATACAGCGTTGGTAAGATGTTATGGATTCCAACAGAAGACGTTGAGGTGTATATAATGTGATTACAGATCATTCCACTTTGGCATACCGTGTTTCCAACCTTCCGGATCTTAGGATTTGCGCCGCACCAGCCGTTGGTGTTCACAGATTTCTTATGACAGTTGCCGTGAGAATGGCTTCTACAATATGCGATAGATAATTTATATCCGATTTGCCTACTTACGCTTTACTTATGTTATCCTATGCTTTAAAAGTAATACTAGTGCGGATAATGTAGAGATTAAATCCTATTATAATCGGCTAATAGTAAATACACGTCATATACTCATCTATGTATTTAAAGGAAAGTCTCTGCTCTATATATAGAGAGAGATATATCCATCTACTTTTAGGGCTGTATTAGCCAACCTGCCAATGCTGTGATAATATAGATCTTACAGTAAAGCATCTATTTGAATGTAAGAAGCATCAAAGAGAAATAATTAAATTTGGATATTGAATGATTAATGATATTTACAGTAAATCCTGTTAATTTTTTTTTTTAATAAAAGGCTTTATTCATTCATTCATTCATTGATATTTACAACTGTAATAATTTTACATCAAGATTTGCTGATATGATGAAATACCATGAAAACAAAAACCACTTGTGGAGAAACTACCCATCGGTAGGTGTCCAATAAAGTTCTATAGTAGAAGCTCTCGAGGCCATCTTCTTTTCAGACGCCTCGGAGGGTTATTAGGAATAGTATGGGAAGTAAGTTGAGAAACTAGTGTATGGAGCTTGTCATGGAAGGATAGGTATTCAGATTGGGTCCAATCAGCAACATATGGGATATTAAGATCATGATGGATGAGTTTTTTTGTGACATAATAAGGAGCATTGAGGATTTTACGAAGGATTTTGGATTGTAACGATTGGATACGAGATGAATTGGATGTAAAGTAGAACCCTAGATGAGTAGAGGATGTAAAGTAGAAAGTAGAGTCCCAAAGCTCAACTCCGTAAGTCCAAATAGATCTGATAACTGAAGAATAAATGAGTCTTTTGTAATTAATTGGGAACGTAGAATGTTTGAACATATATGGAGCATTATGTACCATTGCTCACAAAAACTGATTAGTCAATATCTCATGATGTGAAGGTAATGAGACGGAGTGAAGGATGGAGCATGTAGCTCCAGGATGCTCCTACACAACTGTGAATACCACAATTTATGTGAGACCACGTAGAAGTCAAAAGACCAATTGGTCTGAAAAGAAACGTTTGATTCAGCCGATATAAGTTATATTGAAGAAATTGGCCCCGGTAGAGGTCACTGAATGAAATTCTCAAGTAATTTCAGAAGATATTTATTGTTAGCCAACGTTTCGACCTACGTTGTAGGTCTTCTTCAGGGCTATATGCAAAATACAGACAATTTAAGAAAGCGGTATGAATATATTAAAACATTTTAAATATAGATAAACTAAAAGAAGGTGAATACAGGCAAAAAATTGATAATTATGATGATAAAAATTGATAAAGGTGTACAGTAAAGTAATTTTGAAGGTTAAAATGAAGAAAATAATAATAAAACATGAAGAAAATAATAATAAAACAGAAAGTGTTGACAGTTAAAAAATTAAGGTATTACAGATAAATAAAAACTGAATATACAATAGGAATGTGAAATGATATGGGTAAATTAGAAAGTGATAAGAATTACGCACTAAAATTATAGGTAATAAAAAAGAAGAAATAAAAATTGTAAAATTATAAAAATCTAGAAACGAATTATATAAAATAGAATAAAATTGAAAATAAAAATTATTTTAGAAAATACAGTATTAATATTAATAGGTAGAAAATACTTTATACTAGTGTAAAGAATATTAATTGCATAAGAGAATGTAAGAAGACAGTTTATAAAAGTGTAAAATATCAATTGTATAAAAGTAGGTATGTTTTAAGTAAAGTACGTGATAATACAATCAGGCTATATTGGACTAATTAACAGGCTAATAACAGGCTATAATGGAATTATGATATATATTGATGAATATTTAGGGTGGTATATAGATAACTAAAACAAATAAACGCCTTACAGTAATAGTGAGCTTGGAAGTAGTGATAATAACGGTAAATTGAGTATAGTACTGTTTTAGGTTATGAGGGAAAGAAATTAAAATGAAATGGAGGAGGGAGGGTGAGTAAATAGTGCAAAACATAAGTTACCTGTGGGGGTGGGACGGGGGGTGGGTCCTCTCTGGCTATGAAACACTGACTGATATAATTGAGAAGGAAGGATGGTCCCCCACCCTTACTAAGTGTAAAAAAAAATTTCTCAGAATATAAAAGCCGTTACAATGGCTATAAGTAACGTATAAAGGGAAAGAAGCAAATAGTGTAGAAGCCTCATATAAAGACTTGAGAATCCATACACACACACTCACATACACATACTCGTATGTATATATACAGATACACGCACAAAACATACATACTTATACACATACATATAATATTGGCACGCTGAGAGGGGGGGGGAGGAGAAAGTCATTAGGAAGCGGGGGTGGTTAGTTATTTTGTATTAGGTCTAGTATGTGTCTGTAAACTATTGATAGGTTATTTTTGTCAATCTTTATGTTTAACGGATTTTTTGCTAGGTTATTGTATAATGTTTCTGTAATTAGTCTTTTGGTATAATTAGGAACCGTGGCCAGAACAGAGGATTGGTCAAAGTTAAAGGTGTGGTTAAGGGTTAAGGCATGTTCTGATAATTTGGAAGCAGATATGTTCCGGGTAGATATATAGAGGTCTTATGTTGTGATAGTCGTCTGTAAAAGTGGTTTTTTGTTTCCCCAATGTAGGAGGAGGTACAGTTTGGGGCAGAGCAGGGGATGCGGTACACAATGTTGGAGAGATTTTTAATGGGGATCGGGTCTTTTAAATATGTGAATAGTTGGGATAATTTGTGATATGGCTTAAAACCAAGGTGAAGGTTGGGAAAGGTAAGATTTAAGATTTTTTGGATATTGTCAGACAGACCAGGAATATAAGGAAAAGATCGGTATATGAAGGAACTGGGGTTCGGTACTGTTGGGTACGGGGAGGGGTAAATTACATTACTAGGGTGTTTAAGGGGGTCTAGTAGTTTATTGGTAATGTGGGCTGGGAAGTTATTAGAGAGTAGTATGTTTTGGATTCGTAGGATGTTGGTTGGTCGAAATTGGGTGTCTGATAGGGATAAACACCGGTGAATAAGGTTTTTTGCTATATTGATCTTCTGGTGGTAAGGGTCCTACATTGGGGAAACAAAAAATCATTTTTACAGACGACTATCACAACATAAGACCTCTATATCTACCCGGAACATATCTGCTTCCAAATTATCAGAACATGCCTTAACCCTTAACCACACCTTTAACTTTGACCAATCCTCTGTTCTCGCCGCGGTTCCTAATTATACCAAAAGACTAATTACAGAATCATTATACAATAACCTAGCAAAAAATCCGTTAAACATAAAGACTGACAAAAATAACCTATCAATAGTTTACAGACACATACTAGACCTAATACAAAATAACTAACCACCCCCGCTTCCTAATGACTTTCTCCTCCCCCCCCCCCTCTCAGCGTGCCAATATTATATGTATGTGTATAAGTATGTATGTTTTGTGCGTGTATCTGTATATATATATACATACGAGTATGTGTATGTGAGTGTGTGTGTATGGATTCTCAAGTCTTTATATGAGGCTTCTACACTATTTGCTTATAGCCTGATTGTATTATCACGTACTTTACTTAAAACATACCTACTTTTATACAATTGATATTTGACACTTTTATAAACTGTCTTCTTACATTCTCTTATGCAATTAATATTCTTTACACTAGTATAAAGTATTTTCTACCTATTAATATTAATACTGTATTTTCTAAAATAATTTTTATTTTCAATTTTATTCTATTTTATATAATTCGTTTCTAGATTTTTATAATTTTACAATTTTTATTTCTTCTTTTTTATTACCTATAATTTTAGTGCGTAATTCTTATCACTTTCTAATTTACCCATATCATTTCACATTCCTATTGTATATTCAGTTTTTATTTATCTGTAATACCTTAATTTTTTAACTGTCAACACTTTTTGTTTTATTATTATTTTCTTCATGTTTTATTATTATTTTCTACATTTTAACCTTCATAATTACTTTACTGTACACCTTTATCAATTTTTATCATCATAATTATCAATTTTTTGCCTGTATTCACCTTCTTTTAGTTTATCTATATTTAAAATGTTTTAATATATTCATACCGCTTTCTTAAATTGTCTGTATTTTGCATATAGCCCTGAAGAAGACCTGCAACGTAGGTCGAAACGTTGGCTAACAATAAATATCTTCTGAAATTATATGAGAATTTCATTCAGTGACCTCTACCCGGACCAATTTCTTCAACATAAATTATCATAGGTCAACAATTATCATCGATATAAGTTATACGTGGAAAAATATATGTATAACACATTCTGATTAGAATAAATCTCTTCAGAGGCTTAAGAAGAATCCACAAGGAGCCAAATGGAATTATAAGAGTATGATTTCCGTAAATTGAAAAATACTGAAGTCAAGTTCTATTTTGAGGTGAAGAAAAAATAGAACTGATTGGCATTGAAAGAGCCACAGAGTTGATCAATGTACCGTAACGCCAAAATACATTAAGTATTCCGATAAAAGAAGATCCAAAAAATTTATCCTCAGAAGCAGGCGAAAATGCAATATAGTTTGGCACCTGCGAAAATAGATAACTTATTCTGCTATGACACAACCCAACAAACATATGGTAGTTGGATACTTTTTCACTTTCCAATTTATTTTGACTATGAATTGTGACTATAAATAGCGTGATTTTTCTATTTATCGATTTTTTTTTTTTTACTAAGTTGTTTATAGTTCCTAGAAGATCTCGGTCCTGCCACTCTCCTTCTCTAGCCCCCCCCCCCTTGACATGCTCTCCTCCACATCCTGCAATTCGTCATTTCTCTAGGGCCATAGTAAAAGATTGTTTTTGGCCATCGTTCTTCTGTCATTCTTTTTAAGTGACCATACCATTTAATCTCCTTGTTATTAATGTGTAACAGATCGTTGTTTTCTGATCTATCAGTTGCCTTATTGTATTGTTTGGAACGTATTGAAGTGTAAAAATGACACGTCTGCAGAATTCCATTTCCACGGCCAATAACTTCCTTTTTCTCCTTTTTCGTCATTGTCCTTGTTTCGGATCCGTAGAGGATAACATTTTCAAGTCAATGATTGAAACATCTCTTTCTCTCTTTTTTTTTGTTTGGAGGTTAACGTTAATTTAATGTAGTATTATATAAAATCATTTACTATTCCAGTTAAGTAAGTAATTTGAGAGTAATTTTGAGCAATAATAACACATTTGCACATTTCGCTTTGATCCAAATGATCAGAGATCATATTTTTGTGGTGTAGTTACAACCTCACTCCTTAACGAGAGCATGACTACTTTCTTGCTAATAATTTAAGCCTTTATGACTAATAAGGACTGAGCTCTTGGAAGACGACGAGGAAGGATACAGTAGAGATTGGGTGAAATATTGAGGCCTAAATGAAAATTGTGCTTTCCCCGAGAGACGATATTAATCTCCTTTGATGGCGGGATTAAGATAAACGCTTCCCTTGGGTGCGGGATAGCCCCATGATATTATAATACCAACCTGTGGCTTATGTTTGTTCCTCTTCCCTACCACGGGATACATCGTCAAATTACTCTACAATATTAACAAAATTGACATTATTTATGAATAGTGAAATATGACTTACAATATTTCATAATGCTTATTATTGACATGTACTGCCACTTTTACTTCAGTTATATTAGGAAGTATAACTTTAATACTTTTTCGAAAGCTTCATTATACAGTTCTTTAATGTAAATTGTATTTTCGAAAAAAAAAACAGCTTCCAGTCAATTTATTTTATTCTTTCATAAACCAGACGTTTCGGCAACTTAAATGCCATTTTCAATATTAAAATACATCAACATTCTAAACAATAACTTTAAAAAAAGTTACAAGTCGAAAATTCTCAATAAAGAAATATTTAAAAATTATTTTTTTTCTTCATTTTCCTGGGGATTCAACTGTGGACAATTGACCATGGGAGGATGGTGAATAAAATAAATTGACTGGAAGCTGGTTTTTTTCGAAGATAAAATTTACACTGAAATAGAGTCCAGTATATTAGATAAGAATTAAAACAGTTCTTTAATTAGGTGAAATTATCTATGGCTTACGTTTGTCTTCCAAGACTAAGAGATCAAACGTATTAAGAAAAACCACTCACCATAGGCCAATTTTAAAATGGTGTTGGTACTAATTGTTGTAGTGGTTTTAATGGTACTAATTATTAAATTATGGGAGCATTATAATATAATTTATTGTTTAAATTAAAGTCTTAGTGGTTGAGAACAGTTGCCGTGCCAAAAATCCTGGTTCAAATCTCGCTGTTGGCAAGACAGATTTAGTCTGATAGCGCTGGAGATGGATCATTTGGGACTTAGAATCCTCCTAGGGTTTAACCGCCCTCTATAAACTGGGTACCAAAAGTAAGGGGGGAAAACTGGCGGTTGAGGTGATCTAGGACTAATCACCTACCTACCCAACAGTTGTTCTTTAAACAATACAGTCTCTACCACAAAACCGTTCATGGGTTGTAATGATACAGGTTTTTAATGGTACTGATTATTATTATTATTATTATTATCAACCTGTTTAGATTCTTTTTCATTGATCACGAACCACTATAACCTATAATAATAAAAGATGTGGTTGGCAGTGTTTTAATTTGTTGCCGTAACCTAAAAAAAATCTGTCAATCTGCCTAGTAGTTCTAAGATGTAATTGTACGACTTATACAACAGTACCGAAAATTTTATCTTTATCAAATCCCATTGAATCGAATGGTTGGCGCATGATCTAAGAACGCTAGCTAATAGAATGTCAAAAAGGACGCTCCAAAGCACAATTTGTGGGGCGAGATGAGGAGAAAGAGCAATTAGGAGATGGATGGTGATGTGCAAGATGATCCTCAAACGCTTGGGTGTAAATTGGACAGGATAAAGATAGGAATATTGTTTCTGCTGGAATGCTGGAAAAACATAGTTTAGGAAGCGAAGGCCCATCCTTGGCTAGAGAGCTTCATAGTAAGTAAATGGTCAGTACGAATCATGGCGATTGATCAGTAATCAGTCATTTTTACGTCATAAGTCTGGTTACTTTGTAATATTTATAATAGTTTTTGTTACTTATTATTGGAGTATATTTTTTTTAATTTACCTCAAAAAAGTGTACTTTTGAAAGATAAATCTCCTTAAATGTGTTAATTGTAATTAACAAAACAAAGGAGCCACAAGGAAGAACTCAAAGATCATTGTCCACAGGAGCTTGAATGTGACTGCTGTTATCTATTTACATTAATTATATAACTTTAACAGATTTACAGTCTTGAATTATTATTGTATTTATTTATAATTAAGCAGTGTAATCTCAAATATACTTATACAATAATTCTAATTTTACAAATTTACAAAGATGGAAAATTTCCTCTGCCAGCTTGCATGAAACGAAGCATTTCTTAATGCAAGAAAAATCTTTCTATTGTAAAGAAAACCATTCTATATACTTAATCTCCTTCGAGATTTAGATCTTATTTTTAGCAGAAAAACTTTCTATATAATGTGATTGAGTGAAAAAGAGGTGGCTTTTTCTTAAAAATGCTATGGCAACTGCTCATAACTTCACAACTAATGGTAACTTTGAACCGACCACAAAGTTTCGTTGTGGAGCTAAGGACAGAAACCAAGAGCTTATTGATTCTCGGGAATAAATTATGTTCCTGTAAAGTCGTTGGGAAGAGGGAAAAGCTGTAAATTGAGAGTTACTCCTTGAGGGTGAGAGATCACCCCTCAGGAACGTAACTCCTGCCAGGCTCTGGGGGATTGTGGCCCACCTGGAATAGCTTCCAGGTTGGATGGAAAATTTCGGTGGATAAATAGAATTTCGGAGGTGTATTCAACCACTTCGGTTATTTATCTCACACCAGAATAAAAGGGAGTTTTGTTGACCATATATTTGTAAATTTATATTCATTAACTACAAAAAAAATTAAGAGTTATGTTTTTGTTTTTTTCAAAATGTATCTTCATATCCAAAAGATCGTTCGACATCACGATGTTAAAGTTAATATCAAGGTCACGTGTATTCCCTTTTAAAGACACGGTATTGAGGAGAGAAACCGTATAACAGACATGAACTGATATTGGGGTTATCAGGCCTCTATCAAAATCCACTGGCATTTTCTCCACTTCCCATAGTTCAGCAATGATTCTGTGAAGAATTTCCAGAAGTTCAGGGAAATTCTTCTCAGTTTCATACTTAATGAGCTCAACAGGAATGTTGTCCTCTCCGGCTGCTTTAATGTTCTTCTTCTTCGAGAGAGCTTCCTGAATTTCACCTTGGATTGGATGTTCAATCAGTGGGTGTGCGGCATTAAGAAAGGTCTCATCTTCTTCCTGATCTCTATCTATCCTATTTTTCAGTAATTCTCCATAAAAGTCAGCCCAACTCTCGAGAATCTTCTTGTCTTCACACACTAGATAGCCCTATTTGTCTCGAAGAATTGTCGCCTTGGGTTGATATTCCTTTCCTTACTAGCACGATTCACTGCTTTGTAGAATTTCCTTTGCTCACTCATTTCATTCATTTCTTCGATTTCTTCTACCTTTTTCTTCGTCCAGACTCCTTTCTTTTCACGGCAAACTCTTTTGGCAATTCTTCTGCTTTCCTTGTACATATCCCTATTATATCTCGCATCTTTACAGAGCATTCTTAATCGGGGTTGATTTTTTGTATCTATCTTCTTTTGGCATTCTTCATCAAACCATTCAGCTCAAACCATTTTTCTTTTTCTCCTATGATTTCCTCAGCCGCGCTGATAATTATGCTTTTCATCAGTGTCCAAATGTCCTCTATGCTCTCCCGTTCACTCCTTTCTTGGGCTGGTATCTTCCTGGCAATTGCACTTCTGTATTTCTTCACTCTTTAGCTTCTCCACATACCACTTCTTTCTTTGAATTTTTTCTGCTGTCGGGGTCCTGGTCAGCTTCTGCCTCACTACACATTTTACCAACTAGTGATCTGAGTCACAGTTGGCTCCTCTGCATGATTTTATGTCGATTATACTTTTGCCTGGCAGCTATTTGGCACAATGTTCCATTAGGTGCTTTCCATGTACCTTTGTGCATTTTTTGTTAGGAAAACTGTTGCTTTTTATAATCATGATGTGTAAAATTGTCGTTTTGTTTGCCATTTTCACTTGAGTGTTTCTGAAGCGTCCTTTTAGACTAATTACACAGTTTCTTTCATTAACATTTTCATAGATCAGGGATTTCCTTGCCTTGTTTCCGATAGCAAAACATGTCCCAAACTGGCCGCTTCTTTCTTTTGGACCACTGTAAATCAATGTGAATTTGTTTTGTCTATCTGACCTTCTCCTTTCCATCTAATTTCTTGCAGAGCTGTGACGTCTATTTTATATTTTATAGTGTTCTGCAGCTAGTGTACTGTATGCATGTCCGTGTATGTGTCCCCCAACCTGGAGGACCAGTGGCTACCTGCAATTTTATGACTGAGCGATGGGGCAGCCATCTCCTTATGCCTGGCAGAGATATTCACATAATCCAAAAAAAAATAATCTACATTAGTAAATCTGAACGTCTACACCTAACCTCATGTTTCTCGGCATACATTTAAGAAACTAAGCAAGATGGGTTATGAATCCTCACAAAATCCGGAATTTTTCAATTCTGGGATTGAAAATTCGATAACACGCTGAGAAACATGTTAAGTAAATAAGTGTAAATATTTTGAATTCAAATGTTTTGGTCTGATAAAGTTGATTTACTAAATAATTTTTCGAGGAAGAAAATAGTCCGGATAGAGGTCAAGAAAATCCTCTTATATATATAACTTTTTATTGCTAAGCCAACAGTTCGACACACATTGCAGGTCTTCTTCAGGCCTAATTAGGCAAGATACAAATAAATTAAAATAATACATGGCACAGAATAACATTATACGTTATTATAGTATAATAAATTAATAATTATAATAAATAAATAATTTTTCCTTTGAAAACGGGTATTCTACTACCCCACGACAAATCCTAAATAATAATTTTTTAGACTAACGGCATCCGAATGTGAAGGGAACCATTGAGATATTAAAGAGCTAGAAAAGTGATAAGGAATTTAAATAAAAAGTATGACTAGGCTTTGAGGCCGGTGGCTAGCAACTAACTCATCGTTATGCCACGGCACGGGCGGCCTTATCTCTCAGAGCCAGCATCCGACTCTGCTAATTTTTAATCTCACCAGCTCTCGATCCTTGTTCCCTCAACCACTGTCATTAAGTATGTCTGTTGACACTTTAGCCCTCATGGCCTCGCCAGCATAAGTGTAAAACAGCATAAGTGCTAAACAGCACTTTGAAGATAATAGAACTAAAACATCATATATTATATTTCAAGTGAGGGCAGGGTGGCTTGATGTTAGAACGGTGAGTAACCATCTCTAAGGTCCCGGGTTCAAATCCGGTTGTAGTATTTAACTTATTTAATCTCCGAACAAGGGATAGATACTTTGCCATCTGGTGACCCTCCTGGAACTCACCCAGCGTCTATATTGTGGTTACACAAAATATGGGAAAAACCTGGTGGTTTACCGTGATATCGAACAGATATCTTCCCTGCACAACTGTTGTACAAGAATCAGTACAGTTTTTACCACGTACTGAAGCCAAGATTCTTCATGGGCCGTACTGCTACAGTGTTTTACTTTCATGATTCAAGTTCTATTCAATGAATCACAAGCTTTTAGAATAAAATAAAATTTTAAGTTTGTTGAATTGGATAGACTTACGTAAAATACAAATTTAGGAGGAGGCTTTCAGCGAGATGTACTGGTGTCCAGAAGGAGGAGCTGAACAAGAATCTTTTGTATTAAGTTCAGGTTGATATAGGATACGGTCCCGTTTAAGAAGTTGGTGTAAACAGTCCTAAAAAGTTCTGGAAAAAAATATTGTCTTGAAATTTGGTAGGATAAAACCTCTAACTTAGGTGAAATAAAATAAAATTATTATAACTTAAATATCACAAAGGATATTCAAATTCTATGCTTTGAATCAACTGTTGGACCATGAACCGTACTTCTTTCAATACCACACAACTGGCAATGGTATCCTAATCTACGGTACATAATAATAATAATACAGAATGATTATGACAAATTAATCTGACTTGTTAAATTGGTCTATCTAGGGAAAGGTCCGAAGATCATTATTTCGGATCTAATTTTGTCGCATCGTCCGATTCACAGTCTCCTTATTCTGTTTTTGAATTAGACCATATTATTACTGAATCAGGTAAGGATAAAGATTAGATGAAGAAACGAAAGCGTGTGTGAGACAGAAGACAGGCCGAAAGAGATCACAGCAAAAAACAGGGATGGAACAGAATGGTCCCGAGAAGTGCAGCCAACGGATTAGGGTCTGACTGACGGGGCTTAGTCTTTACCACCCACCTGCTTCCCCCTCACATCGCAAAAACATGGCTCTTCTTAACCTTCTTTCGCCTAGATTACCACACTCGAGGATTATCCTCACGTCATGCTATATCTACACTTCTGCTTTATTATATACCTTCTTGAGCTCAGCCAACGTCAGTTTGTCTTGGCATTGTATAAACTGAAAAAACTACATTATCTAATCAAAACTAGCTTATCCTTGTAATATAATTGATAACCGTAACATACTAGCTAAATAAAGTCCAATAGTAACTTCATTATACCTTCAGTGCTGCTGCCACCCACTTACAAGCAAGAGTACATTACTCATTTAGTCTTGAGCTTTTGAGCGTGATCAAGGATAAATCACCTCCGTGGAAAAACCGTTGTCCAAGAAACAGTACAGTCTCTACCATGTACTGAAGAAACCCAAGGCCCTTCACGGATAGTAGTGGTACAGGTTTTTTAAATTTATTTTTACAGTGACTATTCGAGAAGCGATTATACAATTCTAAAGATGCAATCAATGTGAAAATTTTGAGCGAAAGCAGGGCGCAGAGTAAAACAAACCATTTAAACTCTAAATGAAAACAAAAACATATCCTGGATTTGGGTGTTTAAAACTCTATGACCTATAAAACTGTACCACTACAACCCTTGAAGGTTCTGAAGTTAAGTACATCGTAAAGACAAGACTGTTTCATGGACAATGGTTGATTTGTTCTAGATCACACTCAACCGCCAGATTTTTTTGGGTGTCCACTTTATAGAGGTGGGGTGATCCCCAGGCGGGTCCTAGATCTTATATGATCCATTACCGGCTGCTGACAGACTAAATAAAAGTATTGACCGCAGCGAGATTTGAACCAGGATTTTTGGCATGGCAACCTAGTGCTGGACCACTGAGCCACTCTGCTCCCTTATCATTGATAAGTACTATAATTAAATCAGCAAACATATACTGGATTATCAATAAAGACCTCATTGATAATCGGTTTTATTACAAACAATAACATAATAAAAAAAAAAGAATAATCAAAGACTTTATCATATATCTGGAAGGATAAAAATCAATAGCAATCAGAGACGTTTTGTGACGGAACTTGATTTTAATTTCGAATTAAATCGTAATGATTATATAATCTCTACATTTGTAAAACATAAAACGTTATAAATGAGAACGTCTTTCTACTTCTACTTAAATACTACTCTAATTCTATAATGAACACTTATAAAGCCCTGTACTAATTAATGGTACATCTGAGCCTCGGCATTTCTTCCAGAATATCCCAGTTTTTTTTTAGTTTCTGAAAATGGCTGATTAAACATTTCAACATTTATTCTGACGACAAGATATAAATAATGAGTTCTGACGACTTTTGTGGAAAATGAGGTCCTCGAAGAGTAAATCACAAAAACCTATATGAATTTATAAGTTGATTTCATTTCAGGCCTAGGTAGAGGGGTAAGCTATATTTACACTTCTTTCACAGTATACATAGCGATATACAGGAACTCTCACGACACAGATATAGGTCATCTACGTCACCCCTATTTCAAACAAAGCTTGTACAGGCTGACTTTCCAAAAAAAAAAAAAAACACTACCAGATTCACATAACGGTTGCAATTTTGCAAGGACACAAAGTGAATCCTACCTCAGTCGACTCTATAAATATCTTAATAGAAAGCTGAAAAGACATGAATGATGAACCTCTTTGATCAGAAGGAAAATATAACTTCAATTGGAAAGCTGATAAGCTCTCATCCTCACTTGCGCTTGTCTCATTTTAATTCGTCGGTAAAATAATCAAGCAAGCTGTTTTTTTTTACATTCTCATCGACAATAATAAATTTAATAATTGACGCAGTAAGGAAATAATAAAAAAATAACTTTCAAGTGATCGTGAAGAATACTTTGTATTAAGTTGCGTAGGTTTCAGAGAACTTAGGAAGCGTGTTCTTTCTATTTTTATGGCTATTTTTTTATTTTAAATACAGCACAATGGGCCTTTTTAGGCCGAAGTGCATAGTAATAAGGGCCACACATAAATAATAATAAATATTTTAAATACAGGCAAATAAACAATGCACGCTTGAACACCACTTTTATTACAACCAACAAAACACAAAAACAAACCGAACTTGGAATACCTTCTTTGGAGGTTATCAATTAAAAACAGTGTTGCCACATTATTTTAACATATAACATTTTTTAAACTGTATTACTACAACCCGTGAATGATATGGGGTTTAGTAGATGGTAGAGACTGTACTGTTTCTTGTACAACGGTTCTGCAGAGACGTGATTTGTCCTTGTTCACGCTCAACCGCCAGATTTACCGCCTTGTTTTAGGTACCCTCATTATAGAGCCTGGGTTAGCCTCAGGAGGGTCCTAGATCCTATAGGATCCATCTCCGGCTGCTAAAAGATTAAATAAATGTCTTGTGGCAGCAGGATTTAACCACAGAAACTTCGACACCGTTACTCACTGCTCTGCCACTGGGCCACTCCGCTTCCTTGCCATATTACCTTAATATATTACAATTGGAAAGAGAAATCTATCCTGATTGGAATGATAGAACTGAAGGCAATTCTCTTCTCTTATTGAAGGTTTTGAACATTTCATTTACATTAATTCTCATTAGCTTTCCTTCCTAATGTGTCAACAATTAAAAATGTAGCCAGATTGCTACAAATTATTTGAAACAAAAATGTTACGTTTAAATATAAGACCTTTTTAGGAGTGCTACCTAAAAAAAAAATGGCCCAAACTGAGAAGAACAAATTGCAGATAAAAAGAATTAGGGTATACAAAAACAAGTGGGAGAGAGTAGGACAATTATCCGAAGACGAAGGCTCACACTAGCTGAGAGCTCTAATACCAAGGCGTTCCTCGTTAGCCGCTTTTTGTTCTGCTGCCACTCGACTGTTCCTCTTTCAGCGCTGCCAGCCCTCTGGATAAAGTACTACAAAAGGCTTCTTTTCACTAACGTAGCCCTGACGTCGGAGAATAATCCAGGCCCCTATCAGGTTTGACAGGATGCTATCATATTCACTATACTCCTTAATTAGCTACACCCTCAGGGAACGCAGTTTGAAACCTCATAGGTATCATGGTTTTATAGAAGATTTTTTTTCCTGCTGAAAATTTAATCTGTATTCCGATAACAATACTATTAGATAGGGGAGGTAATGTACAGAAAATATGAAACTACAAGGAAAAATTATCGGTAATTAATTAGTATACATAATTCTCTCAGATGAACTAGAAATAACAATAATATTGAATCGCCAGACATATGTTAATCTCCAGATGAGTTAGTTTCATGAAAGTTGTTTTTAAAAGATGAAATGAACATTTACGACAAATTTTCAATTTACAGGAAAAATTCATAATACTTCTGGCTCTGCTCTTTTTTTCATATATCTTTGTAGAGTCATCTCTTATCCTCCTAATTCAGCTGAAAAAGAATGGTACCTACTATTTTAAGCATTAATCACAAGTGCTCGCTCTGTTTGTTTTAAGTATTTTATCATTTTAGTATGGAGCCAAAACCGTCTGCAGAAAGGCAGCATTGTTTGGAGAGACCCAGAGCAAGCGAACCACCAAGTAGGATGTAATTCATATGGAGCAAAGACATTATCTCACCCCATAGTCATAATCACTTCCATATAGTCATTTAATTACTCTTAGCATTCTTATAATTTTTTCCTTTTTTCAAAACTGGATTTATTTGAATTTCATCTTCAAGAAAAAAAAAAAAAATCGGCTTCCAGTCAAATTCTTTTATTGTTTTATATGATAAAACGTTTCGACATCATGGTGTCATTTTCAATCATTTATTCCTATGCATTCCTCAACTGGAAAGTCAGTCTTTTTTTAAAAAAATCATTTTTAAGGAGGTCTTTTGTCCTCCATAGTCAAACTTATATTCCTTTATAATAATATAAGTTTGACTATGGAGGACAAAAGACCTCCTTAAAAATGATTTTTTAAAAAAAAGACTGACTTTCCAGTTGAGGAATGCATAGGAATAAATGATTGAAAATGACACCATGATTTAATAAAAAGAATTTGACTGGAAGCCGATTTTATTTTTTTTCTTGAAGATTACTCTTAGCAGTAAATGCCTCATTATTTTGTTACCACTATGAAGTACATTATAGTTATTTAAACCATGTTTGTTCTTTCATTGCTCTTTTACTCAGCCACATATATATATATATATATATATATATATATATATATTTATAATATTAAATACTGTACACTCTACCGGATTGGGAATGTACTATATCATATTTGTATTTGATAAAAGGGATGGTATGTATTCACTTTGAAGAACAATATACCCGCTGTAATACTAAATTATAACTATGAGCATGCAGTTGCTAAGATCTAAGACTTTCAAGCACTATAAAAAAAAAGAAACACTTTACGTTTTGCCAATTCTGGCATCATTAGTTTTTGAACTGTTTTTTTTTCAACTATAACATTTTCCTCATCAAGACATTTCTGTTGATACAGAGCTAATACTCCTGAGTAATATGTTCAAATAAGCGTTGGACATTGTTTGATTCTCTTGGCTACACTTAAACTCTTTCGTTCCTAAAACATGTTAAAATCAATCCCAAAACAATAAACCGTGACCACGAACAGTTTCCCTACATCATTTGATGAAAGTTCAATTTCAGCTGTTTCACAGTGTTTCGATTAGGACAAAAGTCATGTTTAGAATTCTAAAATATTTTATTGTAAAGGTCACCTATGGTCTAGTGGTTAGCGTAACAAACTACTAAACCCATGATCGCGGGTTCGTAGCCCGACAGGTGGCCCTAGGATTTTTTTAAGGGAGTAAAAAATCCTTAGTTACGCCGTCCTTTGGAAGGGACGTTAAACGGGGGTCCCGAGCCTGTACGATGTCAGGTACTCGTTAAAAATCCCTATCCTAATTAAACCTGGATAGGCAAAATTTAGAGCTCCCACTGTAGCATCGTCCGATTAGCCATAGCAGCATAAAGTGACGTTAAATGAACAAACAACATATTTTATTGTAATATTGTAAACAATTCTTCAAAACATAGTAATCTAATATTTGTTCATGCCTGGCACACTTCACCGAGTCAGTATTAGAGTCCAAAGTCATGAATCCATTGACTGAATCAGTTGTATTCAAAGCGTCATTTCAACCGCACAAAATTAAAGTATTATTAATTTTATATCAATCCATTGTTGAATATCGATAATGTATGTAATCATACGTGCTATTTTTTTCCGATGAAAATTTTTTCTTAACATCAAACTATATTAATTTTTTTTAAATCCATGAAACTTTCAAGTTATTGTAATTGTATCCATTTTTCCCGAGCTAAATTGTATACTTGTATTGTTACATATCTCCCATCAATAATAAGACGCATTATAGCCTGCACGCTGGAATACAACATTGTAATTTTAGAGTACTTATTTTCTAGAAAGGTTTTTTTTGAAGAATGGTAGAAACACCTTAATTTTCCCCCTTTGTCGTTCTTTTTGACCAAATTTACTGTTGGTAACCTTACAGCGGGTTCTGAAAGGAAAATTAAAATGAGATTGGTTAACTATTCCTCCAAAATTTCTGATAAATAGCTGGAAAATCAAAGCAGCATTTTGAAAATTGATTGGATAAGGGCATTAGATTCTAAGTTCAACTGTGCTGTGTACTTCCACTTCATTTCAAGGTTCCAGTAATGTAGGAAGACCACGAAAAAAATCTGACGAGGCATCATTTAAAACAAATACTTATACTTGATGACCTTGTTCAATCACGCAATATTACTGAGTTGGTGAGAGCTTCAGAAGTACCATCACGCCCAGAAGTAAAAAGGAGCATTCCTAGAAATTATAAATAAAAATAAATGTCTGTTATCTTCTAATTTCCTAGTTGGTGAATGCTAGGAATTTAAGTGCAGATCAAGCATAAACCAACTACATTTTCTCTAAGTCTACTACACATTCGTTTAAGCAAACTAGGAAGTGGTCTATGAAGGCAGATCACGATTGCTTGCCATCCTATAACTGTGGATGTTAATTAAAACCGGCCTGTTATCTATTGTAGTCACAGAAACGAGTGCTGAAATAAAATTACTAGCTATGTTGGTTAATTGATTGAGTGCATAATAATTAACAATATCTATTACTATTGTAATAATAATTATATTGTAATTATAATTTATATTATTATAACAATAATAATAATTCATATTATTATATAATAATAAATAATTTAGGATTATTTACTTTATTTATAATCTTTTATGCTTCGGTTTTCGTTGTTCTATTAAGTTTTTCTTTGTAAACATATAATAATATTGTATTTTTATTTATTTAGTATCTACCACGTAAATGTTTTGCATTAAATATAAGTACGCTTATCTTTTTTTTCTACCTATTCTCCTGCTAATCCTCTTAAATTCAGTTTGTAATTATATAAAATTTTTTAATTACATTACTTAATTTGTCAAAATAAAGTTAAAAATACCGAAAAATAATTTTGCCCACCTAGCTCGTACTAATCGAAACACTGTTTTGGTGTAATAATAAATATTGTTGTTTTGGTTTTTTCATTTACCTGTTTATGAAAATTTTAGAAAAGCGATTTTAGTAAGGAAAAGAAATCTTTACTGGCGCACTAATATAACAGTATAAATTATATAGGAAGTTGTTTAAAGATTCATAGCATATGTAATAACACTGGAGTTGGGTAGCTAATTATGTAGAATGCTGACTTGCTATGCTGAAGATTTCTTTTTCAAATCAGGCTGAGGGAGTTAATTAATTTAATCTGTTTGCACAGATGGAACCTGTGATCTACATAGCCTCCTGGTGCTCACCCAGTCCTCTATAAAGTGGGTACCCTTAAGGGGGAAAACCTGTGGTCTGGTGGAGCGTGTCTCGCCTCCTCGACAAATCACCTCCCTGCATCCCCCTCCCCCTCTTTTTTGGCATAATAGCCCAGAACTGATAATAATGTATCCCGTTTTACCGAAAACTTCTCAAACTATTTTGAACAAACTCTTTTTTACGTTATTATAGCATAAGATTCATTGTTGAAAGAGTTTAATTAAGCTTTTTTTAATTAGAACATGAAGAGTTTAGAACAGGAGTTAGGAAATTATTGGAATCATATTGGTTCAGAGGAAAATACCATTCTTAGCTTCTCAGAGAAATTCATAGTAAAATATTTTTGTTAAATAAAGATTGAAATACCGACCTTAAAAACTCCATGATAAATTAATTAGATATGAATTTGAGAATAAGTTTTTTGCCAGTTCAGCAAAAACACCAATAAATCCCTTAGAAAATCATCCATTTCTAAGGGCATTTCTAAGGGGCAGGGTGTACATACGCTAAATAGGTAACATTCCTGGTTCCAAGCAAACTTATGACGATTGTTTTATCTGTATGAGACAATAACTGCGGTTTTTTAGTAACAGTAGTCTAGTGGTTAGCATAGCAACCTACTAAGCCGGCAGGAGGGCTTAGGATTTTTTAAAGAGTATGATTATCCTCCGTGATCCCGAGCCTGTACGATTTCTAGGTATTCTTTATAAACCCCTATCCTGATTATATCTGGAAAGGCCAAATTTAGGGATCCCACTGCAGTATCGTCCGATTAACTATAGCAGCATAAAGTGATGTTAAATGAATAATCAACAGCGTGGTCTGTTATCAGTTATATAAATCTGTCTGCATATAAATCGACTGTTTAACAAAACTATGCTCGATTACCTTCCGATCAAAAAATTATCACTCAACATTATGTTTAAAATTGTATACAGTCTGATAGATTAATTAATGTACGTCTACAATTTTTAAAACCTTATCTTTAAAGATTATTATACAAATGCTTTTTCATACATGACAGATTTTGTTTGTTATACAACAAGTAACAACCATCCCATCCGAAAACAGATGCTTTCATTAAAAGATCAAGGAGGTTATAAGAAGTAATCCTGAGTTCAGTGGAGCGAGCTTGTGATTTTGATGGCAGTGCCTAATGCCTCTAATCTCCACCATTAGCGAGAGCGCTGACGTGCAATGACAGGGGTGCTTTCCGAAATGCTCCCAGTTGTCATCCTCCCATGGCTTAGTCTTGGTATGGAATTAATTTGATAGCGTCTTCTTCAACATTTTTCGGAGAAAAGAAAGGAAAACAGACTTCCGAAATATTAAGACGCCACAACCGGATTAATGAAATATGTTGGAATTTATTTTTTTCCACTTACACTATATTAAACAAATACAATCTACTAAACTACAACTAAATAACATATTTAAATTACAGTAATACAATTTGTGAAAAGATTATTACGATTAAATTTACAGCTGCATAATTTGTAAAATGGAGGTTGGACAGGAGTTAGCCCTTTATTAAAAATTAAAACTAACTTCATTATCAAGAAATGTTGTATTAAGTAATATTAATATTTATTCCCATTCTTGTTCAAAGGTCAGGAATATAATTTTATTCATGAATCAGTTATTACTTTTACTTAAGCCACTGCAACCATTTTTGTCTATAGAAATCGTCATTAAAGAAAAATGATTGTAATAAATAATATCGCGACTGACCAACCAACTCCTTTTGAAAAGAGGAACAGAGCCAAGTCCAAGGTTCGGCCATTATCACAGTTTCACAAAGGGCGAAGAACTCGACGGCCAAGTCAAAGTGAATAATCTAAGAGGCTTGGATTCTAGCGGACCATTTCAATATTTATTCTCCTTCAATCGGCTGCTCTTCCATTAATTCCTCATCAGCTAACCTCAGCGACATCAATTGGTATTAAACTACCTAAACCACTGAGGCCTCAACAGTCGTTATTTACCTGGGAGTCTACTATCCAATTTAAATGGTTTCGTTTATTTTTATAATGGTTCCAAAACCAAGCATATAATACCGTTAAATTGTGTTAAATAAGCCGGTACCGCAAGGAGATAAAGCTAAATAACCGGAAGAACTTCATATATTAGTGAATAAAGATGTAGAAATTAACGGTTATAAATGACTAAATACTGCAATTATCAAGAGAAATGGAACAGAATTAGGGAATAGTAAGGAAGATTTAGACGGAAGAGTATATTGCAATCTTCAAGATACTGACTAAATGCCAATATGAAGAGCGTTACGGAAGGAGCAAGCAGAAGTGGTTCTGTAATATGTCCTTAACTGTGTGATATGTGTTTCTAAAGGACAGCCTGGCTAACTTGCAACCAGATAATGTCGCTTCCATAAATAAAGATAGATATGTTTATGGATTTAAAGATATGTAATTTTATGCTATTTTCCAATTCTCTTTTCCCCACCACTGTGCTGCATATCTTGGTAGTATATGCTATTAGCTTTCTTAATCCTGTTTGAGAGCTCTTGGTCCATTTTTCCATTTCTGCTGTACACTACTCCTAAATAGGTATACTCCTGCGCTGTCTCCTATGCAGTGAATCAAAACATCCTCTTCTTCCTGCCCGATGTGCACCACCTTGCATTTCCCAACATTCAATTTCATACCCTTCCTTGCCAGCTCAGCCTCCCACTCCGAAACCGCCTGCTGTAGATTTTCCTTGGAATCAGTAATGAGGATAATATCATC
The DNA here is from genome assembly GCA_037127475.1 of Arma custos. NCBI lineage: Eukaryota > Metazoa > Arthropoda > Insecta > Hemiptera > Pentatomidae > Arma > Arma custos. Next base: position 113,286,377 of record CM073759.1, read on the forward strand.
TGCAAAAACCATTACTTGCGCTAGGATTATCCTCATGTTCCTCTTTCCCACAACCATCGGTGCAGTCCTCCGCTTGCAGATTTTCATTATTTCGTCCATAAAACTGATGAAAAGAAGCGAACTAAGACTTTCCCCCTGTATAACACCCTTCTCAAGGCGAAAGGCTCGGACATTCTTCCATTAATTCTGATTACGCCTTTGGAGTTGCTATGTACTGATGCAGGCGGCACCTTGAAAGGGAGGCTGTACGGGGAAAATGTGTCATGTCGGGAAACATTAAAGGGAATATGTTTGGGACAATGAACAGACCCTTTTTTTTTTTTTTTTTTTTCCAAGCCCCTGGAATGGTGATCACCTGAAACAGACTTACATACTAACGTATATTAATAAATTTATATATGTACATATATACAACTCTTTTCCTGCACCGGGTGCATTTTAAGATGGTTTTGAGGATGTTTAAGGATTGAGGTCTTGGGGTATAACTAGGATCGGATATCCAGTGATGGGGCTCACTGGTTGTTTGAAAAATGATAAAAACTAAAACTAAGACTTAAAACTAAACTAAAACTATGAGTAATGATAATGCACCTCAGTCGATACTGAGGGAACTTACATATTGTTGCCAGCGCTGTGGCCGGCTCGCTGGTCTCAATGTGCTGAATAGCGGGTTAGTGCAGTGTTGGAGGCTATCAAAGAATTTGATATGCCTCCGTGTTACAAAATCTGTCACCGTCGGTAGTCCGAGAGTGTCATGAATTATGTCTGTCTTTGAGCGCTGTAGTGTAGTATGTCGTACTATACGCCTTAATATGGTGTTTTGAAACTGCTGGAGTCTCTTCGTGGTAGTCGGAGATATTTTATTGAGCATTGGTGCTCCGTAGAGAAGGGCAGGTCTGAGGACCCCCTTGTATATCATTAGTTTGAGGCGTAATGATAAATTCGGTGAAGTAAGCAGGTGGTTCAACCTGTAGGACTTTATCCTAGTCTATCTGATCTTTCTCATGCAGTGCTGGGACAACGTCGGGTGCCTGTCTAGGGTGACGTCCAGATACACTATCTGATTGGCCGGATGGTTCTCGCTGTCCCCCACTCTATAGACCGTCGGTAGAGGGCGCTTGTTTTTCTGAAATGAAAATACAACACAGTCGGTCTTCTTGGGATTGACTGTAATATTTAATCTCTCCAGCTTGTCAGTTATCTCCTTACAGGCCGCCTCTGCCTGTCGTAGAGCTATCTTAGCGTTCAGTGAGCTACTGTAAATCGCTATATCGTCGGCGTAAGCCGCGACAGTGGCCTTGCTGTACCTCGCTCCAACAGTTTCCGCCGTGTAGATCGAAAAGAGAACTGGTGATAACACAGAGCCCTAGGGCACACCACAAGTGAGATCAAAGGGATTGGACAGCTCTTCGCCGACTCGAACCTTAGTTGAACGTCGCGTCAGAAAGGACCGCATTATAGTATAGAGCTGCTCGGGAAACTCGTTGTCCTGCAGTGTCTTACATAGAAGACTATGGGACACTGAGTCGAACGTGCAGTCTATAGATATCATAGCGGTTGCCGTGTTCTTAGCGGTGTTCTCGCTGACTTCCGCGTGTAACTTCGCCAGATGGTGGTCCGGGCACAGTCCGGCTTGGAAGCCAGTCTGTTCCGGTGGGATTAGTGCTACTTCCGAGCAATAGGTTTTGAGATAATTAAGAATAATTTTCTCAAAAACTTTGCCCATGTGCGGAAGCAGGCTAATAGGTCGGTAGTCGGCTGGCTGATTTCCGGTTCTCGCAGGCTTCAGGAGCGGGAAGAGGGTAGCTCTTTTCCATGCCTCAGGGAAGTATCTCAGCCTGAGACAGGAGTTGTAGAGGTTTGTCAGATGAGCTAAGCCTCTCCGCGGTAGATGTTTCAACAATACAGTCTGTATCCCGTCGGAGCCTGGAGCTTTACTACCTCGCGAACGACGAGTATCGCCTTCAGCTGCTTCGGAGATACAAACATATAATTGTTGCCGATCTCTTCTGTCGGTAATTCGGACGTGTCTATGGTCCGTTTTGCTATTACGTCACCGTAGTGATTTGCAAACTTAACAGCCTGCTCCTTGTCTGTTAGTATCTTGTCTCCACCCTGAAGCCTTGTGTAGTTCCTCTTTCTAGTGCTCGTCCTAAGCAGCTTCCAGAACTTTCTATGGTCACCATGTGTGGACCGAAGCTTTTCATGCCACTGAGCAGTCCGCCATTGTGTCATGAGGTTTCGAATCTGAGTGGTAAGTGAATTTACCACCGATTTGACCTCGTAGTCTCTGGTCCTGTACCACTTGTTCTTCCACTTATTGCGGAGGGCAATAAGTTTTAGAATATGATCAGGTGGGGGACGCAGAACTGGTGATAGGGGCCTGAACTTGGGGATTGCTGCATCAGCGGCGCTTCTGATTACATCAGTGAAGTACTCTATATAGAGGTCTACTTCACTCGTCGTACGTAGAGTAGGTACCGTCGGAAGATTATGGTAGATCTGAGATTTAAAAAATTCCCAGTCTGCCTCTTGGTACTTATTATATACCTATTCGGCGGAGGTGGCACCGGTGCTTCCCCGTCTAGCAGGTAAAGCACGGGTAGATGGTCCGTCGTTATTAGATCAAGCGTGACGCAATCGATGAATCGGTGCGGCTGCCGTGTGAGTAGGAGATCAACCGTAGACCTACAAGAAGGGTTTGCCCTATGCCTAAATGTATAGGTATTAGGATGGACCACGTTGAACGGCGATTTTAACACTATCTTCACCGCTGCGTTACAAGAGTTGTTATTCCAAAGGGAATGTCGGGCGTTCAGGTCACCCACTACCCAATGGTTTGTCCTCTTGGCGCATTCGTTGAGCAATCTCTGAAATTCTTCTGGGGATGTGCGAGGTATCCGGTATAGGCCTGTGATAGTGGTGGGTTTGTCCAGAAGAACTTGGACCGTTACGGTGTGTAATTTCTGATCCGTGATAGCCGCAGGTGGGGGAAGTTTCCTCCACTTGATGCCGTGGCGAATCGCTATCAGGACTCAATCATGTTGATCTCCCGCCAGATCGTAGCCTGGTATGCGCACACGCTGGTCGCTCACTCTGGTGTCGGTGAGTACAACTATTGTGGGGTCGCTCTGTGCTATTAAGGCGTATACCTCCGTAATCTTCGGCAAAAGTCCGTCTGTGTTGAAGTTCAATAACGTTAAGTTGTTATTCATGGTGATAAACCAGAGAGCATCTCGACGAGTTTAGCTGTAGCTAAACTAAGTTGTTTAATATTTTCCGCCAGGGCCATGGCCCATGGAGGAGTCTGTGTCCAGTCGTGTAGTGGTGGGGGTGGTGGGGATGTCGGTTCGGGTCGGTCCGCTGCAGATCGGGCCTGAGCCCTAGTCTGTCTGAGGTGGGGGAAGTCCTCTTCCCTGATTGGCCCGGTAGGGCGGGTGATCTCTGGCTGGGTCCGTTTGGTGGTGGAGGGTGCGCTTGTTGTGGCCGGTCTGGCCTGAGTCGGGGCAGGCTTGGCGAACTTTTTCTTCAAATTCGCTAGTCTCTCGACTAGCTTTTTTCTAAATTCGCATCCCGTGAAGGAGGCTACGTGCAAACCACCACAGTTTGCACACTTCACTGGGATCTCGTTTCTCGGGCATTGCGCTACGGGATGGGGTCCGGCACACCTGACACAAGCCACTGTACGCCTACAGTGGTTTTTGGTATGCCCAAATAGCTGGCATCGATGGCACTGTACGATGCCCTTTTTTGCCGTGTATGGCTTGGCCTTAAAGGTAACACTTCCTAAGGCTCTATGTTTTTGGATTTTGTCCAGAGTAACTTCTGGACCTGTTGTGATGATAATTAGGGGAAGATCTGATTTCTTCCCATCTTTGTCACTCCTTTGCATCCTTCTTACATCAAGGATGACGGACAATTCGTTTGCCAGTTCACTCTTAGCGTCCTCCAGGTCATAGTCTAGATCTAGGCCGTACAGAATAAATTTTTTGTTCTTTGGCCCTGTGGCAGTAGCGTATGAACAGACCCTTGGTCCCCTTATGGTTTTATGGTCCAAGATAGTGGAGAAGGAAGGAGAGGGGGAGAGAAGAAAACTCTTGAAATAGGAGGCTGAGGAAGGGACTCGAGAGAGAGACGCACAGCAGGAAGGGACTCGAGAGAGAGAGGCACGGCAGGAAGGTACTCGGAAGACGAGGCCGAACGAAGCGGGCGGAGATGTCAAGGAAGAAGAACGACCAGTAACCCAATCTACCCCTGTCCACAGATAAGTTTAGTTTAGTTTCTGTAATGTATTTTATGGCAATCCTTTTATATATATATATTAAAATCTGAATCATTAATCTTGTTGAAATTAAATGCATAAACGATCCTTATTGTAATTCTTTTGATGCTTACATACCAGATACACTATTTAGTTATAAATAATATATTGAAGGTAGAATAGATAAGTAAATTGGTAAACACAAGAATAGACCTTTGGAAAGGAACCCAATTATGATTAAGGAAAATAAATAATAATTTGAGTACTCATCCTAAATGAGACTCTGGCATCCCAAATATCAATATATATATTCAAGATATATTTAAGAGTAGAAACATAGCAGAGTCATGATAAGTGTTTTTTATGGCATTTATTAATGCTGTAGGCACATTTTTACCATACCTCCATACCAAGATTTTTTGGAAGAGAATGAAATCAATGAAGGGAAAGGCGAGCAAACCCATTAGAAATGTCAAGGATGAATCATGGCAAATGATTACTAGAGATGGGAAAATATTGGAGAGATGGGACGCCATTATTCTGTATTGTTTTCTGGTGCCTCGAAAGAGAGTGTGCTGGACAGACGGGAAACAGAAGATTATGATGATGTGATTGGGAGGAAGAACTCTGCCTGTGAGAGTCGCTCAGTGAGAATCACAGCCGGTCTCAAGCCCGGATAAAAGAGGAGGGTTGTGCGAAGGGGCTAACAATCCCATCCACGTAAAAAAACCTATAGTTATGAAAGCTCAACAAAATAGCCTCGGATCATGGACTGATCAACGGCAACGACCCGGCAAACGTCTAATGGAAGGAATTACGATGGTTAGGAGTGGGCATGCTTAAGAAGAAGGATTATACGCTATATTACATTGGTAGTAAAGATCGGCATGAGTTTGGCTGCGCTTTCCTAGTGAAAACAAGATATAGTAATGCGGTAATGGACTTTGATACGATAGACAACCGTATCTGTAAAATAAGACTGCGTGGGAGCCTATTTAACATTACTATCATTAATGTCCATGCGCCATCAGAAGATAAAGATGACAACACAAAGGAAGAATTTTAATCAAGATTGGAGAGGGTGTATGACTCTTGTCCTCGTTACAACATCAAGATTATAGCAGGTGATTTTAATGCCAAAATTGGAAAAGAAGAAGTTTATAAGCCAACAATAGGAATGCATATCTTACACGATATAGAAAGATTAATCCAGTTCGCAGCTTCCAAGATGTCTGCAATAATGAGCTCTGTATTCCCGCATAAGAATATACATAAACAGACCTGGCGAACGCCTGATGGGAGAAATGCAAACCAGATAGACCATTTCTGCATTGATAATAGGCATCGCAACTGCACGAGGGATGTCAGGAGCTACAGGGGGTCATGCATTGATTCAGATCATTACCCAGTAGTAACGAAATTTAAACTAAGAATAAGATCGGTAAGGGTATGTCACTATACACCTAAAACAGTGTGGGATACAGAAAAGCTAAAGAATGAAGAAACGACAAGACAGTTTAAGGAAAATATAGAGAGGAAAATGCATGAGTATCACCTGGAGATGGCTGGAGGCTCGACTATTGATGACAAATGGAACAAAATGGAGGAGGTAATCTCAACCGTAGCTGCAGAAACTCTTGGAAGCTTAGAACCTAGAAGAAGAAATGGATGGTTCGATAATGAATGCAAGGAAGACATCGAAAAAAGGAACTCCGCTCGTCATAAGTCCTTGCAGCGACGTACAAGGCAACAGGATATGGAATACCGCGAACCAAGGCGACAGGCCAAAAAGGTAATCAAGAAGAAGAAAAAACAGGCATTGGAGGAGCAGCTAAAGAACATAGAGGAGATGGCCAATAAGAATAAAAGCAGGAAGTTTTACAGGAAAATAGGAGCCATCAAGAAAGTATATATGCTAATGAACAATTGGGTAAAGAGCAAAGAAGGCCAATTGCTGACTTCTAATAAAGAGGTTCTCGAGAGATGGGAGGAACACTTCTAGGAATTACTGACTGGTAACCAGGGCAACGATAATGGAGCAGCAGTGATCCCACACAGTGAAACAGAAAACGGATGGGAAGAAGAAATACCTCCAACATTTGAAGAATTGGACGAAGTTATAGCGAAACTGAAACGAAATAAATCACCAGACATGGACAATATAAATGCCAAGCTCTTAAAACATATGGGCTCTTACATGCCGAGAGAGATGCACAGACTCATAGAAAGGATATGGGAGGAAGAATGCATGCCGGAAAAATGGAATTGTGGAATAATCACAGTGGTTCCCAAGAAAGGTGGTTTAACAAAGTGCAGCAACTATAGAGGTATCACGCTGCTTAATGTTGCATATAAAATTTTTGCAGCATTATTATACAATCGTCTTGTACCATATTATGAAAGGGAGGTTGGCGGATATCAGTGCGGTTTCCGAAGGAATCGATCAACCATTGACCAAATCTTCACACTCAGGCAGATTGATGAAAAGATGTGGGAGTATAATGTGGCTACATGGCGATTGTTCATTGATTTTAGAGCGGCGTATGACACGACTTACAGATCCATGGTTTACAAGGCTATGGAAGAAGCAAAGATCCCTCCTAAACTGGTAGCTTTAACGAAGATGACAATGAGGCACACCAATTGTCAAGTAAGAGTGAATGGAGACCTTTCAAAACCTCTGGAAATAAAGAATGGATTGGGACAAGGAGAAATGCATTGGCCCCGCTTCTGTTCAACTTAGTTCTCGATAAGGTTATTAAGAAAGTAAGGATAGAGGGTAATAGTACAATCATCAATAAATCACTACAATTAATGGCATATGCGGATGATGTAGTGATTTTGAGAAGAAGCAGGCAGGCAATCCAAGACGCGTATATACTGCCTTGAAAACAGAGGCAGGAAGAGGCGGCCTTGAAATAAATATCATCAAAACCAAACTAATGATTGTGGAGAGAATGCGGCAGCAACACCCACCCTACTGCAACTTAAACGGAGAAAACATTGAGATAGTGTCAACATTTCCGTACCTGGGATCATTAATGACTAAAGAAGCCAGTGAAACAGAAGAGGTTAAAAGAAGGATTCTGGCAGGAAACAGGACATACTATGCTCTTCGGCACTTAATAAGAAGCAATTTAATCTCTCGTAAAAATAAGATCAGGATGTACAAAACCCTAATCAGACCGGTTGTTAGTTACGGCGGTGAATGCTGGGTGATGAACAAAATAACCCGTGAGGCTTGACATGTTCGAGAGAAGGGTGCTGCGAGGAATGTTTGGTGGAGTTTTCGAGAACGGAGTGTGGCGAAGTAGGAAGAACAAAGAAATATATGAAATCTACAATGACCTGTCTGTGTCAAGCTTTATACGAATAAGCAGGCTGAAATGGCTTGGGCTTCTCAACCGAATGAACGAAGACAGACAGGTGGTGAAGGTATATAAAGGAACGATCTTCGCCAATAGAGCAAAGGCCGACCAAGAGCTCGATGGAAGGAGAAGATGAAAGAGGACATGCGACAGGCGGGTCCGTTTGGTGGAGGACAGAGCCCTGTGGCAACAAATGTTGAAGCAGGCCAAGGACCACATCGGTCTGTAGTGCCAGTAGAAGAAGAAGAAGATTGGGAGGAAGATGCCACATGGGCTATAGAAAAAATGAGCATGGCAAAGCATCAAGCAAAGATAGTAATGCTCCAGAACTTATAAAATTTGAAGGTCTACAATTACATAAAGCTTCGCAGGACCTGTTTCAAAATATTTTCTCTTCTAAATCTATGCCTGAGGAATAGGGATGCAATATCATCAAACCAATCCACTAGAAGGGTAGCGAATGCACAAAAGACCATCTTCCACAAAAATAGAAAAAAGAATGCGCCATGACATGATCGACTAAAGGCCAAACAAGGGGACTATCGTAAGTACTGGTGGTTTTGCACAGAGTTATATCGCCTCCTAACGACAGCTATAAAATTAGTACTAAAGAGTTAGTTCTTTAGTATTTCTAAATTGAAAAATACATTCCATAGTTCAGTTCTACTGTAATGCAGTATAAGGTAATCTGACTTCGACAAATCTTAATAGCTATCTTGACCCGAGACATAACGTATTTGAAATAATCATATGCTGTATACTAAGCATTCAATAAAGGAACTTCCTCGAATTAATTTTAAAAGCATGACTGTGCGAACACAAAAATGGTGTTTATTAATTATGAGAATGACATAATTATTGATTGTTTGTTTGTGAAGGTACTGGTTTTCATTTTTTATTCTCACGATCTTCTATTTTAAATTCTACCTCATTACTGAAAAGTGTTCTAGAAATCATTAAAATATAGACATATTCTACACACCCATAGATGTATGAGTATCCCATACAAATAGAACATGTACCAATCAATATTGAAGAAAAAAGTTGAAAACATAACTTTCTAAACATTAATCTATCCGGCTGTGTGTCATGTCTTAAATTATTTAATATTAAACTTTAGTTTCTCCTCAGCCTAAGTTTCAACGGAGTTCAGCGATGTCAGAGTAGGCCTTGTAAAACTTGACTTGGAAACAACACTGTCTCAGTGTGCTATATACTTCTAAAGTTTCCCGGTACAAGACTCTACTGTCAATTATCGAGGACACAAACATTCAGTTTGACAATAAAGTCGACTTCGTACAGGTCCCTCATTATTACTCGGGGTCGGGCATGCTCGGAAAGCAAAAGATTCAGCCATAGGGTGCAGTGCAAATATAAGTTTTTTATCTTCACAAGTTTTCCTTACATATTACATTTACATGCTTCTTTACAAAGAAGTGACAAATCTTTGGCTTCAGTGGTTGATGACAGCAATAAGTGGGATAAGAGAATGAGACTTTACTTTAGCTTGTTTTTAGTTTATTTAAGAAGCCTTATATGTACGAGGAATAACTCTGAAGTATGTAATCAGCTTAGTCCTTACCTAATAAGGGCTAGTTGCGATATTGGGATCTTTCTCGAAACAATATATGAATTTTATATATAAAAAATATATATGAATTATTATTATTTTCTTTTATTATTGGTTTCTGCCGGAAGATGCACCTAAGTCAAGGGTAAGGTTACAAAAATTAATTTTTAGTATTTATGATTTTTCTAACAAAAGAGTGTTCTCGCATCACAGTTTTCTGCATTTGATGTTGAATATTAAAAGGTAGGTCTGATTCTTTTATAATTTTCACCCTCATTTCCGGAATCAATATTTGTCGAAATCACGAACGACAAAAATGTTGTTCTGTCAAGCTTATATAGTTGCTTCAGTACCTCTTCCAGATCTTGATATTTTCTATTTTTTTTCCGCAACCTCTTTGTTTAGGTTTTGATCTGCAGGTACTACTATTTCAATTATATTCGCAATCATTTCTTTAAAAGGAGAACAATATCAGATTATTATCATTATCATTTTTCTCTGGCATGAGTTTCAAAACTCAGATATTATTGTGCTGAATCATCAAAATCAGTACACACAGTACTGTTTCTTGAACAATGGTCGTTACGGGATTAAATAATTTATCTGGCACAGCCGGACCTTCAGAACAGCCACTTAGTAATCTACACAGTTTAGCTATCTCGCTCCCTCTACAGTTTTATAGTTTTATTTTCAAATTATTTCCGAACGTATTGTAGCATAATTTACTACTGAAAAAATAACCTGTACCACTACACAAAGTCTTGGGTTCGAAGCATGATAGAGACTATTTCTAGCACAACAATTGTGCAGATAAGTGATTTGTCCGAGATCGAGCTCGACCGCCAGGTTTTTTCACTATATCCAATCCAAATAATTCCAAAAGGGTAAACCCCTGAGGACTCTAAAAATCTACAGCCATTAACAGATTAAATAATTTATCTGACACAGCCGGATTCGAACCCACGGACCTTCAATACAGCAACTTGTGAAGTCTGTGTACTGTGTGAAGTATTGTTTTGTGAAGACGTTCGGAAAAGCTCTGTTGTCACAAAACACACACGCTAAACCACCAATTTTTTTCTCTAATTAAGGATATCTACTTCCCTGAAGATTAGTGAGCTCCTGGAGTGTCTGTAGATCCGTGCTAATAGATTTAATAATTTATCTATTCATTAATCCTCAAGACACTTGCTGGAGCTGCGAACCCGCTATCTTAGGCATACTAGGTTGTTATTTTAACCTTAGGTGCTACAATGCCGACGTTATTGTCTCATACAGATAAAGCATTCGCTGTAAGTTTGGTTAGAACCAATAGTGATCACTTTAAAAAAATATGGAGTTGCAGAAGTATTTAGCGTTAGTACACCATGATCTTTGAAATGGATCATTTAGCAAGGAATTTATCCTGTTATTGGTGTTCTGACAAAAAAAATGTATTCTATAATTCATACCAATTAATTTATCCTGAAGCTTTTATGTTCAGTGTTTCAATCGTTTATTTATGAAAAAAAAATTGTTTCCACGGTGTTATCCCAAAATAAGAATGTTATTTTTCCCCCTGATCCAATATGATAATCTCAATCGAGTCCTAACTCCTGTTCTAACCCCTTCATGTTCACAAAACAGATCAATTAGGCCTTTTCTAAAATAAATCCAACGTAATGATTAACTCTTTTAATTAGTTTATTCAAAATCATTTGAAAAGTTTTTGATAAAACCCGCCACATCATCAATCCAGGGGTGATTTAAATTTTTTAATGTACTTTCTTATATTTCAAAAACATAATTGTACCACTACAACCCATAAATCCATAGACAAACCCATGCACATTAGTTTTGACCGAGATCACGTTCAATCGCCAGGTTTTTCCCTTTATAGAGGATATACCCTTCCAGTGAGCTCCAGGATGCTCTGCAGATCCCGCATGTTTCATCTCAGCCTGAAAAAGATTAAATGAATTACCTGCCGCAGTCGAATTTGAACACTGAGCCTTCATCATAGCAACTCAGCACTCTACACAATTAACCATCCCCCATCCCATTTATTACTGGAATTTGTTAAAAAATTAATAGAATCAACATACAGTGATGGTTCATTGACGGGTTTCGACCATTTATATCGAGCCACACGTTTAAATATTTAAGTTTAACAAAAAAGAACAATTGACACCTATTTGACGTTCTGACTTAATAAACCCCTCCAATTCATAATAAAACTAACGGAAATTTCGACTGAGGGCAAACTTCACAAGCCAAGAGCAAAAGAGTGATTATAAATAAATGTGACAAGTGTGACCTCGGCAACATTTAGACAGGTCCCTTTGACAGAGCTACCTGTTTACCGGACCTGAGGAGGGGGTGACAGGGGAGTAACTAAGTGCAATACCGTGTCCCAGACCGCTCGATATTATTAAATATTCATTTTACTCCGGGCTGAATAAAATTATTCAACTGAATGTAGTATAGAGACCGCGGGGAGGTAACAAGGGAGAGCTATAGCCGCCGGGCACGATATCATTAGAGGAAATGGCCTCACCCAAAACTAACTATCCCCTTTCACCACATACACAAACCCACAACTACCACAAATAAATCATTTTTCACTTACAGCAGCCTACCTTCTTGTAACAATGTCCTCTTTCACACGCGACGATGTCTTTCTACACAGATATTTATGATTCCGACCGGATTTCGTTCATTAATGTCACCGTTAAGCTCTTAATAAAGGCTTACTCGAATGCGTGCAAAAAAGAGAATAATTAGCGCATTATTATGATAAATTAAACAAATGTTTGATAAAAGCGCCTGCTTTATGAACATAAACACGCAAACCTCCCCTTATTACATCACAATTAATTATATCTAATCTTTTCTATATTTAAATAGTATTATCTAATAAAATTATTTTCTTATCACGCTACCATGGAAGAGCGAGCCTCGAGAAATATTGTTTTAAAGAATATTTACATACTACTGTATCTACACCATAGCAGAGGTTCTGGGTTTAAATTCGACTGGTAGATTTTATTTAATCTAATAGCAGCCAGAGATGGGTACTATGGCATCTAGGATCCTCCTGGGGCTTATCCATCCTCTATAAATTGGGTACTCAAAATTGCGGTAATATCTTTTGGTTGGGCGTGATGTAGGAAAACCACCTCTCCGCAAAATCTTTGTAGCAACAGTACAATCTCTACCATCTAATGAACCCATGACCCATCATGGATTGTAGTGGTACACTATAATAATAATAATGTAAAGGAGATAGTTGGGGGGGTGCAGTCAAAAAGAACACTGAATAAGTAATAAACTTATAATTATGTGCCGACGTTTCGACCTACAGTGTAGGTCATCTTCAGGGCTATGAGAGAGAAACAAACAGAACAAAAAATATAAAAATGTACAGTAACAATAATATGGTGACAAGTAATGTAGAAAATTAAAATAGTGGCAGATATGAAGATGGAAGATAACGAATATTAAAAAAAGTGACAGAATATAATAAAATTAAGATATAGACAGATTTAAAAAAATTATGATAATGAAAAGAAATTAAAATAGTGACAGATGTAATAAAATTAAGATAAAGACGGATATAACAAAATTAATGATAATGAAAAGAAAATGAAAATAATGACAGGTATAATAAAGTAAGACAGATTTAATAAAATTAAAGAGAATGATATATAATAATAATATATCTACAGCCTCGATCAGTAAGTGGTAAATCGATAGACGGAATCGTGTTATTTTTGTAGTGAATAAGGAGCTAAGTCAGCCATCGGCTTGAAAATGAATTATTGCTTATATTACAACTCCATTTAAGGGAAAAAATAGGTGAATGGCACTATCCCACTTCCCTCAATATTGCTAACTCTGAGCAATCGACTTAAAGGCTTATTCATTGGGGCTATGCATATGTACACCAGTGACAAAGGAAAAAATCTTTTTGTTTATTACCTAATTTTATAATTATTAAATTTGACACAGATTATATTTGAAAGTAATCTGAAACCTGTTCTCGGAAATAGTTAAGAGTTTCAGTACTTACGAAAGAGATTCAACGTAACAGAAAACATTGGAAACTACCTGTACATTATAAAAAATTATACAGGAATTATTAATGGAGAGAACTGCCAGTTGAATGTAAGATTGGTTATACCCGTATATGAAAAAAGGGGGTAATTAGACAGCAATACCATCATTAACAGCCACGGATGGAATGTGTTGGATCTACAGATTTAATTGAGAAGAGTTGAGCGTGGTGTAAGCCAAATCATCCCCTTGCACAATCGTTGTCCTAGAAACAGTACAGTCTCTACCATATACTAAATTTCAGATTCTTGTTGCAGAAGACAAGATAATAACAGAACATCTTCACCACCTGTTAATTTCTTTTTAACTAGCCTCTGATACCGTGAACAGAAAAATAAGCATATAAGGTGGAATTCAACATCTCTGTCAAATCGTCTTCAGATAAAGATCAGTTTACTATACGCATGCTTAATTAAACTACATTATATTATATTTTTTATGCTCATTCGTTAAACCTATGATGAAATGTTATTATTAAGATTAGGAAAATATGAATATCTGACGGTCTCATCAGCTAGGAAATGACCCCCCCCCCCCCCCCGCGAAAAATTAAAACCCAGACATCCAAGTAACTGGAATACTTCGTAGTATAGCTTTACAGATTTTATGATTCTCAGTTAATTTTTATCTGAGAGGAACGATTCTAAGCACCGTAAGAGAAGAAGATTAATTATTGGATGCTGCGATCCCAGAAAGATGTAAAAACATGCATCAAAATGAGGATGTCGATTTAAAAGATGGGCGGAATAAAAGGAAGTTTAAGTATCTATATACTCGTGCATAAAAGTATCAAGACTTTACAAGGCTGGTCATGTCTCACGAGATCCGAATATCACTCAAAATTCTTTCAGCGTGAGCATTTACCAAGCAATGTAGGAAGGACTGCTGATGCAAGATCCGTACATGTGAGAACTCGAGGATAAGCTGTACAGATAAATTTGACAAATAATTATAATATAATTATTAATAACACCCAGCTGCCTATTTTGTACAAATCAACAGAAAGTAGTGAACATCTTTTTCAGCACCCGGTTGATAATGAGGTAGATTCAAGGAGTAATGGCATATTTTAATAAAAAATATTTTATATTATCATCAACAGTAATATTTTCATGTTCAAAATAGCCAGAAAAAAAAAGAAGATATATATAAAAGAGTTCGTCCTGACTGAAAGACAATCGCAGAGCCAAAACGGCATAAGCAACAAACTGGAATTTTTGGACAGTAGGTACATTTTTGAAAATTCATCCCATAAGAGGGTGAAAAACTTTTGCAATTAAAATCAGCGAGCACCATGAGATTTTAAATGTAGCTTTTACATCTACAATCAAGAATTACATTCCTTTTTTTTTTTTTTTTTTTTTTTAAATAAAAGTGTGAAATAGGGGAAACCGTAACATGTTAGGTTAGAGATGTGAAAATAAGTAAGCAGGCTTTACTTTGAAATATATAAAAAATGGTATTCAAGATTTTGCAAAATCAACCCCCAGGAGCCTGCCATAAGGGATGAATTTTTATATGGGACATACGTCATTTTTAATTTTAGATTTTATTGCTGCATTTAAAATAAAGAATTGCGTGAATTTATTTTTTCGAAAATCAACCCCTAAAAGTTTAAATTAGGAGATGAAATAATAATAATAAGGGATGGAAATTCGTTTGCCGCTTGCATCACTTTTAGAGGCAGTGACATAAAATTTTATATTTACCTACATGTTTCGTTTAAAAACTTGTTTCAATCAAGTTGATATTTTCATTATTGAAAGTACGTTATCTATGTATGTATATGTATATATGTGTATATATATATATATATATATATATATATATATATATATATATATATACATATATATATATATATATATATATATATATATATATATATATATATTTATATTTATATTATATTAAGAGTTCGTCCTGACGGAAAGACTGTCGCAGAGCCAAAACGGCATAAGCCAGCTACAGACTTGAAATTCGGACAATAGGTGCTTTTTATAAGGCGTGCTTTTATTTATTTTTTCGATAATCAACCGCTAAAATTTTAAAATAGGGGATGGATAATAATAAGGGATTATTAAAGGGATAGAAATGAGTTTGCATCTATAATCAATGATAAGGTTCTAGAGGCATCCGAAGGCGAGCTGATTGAAATTAAGTCAATAGATTCAGAAGTAGAAATTGAGGAAGCCCTGCACCTAATTCCTAGAATTACTAAGAATGTTTGAATACTTTAATTCAAATCAACACATAAAGTGTATGTCAGCACATAAACTTTAACATAAAGTTGGGGCACCTGTAATGCTACTCCAAAATTTAAAACCTCCAAAGTTGTGTAATTTTGTATTTAACTTGTAATTCTAATTGACTAGACTGTGGGTAAAATTTTGCACAAAAATATAGAAGCTACTGTAATTACTGGTCGAGGAGAAACTTTTTTTTCCTCACTGATACCTATAATACCATCCAAGTATATATTATAATTCAAGAGATTATAGTTTTGGATATCACACAGTGGATTTCAATCGAAAACACATGAATAGTTCTGTAATTATGCCAGTTAATGTTTAATAGGACATCATATAAAAATCTATTAACAAAGGATACGTAATAAGAACTAGTAGAAATAAGAATTAGTAGCCTGGCTGAATTCACAAATGCTTTAAGTCATTGTGAATAATATGAAGTATAATTTAAATTTAAGTTGATCCAGTCTCCATTTAAACTCAACTTAAGTTATTATTCAAAAACAACACGGACGAAGTCGCGAGCAAAAGATCGTTTTTCATAAAATCGTTTCTTACTTTATTTTATATATTGTTGTAAATGTTTTAGCATTTTAGTAATTATTATTATAATAGTTTAATATAATGGAGTTATAAAAAAAAAAATTACGAAAAATCTTTGTAATAAATTATTGTAATTTTAAGTAATATTTTATAATGACAAATAATAACATTTTAACTTTCAATTTATTATTATTGTTTAGATTTATTATTATTAACAATTTTATTTCTAATTATTTATCGAAATTAATCATTCAGCATATCCCGTAACAGGAATCAACTTAATTAAAATGGAACCACATAAGATAAATATAAAACCGTGGAACCAGTAGAATTTTTTAATTTATAATAATTATAGTAAATTAAGTTAGTTGATATAGATTTCGATATAGGTTTCTCCAATAGGAATAATTTGAGATATTAATAAAAATAAAAAATAACAATAAACGGGGAATAATAAATGATAATAGAATATTTCATTTTTAATTCGACTCTACATTCGTGAACCCATGAAATAGGTGAACACTGCTTGTAATAATGTCGGATTAAACATATTATAATATATAAGCGTAAAAATGAACTTCAAAACTTTTGTAATCCCTTTAAAAGAATTACATAATGATTTTTTTTTTTTCGAAACCCTTCCTTCCTAAGTTTCCATTATCCACCTCCGAGATCTATTTTTACCTTCCCTTTTTTTCTCGTTTTTTTAAAGATTTTTTCTTTCAACTTTTATTAATGGTTATAATGTCCCCTAAGTAGGTAGGAGATCACCAAGTTACCACTCCCTAAAGCCCCATTCTAAGGCAAACTTAAATACTTTCCACCTCCTTCCTTTTATCTTATCACCTATAATAAATTTAATGCCACCATCACTCTTGGATTTTAATTTTACTTCCTATAATGTTTTATTTGTATTATCAATTTCAGCGTTCACCAATAATTTATGATTAAAATCAATGTATAATCATAATGAGAAGTAAATATTTTTTCGCTTGATTCGATGTTGTCTCATGGAGTTTTTTAACGATTTTGTACTGTTAAAAAATATTTGAGATTGCGAACTAAAGAATTGCATTTAGTTTAGTTTTATTTGTCTGCCGCATAATATGCATTAAAAATAGTTTGCACGGCTGTAATCTACATTTAAATATATAAAAAATTTATTGAATCGCCTAAAACTTTGGAAATCAGTTATGATGTCTCAATTGCACTAAAATCTCAGATTTCTAACATTAATATATTAATATATTTTTATAATTCTGACATTAATAAAAAAAAAATTAAGAGTGTACTTAAGGGTGATTTAAAAAATGTCATTATCCACCAGTTATGGTAACTAACGTGACTCTTTTTAGTGATTTAATTATTAATATAAATTCTTTGTTCTTCAACCCTTAACTTTTTTTAAGGCTGGAAGAAAGAGAGACTCATAACAGTTAATAACTAATGACAGTTTAATTAGTCTCAAGGATAATGACAATTTTTATGGTACCAAAGTGACAGAGAATATATAAAACATTTTTAGAGACGCGTTTTTAAAGAATAGTCCAAAGATACAACTCCATGCATCTGTTAACTTCAAAATTATAATGAAGAATGTGGAACATTACATTAACTTTCGAAAGCCTAGCACTGTTTCCACCATTGCAGCGTTGCCATGGATTCAATAACTAATATGATGTGGCTAATTAAATATTTTTCACAGGAATTATATGCTTAATCTTGAAGTAGGATTTCCTCTTTCAAAGACTAAGTATCACTATATATTTCAAAAGAGAAATGTTCACCGACAAAAAAAAAAGCTTTTTTTAGAGGCCCATATGGCACTAAACTTGTTTCTTCTTGTATATGCATAACCTTATTTTAGAGACCCATCTGACACTAAATTTGATTCTTCTTCTACACACACATAAAAAAACCTTTACTAATTATCAAAATACTTTAATTTTTAGCCTTGATTAACTTTTTTTATTTTGTCTAACTTGATTAAACATGTTATCATTTTACCTAAAATAAAGAATGACAGATAGTATTGAATTATCCGCTACTCACGGAAACGAACAATATGGTAATCTCTCTCTATTCGAACACATAGAATAATTGTTAAATTGGTATCAGTTCCGCAGGTTGTCGCTTCGAATTGAGTTCTTCTTCTCTCGCTATCTCCTAAGTGCTGCTAAGCGTGGAGTACCTGTCTCCGACCATCTTGTCCAACAGTCCCTGCCCCGAGCAAGCCTCCTCATCTCCGGCATGGTGCTTCCTCTCGATGTGCCAAATCTCTCAATCAGGTCTACGTGCATGATTCTCGGTCTGCCTTGAGGTCGCCTTCCTCCCGGTCTTGCTTCTAGGAGCCACCTGGCCTTACGGTCATCACCTATTCCCCTAACATGGTCTTTCTCAATCGTCTCAAGGACGGATCTAACTCCTAGTTCCTTTCACACCCTTTCATTCCTTATTCGGTCTCGTCTGGTTCTCCTAATATTTTCCGTAGGAATCTCATTTTCGCATATACAACCAAGAGTGTCCAGCTTTCCGATCCTTATGGTAGCACTGGGAAAAAAACTGAGTTGAACAGCAGAATCTTCACTTTCCTGCTCAGTTCCTGTTTTCCAATGAGTGTCATAGATATTTGGTAGAATATTCCATTGGCGCAGTTCTTCTTGCTACTCATCCACCGCCAGTATCCCACTAATGCTCTGTGTGTCCTCCTTTTACAAAATTTCCAATGGCATCCATGAAAATTATGAACAGAAGAGGGCTTAAAGAAATGAAATGATCCGGACTCAGTGCCGGCTAGCCTTATTTATTTAACTCTTATCACTAAACTTGATTCTTCTTCTATACGCACATAAAAAAAAACTTCACCAATTCTCAAAATACTTTAATTTTCAGTCTTGATTAATTGTTTTATTTGGTCTAACCTGATTAAAAATGTTATCATTTTACCTAAAATAAAGAGTGATAATATTAAATGGCAGATAATTTTAAATTATCCGGAATTCACAGAAATGAACAATATGGTGATCTCTATTCGAACTCATGGAATAAATGTTATACGGGTATCACTTCCGCATGTTGTCGCTTCGAATTAAGTTACAAGTTTTAACTGTTTATTCGTTTCTCTTTTAATATTTTCCAACAATACAAGTTATTGTGAGCTTTAGTATAGAATAGAGCATATTTAGCATATTTCAGTTATCATTTTATCAAGAGATGATCGTTTCAACAAATATATCTCATCTATATACTTACCGAAAGATAGATATCATCTATAATTACCAAAATCTACTCATTATCTATTATTACATTATCTTTTTCAAAGCTGGCAACACTTGTGTTTTTGGAAAATATTGAAAATGAAATGAGTAAATAGTTAAAACTTGTAACTCAACTCGACAATCAGCGGAATTATTACCGTTATTTACTATGTATAAATAATTATCTTATAATTAAATTATCTAATATTTGTTATATTATCTGTAATCATAATAACATAAAATAGTAATTTTTAAAAAAATCTCTACCACTACAGCCCATGCAGGATCTTAGATTCAGTGCGTGGTAGAGGTGATTTGTCCTAGATCACGCTAAACCCAGACCTACCCCTATTTCAGGTACCTACTTTATAGTGGCTGGGTGAACACCCAAAGAATCGGTCCTCTGCTGGTAACAGATTAAATAGGTCCGTCATTCAGCGAGAATTGCGCCCAGGATACTCGGAACGGTGACTCAGTGCCGTACCGCTGAGCCAATCATATGTGTATTTTACACACTTCGTATACTATTACATAAAACAATATACTCATAAAACTAGTGGATTTTTCAAAAATATCATATTAGTGACTTCACTATGGATCCGTTCCCGGCTATTAACGCGGCCGATCTGACAGACCTCATAGGTATATTTTTCTTTCTCCTTCCCTTTGTGTTAGGAACAATTCTTTCATGCACTCAGCAGCTGTTTTGTGGATGAACCGGCGTGAGTTTAGTACTTCCTGACCAGTGTGCAACCCTTCTCAATGGCCCATGTGAAGCAATGAATCTGACAGATCGCCGCGACCGATATCGGAAGTTTAGCCTACATCATAAAAACATCAACTTTTTTTTATTCACTCTGTATTTCATTAGCAGTACAATTTTGCTGATGACTGTTTTTTTTGTGGTTTTTTATACACATTACTATATAGGTAGAAATGACGTGTAAGATCTATCAGAAATCTTCCTCGGGTGAAAGGTGCTGCGAGAAATATGAAAATGTTCAGGCATGGAAGCTATTTTTCGATGCTATTTACTATATATGCTATTTAGCAATGAATATATTTAAAAAATTTAAAACACATTCCCTTGACCAAGGGATGTGAAAGCCACGCATAGCTGGAAGCTTTTATTTAAAGTTTTTTGTGGTTGTGATCTATGTTTGTTTTCATGGTTAAACCTTAGTCTTAGTTATCTTATTATTAGAGTTTATTAAAAGAATAAATATTGGTGTATGAAAACAAATTAGAGGTTACCGAGAAGAAAGCAAATATATGGTTCCTTTAATTTTTTCGTTTAAATCCAAAATATACTTAATGCAAATGCTATTTTGCCATTACTTTTTACCTCCCAAACACCTTAAGTACTTAGTTTGAATATATAACATCACACTTCAACAGAAATACTATTATTCTTGAAAGAGATTTGTCAGATCGCCGCGACCAATTTGATGAGTTTTAGAGCCGCGACTAATGGAAGGTTAACAGAATAAAAAAAATCCATAAGCAGCCGGATTAGAACCCGGGACCTACGAAAGGCAACTTACAGTTCTACCACTGAACCACTCCCGCTTATATAATTTAGTGTTATCCATTCTATAATATAATTTATTATTTACAATAAACATGTGTTTACATATATATATATATATATATATATATATATATATATATTTTATAAAAGGTGATCTAAATCGATACTTGTGATGTAGAACCTAAAATTGATTGAATCTTCATGGTATTCTTTATTCGTCTCATCGTATTACTTGTCCAATAATAAATATTTTCGTCCATTATTTATTATCTTTTATCCATGGATAGATTTTGTCCAATTCTGATGGAAGAGAGGAAATTGTTATTACATAATATTGGGTAATAAACTATGTTGTTTGTAAGCTAATTAGCTGCATCGAAAGCCGGGACATATTTGTGTGTATTTGCTAAATATCGCTGTGTGAAGTATAAATGGAAAATATTTATTCAACACATTAACAGGGCTGGTCGATTGAAGGGTCATGTAAATGTATGAATTAGGGTAATTTCCAAACTGTGGTGTACCAAATGGCCTTTATCGATTTAGCAAAACAAGCAACAAAGGTGCTATTTCTCTGAGTTTTCCAACAGTATTATTATTTTTCCTGTACCACTATAACCCATGCGGGGTCTTTGTGTACAAGGAAGAGACTTTACTGAGGTGATTTACCCTATATCAAGCTCAACCGCCAAGGGTTTCTTTTTTTTATTATATTTTTTAATCACACAAACCTTTGATGCCTATATATATATTTATTCTTTACTATACGTTATTTTAATTTGTATGCATCTATTTTGTATGTATTTATCTCCGAAGAAGACCAGCAATGTAGTTCGAAACGTAGTATTTAAAATAAACAATTCTCCTTATTAAAGAGATTTTTTTCTGACCTCCACTCGGATCGATTCTTCTTAGTATTTATTTTCATTAACTGCCGTATCTTTTTAATCGGGGTGAATTACGCTATTAAGTAGTTAGATTTGTAATGCTTCTATGACATTATATGATAATTTTAAGCCTTAGCAAATTATGAAGTTTGAAAAAAAATAGAACTGTTTTAACTTTGGTAGTAATTCCCATTTTACAAAATTAGTTTTCAAAAGAATCGTTATCAGTGGATACATTTTAAATTAGCCTTTTTTTTCTACTAGCTATTTTCAATGGAGACCATTTCTTCAACTAGGTAGTTCCTCTAATTGTTCCTATATAACAACGGAAAAAATCATCAAAATCAGTCTAGCTGTGTTCAAAAAGTTCAAACAAGTCTAGTCCTGATTGTATTAAATTTGGCTTTACTTCAGCAAGCGATAAAATAGCAGTTATGGTTATAATAAATATTACTACTAAAGGAATGGTTTGGTTGGATGAATTTTTGTACGTTTTCTGTATTTTCCTAACAAAGTGGTAGATTTATTTCTGATCAAGTTATGACTTATGAAATTACACATGACCAAACCGTTTTGGATTATTTCTTAATGTGTTATGCCATTTATTGAATTATGATATTTCGTTTTTATAACATTTATCAAGGAAAAGGTTTCATACAAGTCGAATTCAAAAAATGTTCATTATTTAAATATATGATGATTATAGATTATTATATAAATTTAATGTAGTGAATATTAAATTTTTAGTTGACAACGACCAGCTTCCTCATTATATGTACTACCCTTTCTCAATTATTGAAAACACTATTTAAGAAGCAATACATCCGTTCAGCCAGATCAATAAGAATAATCCAAAATGTTTATTTTGATATATTTTTTTTTTCATTAAGAGATATTTTTCGATTAATGGATTAAAATCTCAATATATTAGATTTCTAAAATAATGTGTATTGGTTTCGGTGTATTTCTCATAGTAGAGTTTAATTTCTCATTAATGAGCAGCATTAACAACAATTTTAATAAAACATTGCCAACTCACAAAGTAAAAATATATGATCGCTAAGTTCCTATGTAACTTCATTTTTAAATTGCCTACATTCAAGTAGGTAGATAGAAATAATAATAATAACTGTTTTTATCCTTATATTCAGGAAAAGATCCTCTGATCAATAAATAAAGATTAATTTTATAAATATATGTAAATTTAGGTATATAAATAAATGAGTATTCTATTGTATTACAGTACCTACAATTTAATAAAAAAAATAAAACGATGGCTCCATTAAAAACTAAAATGGATTTTATGCATTTATTTTATCCATATCTATGTATATAAACACTTAGCTATATGACGGTATTCGAAATTCCAGGTCCAGAACGAAAATTACTGAAGAAAAAACCCTGCAAGATTGCTGTAGCTCAAAGCAGATAAAATAGAGTTAATATAACTATTGATATAATGCAATTGGGAAAAACCACAATGCAAAGCCTTATGTTTAAAAAATATACCTACTTACCAGTCGACTTTTCGCCTATTCAGGCATTATCAAGACACCAAAATCAAGAAGGGGGTTATGTGAATCGCATCTCGAAGAAAAAGGTGCAATACATCCCAACGATCAACAGCCCAAACAGGCTCCAAACATGAGACAGCACCCCACCACCAAGACGTTCAACATACAACTCAACATGCCTGAATAGGCGAAACGTCGACTAGTAAGTAGGTGTATTTTTGAAACATAAGGCTTTGCATTGTGGTTTTTCCCAATTGCATTATAATAAATAATAGTGTTTCTTTTTGAGTTTTTGGCTCTATTTTAGTGATAACTATTGATATTTCCGCAAAAATATCAAAACACTAAAACATAAAAAATATAAAAACAAAATATTTTTATTGGAAAAAGGATAATCATCTACAACAAAATCTTTAAAAAAATAATGGAAATCACTGCGTTTTTTCAATGAATTAGCCGAAATACTAAATAACAATAAACCTGTACCACTACAACCCATCTTGGGTTCTGTACCTAGTAGAGACTGTATTGTTCCTCGGACAACGGTTGTGCAGTGAGGTGATTTATCCGAGATCACACTAAACAGCCAGATTCCTCTCCAAAATTAAGGGCACGCTCTTTATAGAGGGCGGGTGAGCCCCAGGAGGGTAGGTATGTAGATCTCACAGATCCATCCGTGGCTGTTAAAGTATGAAAAAATGTATTTGCCTGTTATAATGTATCTTTAGCATACCAAATAAGTAGTCCACATACTGAGCTCACTCGCTCCTTATATTAGGGAAACAGTACGTCAAAAGCTGAAGTATTAGAGTTCTTCCACGACACGTCTATAATCATTGAATATTGATTTTGAGCAAAGTTATTAATGAATATTAATTTAATTTATGATCAAATGTAGTCTTTATTCTTATTCTGTTGATGTTACTTTTCAGCATTTCGATCCTTTCTTCCAGGGGTAAAAAATATGGAAATAAATAGCTTTTGAACATGTTTTTCTTTCAGTGGTATTGGTAATTATGGCGACCATCTTAAGGCAAATATTTAACCGGTGTTTATATCCCTTACTTCTTTCCAAATCCATAATGGCTAAAGGAGGAAAAGAACTCGAATTGTTTATATTTCCAAAGAAATCGGAAGCTCTCCAGGACTCTTGAAGCAGAAAACTAAAGGGCCCGGTAAAACTTCAGTTTAGGCTGTCTTGTGATGTTTTAATTATAGGAGGAACTCTGCCGGCTTTTATGAAATATGGCTCTTATTCAGTGAGCAGTGGTTTGGGGGGGGGCGGAAAGTAAGGCTTTGACTCGCATGCCTTTTGAGCCGAAAGGAAAATTAACATAGGGAGGAGCTAAAAAGGGGAGAAAATCATTAGACTATTCATGAATCAAAAAATTAATGAGGAGAGTTCTCAATGGCCGACGGGAGAAAACACGGCACCCCAGGCTACGGAATCCTACACCGCGGGCCTTCTTAACCGGAGTCACGTGTCTGTCGTAACCAGGCTCAGGCCAGTTATATAGCTATTTATTTCATAACCGTTATTAATTTAAAACAGGAAAACACTGATTAATATTGCAACATAGACGCTTTAGGTTAAGACGCTTTTATTGGCTTCGCTTGTATGTAGTAAGTATATAAGTTCGACTTCATAACTTCGAATTAAATTGAGAATTAGTACACTTTTTTGAGAATCATTAACAATAAAATAATTCAATAAGATTGTTTCATAACTAAATGGACACCATTGATAGAACAAATCGCGACGATTCCCATATTTGAAGATACAAAGAGGAGACTAAAACGAACGTGGATGAGGGATCTGCTATCATAAGAGTATTAAATCAAACCACGGGAGAGATACCGCTAGGTTCTCTATTGTTCATGCTTTTCATGTCATTTCGTTTTATATTTCTGATAGCCCATCTGCTGATTTTCAACTGTTTTTACTTGCCATGTACGGATATAAATATAAAGAAAAAATTAAATGAATAAGTTGGTTGAATTATGCAGACCAGGATCTTCGGGATTAGACATTTTTAATACCAAGTACTAATTGTGACAAATACTATGGTGTTTACCAAGCTTTACATGGCTTAGTTTTTGAGATGAGCATATGACTACTGGCAGGATTTTTGTATATTTTGCAAAAAAAAAAATTGTAAAAAACTAAAGAACATATCCTGGAGTTTCAATTAAGAACAGTTTATTGAACCAAAACTTCATTTTACCGCAATTCGGGGTGTGCTTGATGTTAATTGTAGTAAATATTTATTGACATATATTGGTAGTCATTATGAATATATTGAAAAATATATTATTTTAAAATTATAGAAAATTATTATTTTGTTTTCAATAAAAGCGAGTTGTAATTTTGTTTTAAACTAAAATTTCTTAATTCATGTATCTAAATCAATTATTATTTCATTTTAACATCTTTGAATGTATAACAAATGAAAATTATACTAAGTAAAGTACTCTAACTGTATTTTAGTTAGATGAACATATCCTTATATAATTCAAAAAATACTACGTAAGTAAATACTTTTTAAACCTTATTTTCGACCTCCTCAAAACTTCGAATTGAATTGCGACTTTGGAAACTCTTCGAGAACCGTTTAGCTTAAAATATTTACTCAGTTTGTAGCAATTTTTAATATCTGAAGTATTGAGGCAATAACTATGGTCTGTACTAAGGAATACATGGATTATTCTTCGAGACAGGCATTTGACTACGTATTTTCGTATATTTTGCACAAAAGAGATTAGATTTAAAAAAACTAAAGAACATGCGTTTATATCAAGTCCAACCGAAAAATAAAATAAATAATATTTCAAAAATTAAAAAATACGCTTTTATAGAAGATAAAACTTAATAACAGAAAATTATTGCAATAAGTTTCAAATAAGAATAGAGTGATGGACAAAAAAATTCATATTATTGCTAAAAAAGGTTATACTTTATGATAATTGTAAATATTTTACTGATATATATTGGTAGACTGATTATGAATATATTGGAAAATAGTGTTTCGTTCATCACTCTATTCTCATTATAAATTTGTTAGTTTTGCTCCCAATAAAACAGTGTTTTATCATTTTCAAACTATTATTTAAAACTTCGAATTAAATTGAAACTTTGTACACTTTTCGAGAATCCAAAACAATACAATAATTTAGTAAGTATAGCATGTTTCATTATCCAGACCATGAACTTCTGGATTAGCGATTAATAATATTGGAAGTAATACTGCGGCGTGTACTAAGGCATACATGACTAATTATTTGAGACAAGCAGATAGTTATGTAATGGCAGAGTAGTTATGGCAATGACCTCGTGTAAATTGTTTATAAATGGGATTTGTAACAAAGAGGTTTCCTCAAAGCATCCATCTTGTCAGAAATGTAAACTTCCTTGTCCTCCCCTCTTCTTCTACATTTATATATACCAGCACTAAGATAAGGACAGTAGAGAAGGTAGAAGGTAGGAGAGTAGAGAGAACAGAGGGAATGTAGTAGTTACTTTATAAAGTAGACCCTACAGATGATTGAGATGTAGTCCATAATCAATAAGCTATCACTACATCCCGTCATAATTAGTCAACAGATTAATTCATACGAATGTCTCTTGTATTTCTATATTATATCTGTCAATAACTCAACAAATCTATATATTTTTCTAGTTTTCCACCGTTTGTTGAATGTATAGATAAATGTCAGCCGAATCAGACAGGCTTTTTAAAAACAGAAAGCTTTATTGAGAAAGAACAAACAAGTCATAAAGGTACATAAATTGATACGGTTACGTCTAATTCTAAGTCTAATCGGGGCTTCTTACATCTATTAGAGGAAAGGAATACATGGGGAATGATTATGGTTAATTAGATTCTAAGGATACCTGCAAGCTGATCTATTAATCTAAGAAAGACACCTACCCTTTAGCTATATGACTACTGTCAAGATTTTCGTATATATTTTGCAAAAAAAATAAAAAATTAGTTTAACAAAATTAAAGAACGCGAGTTGATAGCCAGTCTAACTGAAAATTAGAAAATAAATTACAACTTAAAAATTAAAAAAAAACACTCTCTTAGAAGACAAATCTTACAGGATGTGCTTGATTTTAATTGTTACAAATATTTTATTGACAGGTACTGCTATATATATTATATAATTATTATGAATATATTGAGAAATAGTTTTTTGTTCATCACTCTATCACTTTAACTATTAGTATTTTTATATTTGTTTCCAATAAAATTGTGTTTTACAACTTCATAAACTATTATTCATTAATTGCCTGTATTTAACTCACTTAATATTCCTTGCAACATCATTGAATGTATAGCAAATGAAAATTATACCAAGGAACTGTATTACTGTTAGATGAGCATATCCTTGTATATTTAAAAATAAATATTAGATTTAGATTTGTTTTTATTTGCCTTATTGTTTTTAATAAAACAAATACGAAATAAATATATGTTGATCTTACTAAGATCATGTAATTTAACGGAATCAGGAAATGCTGTTTATCTTACTGTGATAATATATTTTATCCTATCGTAAAAGTGAAGTAAATATTTACGTAATTAATAGCAGTAAAATTTGTTTAATCTCAGAAGTCCGAAATTAATCCGGAAAACACGGGCCTTAGGTGGCACTAATAAAGCCTTGTAGGCCAGAGGCCAGGAACCAAAAAAGAGCTTTAGGTCGCAATAAATTGAAGAGAGCTGCATTTTTGATATGTTTTAAGGGCATGTCTGAGTAGTGTAAATCCAAGTTTTCAACCGAAAAAACGGGTGGGAAAACTTTTGGTGGCCGAAAAACCTCGGGAAGACTGGGTGGCTCCACCCTGCATAGTAGTGCCTAACAGTACTACTATTAGTTTTTTATAGGCAATTTCAAGTAAATATTTATAGTTTACAATAAACAAGCTGTTTTAGATCGATTCGTGGCGAATAAGGTCATTTTCTTAAAACACCTACTTTCCCCAATTTTCCTTTTTTTTAAGTAACAAGAGTAGTATAACACCTGCAGGCCTCGTGATGTGCTTAAATTAAAGCTAATTAAATTTACTACAATTCCATTTAACTTGACTTTCATCGTAGGATCACTCCTTCGATAGGTCTTCCTCACGAAAGTCGGTTAAAACTTAAAATTTGGACTTTTTGGAAAAATGACCAATGTTCATAGAGTAATGTAACTCAGAATCTATTAGAGTTACAGAGCTGCAGTTGGGCTCAAAATATATAAATTTTAAACTACATTAAAAATGGTTACCAATAGTTTATCAAAAACGCACCAATTAAAAAAACTGAAATAACTCCGAAAATTTCGAGGTTTTTTCTGCCACCAAAAGTTTTCCCATCCGTTTTTGCGGTAGCAAACTTGGATTTCCACTAGTCAGACATGCCCTTACAACATATCAAAAATGCAGCTCAATTTATTGCGACCTTCAAACACCTGGCCGCTGACCTTTTTTGTCTATATCGCGTTCAAAATGTGGTTTTATTAATATTTTGAAAAATTAATGTTTGCTATGAAGGCGCATTTATTATTTAAAATTGACGTCAATTCACAATGCAGTCCAGGTAATAATTAAAGTAACAGACTAGGGGAATAATTGAATAAACTAAAGTAAATTACTTACTGTTAGGATCCATTCGACGACATGCTATTTGGCTTAAACTGATTGATAGGTTTCCAAAACCACGCAGTGATTCTGTGGTATTCCCTTTATTGGCTGTAGAAGATTTATTGGATTAAGAAGGCTAAAGGGTTTACTTACTGCAAATAGTTCCCATTCGTTCCAAACCCCTAAGCATTAATCATTTTGTTTTGTGCGCTAGCATGCGAATTCGTGGGTGGATGATTCAGCTGCTTGTGTACAGTTCTAATGTTTAATAATGACTTATATTATAAGTAATATTTAATGCAATAACACTAAAACATGATGTTTCCCATATCAAAAAGTATCATGAAATAAATACGGTACTCCAAAAACATAATCCTTGATTCAATCGTTTATTACGTAAGTTGAATAAAATAAGTAAGTTTTAGGCAACAAAACATAATTTCACAAAAACATACCGAAGTTTCGATAAAGCCAATTGCACTACCGAAATTTCCCATCGATTGAAACGTGCCATTCTCACAATATTTTAATCAATTGTCAAAATCACTCTAAACGTGATTCAATGAACGTTCAGAAATTAATAACTGGTATCTCAAAAATTTCAATTATTAGAAAAATTAAAATCTTTTAGATTTACATACTTGCTGGTATAGTTTTGTTATATTGGTAAAAAATAAAATTTGGAGGTGTTAGTATGATTTAGAGCACAATAATCAAATGAAATTGTTGAATTTCACAAAAATCGAATGAAATTGTTCTTAACTTTATTATTATTTCTTTTCTGCTACTTTCTTTTATTTCTGTTTTACTTTTCTTCGGCTAGAGAGCATAGCCCATGCTTCTTCCAGAAGGACAAAATTCAAATATTATGATTTTAGGTTTGGGAATCATTTGTCAGCTAAAAGCTTTGATAGTTTTAAATAAATTAATATTTTGGTAATTATTCCACAGATTGTTGCTTCGTGTTGTTCACAAGTTTTAAATTTTCGGTTCCCTTTTAATATTTTCCCAAATCATCAAGCTATCATGAGCTTTAGTAAGGAAAATATAATGTAATTATGGAAAATGTGTATACTTCGGTAATCAATTCATATAGAAATGAAAGTTTCAACAAACATATATCATCTATATTTCGAAATTTAAGTTAAAACATTTATTTAATTATGAAATGATTAAGGATATCTATTCATTACCCGTAATTGCAATGAACATTCTCTTTTCCATATTAAAGCTCACGAAAACTCAACGGTGACAACCTACGGAACATTTACCTGTGTATGTATATTTTAACAACAATTTAACAACAACTTAAACAATCAAAGTAACAATTCAACAACAACTTAAACAATCAAAGTAACAATTTAACAACAACTTAAACAATCAAAGTAACAATTTAACAACAACTTAAACAATCAAAGTAACAATTTAACAACAACTTAAACAATCATGTCTTAATAATATAATATGATATTATTATTTGACGGTTCCTAAGGTTTAATATGGAATAAATTTTAAGTGTGCGGTGGATGTAAATTTATTATTCAGATCAGCTGGTTTTAGCCTAGACCTCAGGTCTTCCGGAATCACCAGTCTTGATGGTGGATCACGATTTTTTTTTTCGAATTTAGATATTTTATTTATTTATCTATTTACACAAATATTATATTATTTTTTTTTTTTAATCAAAGACACGACATGGAATATCGCTGATAAAAAAATAATATTAAAAAAAATTATGTGGACATATTCAAATTAATTTAATCTATCTTCAAGGCCGACGCCCGTCAGGAGGTTACTGTCTTACTAAATCCCTTAAAATGGCTAAGTGGAAAAACAGGATGTGCTGAGCTGAGTAACATGGCAGTACAACCGAACCATGGGGCCTAAAATATATGAATGGACACATACACCTTGCAGCAGAATTCAGATGGCGATTTAGGTTTAGCGATATTATATTAATTATTTAACGAGTTAAACTTAACTAATTCACCTAAGAAAATAAAGTAATTATTTGTAGGTTAAGTAATAAGTGTCAGTTGCTACTTATTGGTATTTTTTTCCGATAAGGTTTTACCCTAATTCAAAATCTTATGTTACGAAATAATGATATTTGTTTCTAAAAATACCTTCTAATTATTATGTAATATACCTTATTACTTCAAAATTAACTCTTATTAGGGGAGAGGGTGAAAGAGGAGGCTGAATAATTAAGACCGTTCCCAATTCACTTGGGGAGGAGGTAATGTAGCATGCAAATAAAGGCTCTAACTCCCCCTCAAAATATGAGGTTTTTCGTTCCAAAATACTTAGAATATACAATACTGAATTTAAAAATTACCTCTGTCTGCCGCACTCTGTCTACCAGACTACAGAGCCCATTTCCTCAAGATTGTGGAATAGATGAAGCGGATTAGTATAGTACCCAAGAGTTATAACTGGAAGATTTGCATCATGATCTAAAATTTGGAAATAATGGGATAGTTGTTGAGATGCTTTTATTCGATACAAAATCTCTTGATCCAAACTCTCACTAGTAGAAGTGTAAACTGTCCTGGATCCTACGTAAAGGACTACCTCTAGCGGATCCCGGATTCGAATCTCGCGCGTTGGTAGACTTTTATTTGGGGACGTATGTTAGAGGCCAGAGACGTATCCTGTGGGATCTATGACACTCCTGGGACTCACACAACCTCTATAAAGTAGGTACCCAAATTAATGGGGAAAATCTCGCGGTTGATCTAAGATAAATCATCTCTCAGCACAACCGTTATCCACGAAAAAGTGCAGTCTGTGCCATGTACCGAACCCCAGATCAATCTCATAACAAATGCCTATGACCAATTAACTCACTGGATTTTTGCAACTATAAGGAACCAAAACGCAGAGGTCTAAATGATTAATATATGTGGGGATTCGTTCAATTTGATCTACAACCCTATGAAGCATCTTTAATGCTTGAACTGGGAATAATTGTTTATTTCTTTTTCGGTATTCCTCAATCCTATTCATCTTTTAGATTTAGATTAGATCTTAGTAGTAATTTTAATAATGTTACTAAATATCAGTTAAAAATATATAATAATATAAAAAAATAATTTACGTATATAACATTAAAGAAATCTCGTTTATTTTTCTCTGTAATAGACAGAAAAATTTGCCACGGATGAGGAGCAGAGGAACAAACTGGAACTATAAGGACTAAGTCCCGCCCTATCAGGGCCATCTTTAATTTCCTACTCGCATATCGTTAGAGAGGTTCGTCAGGGCGATAGGGCTGTGTATGATGATGTTTCTTTAGCTCCATTTCGTTTATTTCTCCTGGCCCCTACCCCAAGCCTCGCAAATTATATATAAAAAAATAAATCCTTTACCATTTTAGAGTGCCTGCAATTTTTTTTCTTGTAATAAATTAGATAAGTACAAACGTGTATAGCTTTTTAAAAAATAAATGAAAATTTTCATCAACTTCTTTGAGAGGAAAAGTATATTAAAAGATAAAATGATCTTTTAACAATATTTAACTGTATTAACTCCTGTTCGTTGTCTTTATTAACCATCAATAAATAGTAGTGAACGATATAAAATCTTGGTAAATCCATGGCAGGTACTCATTCATTTTTTTGTCTTAAACGGATGATACTTAAGATGCAATTCGTAACCATATTACTCATGGAAGTGTAAGAGTTTCCATGTAGTTTATCATATAACTGTTAGTACCGGATCGGAATGAGTTAATTTCCACTTGACATAAAGAAAATCAATATGTTGCTATAAGTGACATTATTTGGAATGTTAGGAGTAAATAAATAAATAGGGAAAGGTCACGGAGCAGGTAGCTTAAATGTACCTTAGAAACGGTACCTTTACCTTTAAGAGACAGTACATGGCAGTCGTAGGCAAGAAGCTCGAACTCAACACTTAGACTGCCACATATAGCGAAAGGGTCCCCCTTTTCATTCTTTGTAATTTGATATATAACAGAACTTGTAACCATGATCGGCACATCGTACCGTATAACGATCTCAGGGCGGCATCCCATTTTATTATTTAAATATTATTAAGATCAAAGAATCCCTGAGATCATTATTTCTTCTGTTGATCATTGTTATGGTCTTTGAAAAACTTCTGTTATCTCCAGCACTTGTGCCACTTTTTCATTAAGTGCAAATGTTTCTCATCACTCGATATTCATCAACAGTTTATTTGATAAGATCAACAGACTTCGTTATTCTTTGCTTCGCTTGCTTCTTGTGGCTTATAGCAGCTTCGCATTCCTCTTCAAACCAATTCAAAAGCAAGGTAAAGATTCGCTTGCTTTCTGCCGCTAAGTGCCTATGCATAGTCATTCTGCCTAATATAGACCTTATAGTTAGTTTCTTCAGCGCAGAAGTTTCATCCTACTACTCCGTGTTATTTTTGTGTTATCCTGGCTGCCTGACCTGAGATGCTGGAGACAGTGGTTAGAATCCACGTTCGCTCCAGGAGGCTTCTTGATTAGTACATATTTTAAGTCATACTAGCACATATTTTAAGTCATATTAGCACATATTTTAAGTCATATTAGCACATATTGTGGTGAACTGGATTGAAGGTTTTTCATCAGGTAATATTTTTTTTAGGAATATTATGCTTGCTTATTGCTTTCGTACTGACACCTTTTCATTCCTACATCTTGACAATTGATGTCTACCATCCCAAATTTAGCATTAAAGTCTCTAACAATTCATGTCTTATTCACGGTCATAGGTCATGTTCAAATCGTTTCAAGGTTATGAAAAGATAGTTGAGACCGTGTCACCGTAATAGGACAACCCGAATTTTAATTAATGTTATACTAGGAGTAATCAACAACTATCTACATTTGCTCTCAAATAACACGAAATTCTAGTCAGATTCCTCGAGGATCAGGTGTAAAATATGGTGTGATTTTTCACATCCATGATGTCATTTCGTCTCTCAGATGGCCACTATGTCCAGTTTGCAAAATTTAGTGATTTCAGTGATCCGGATCGGTGTAAAGGCATGGTGTTATAATATCCTATACCATCAAATATATGCCTAGGATCATCAGACACCAATATTACCGACATGATGCTTCGTTAAGAGACTGATCATTCCAGAGGTTTCTTCATAAAACAATTCAGAAGAAAATGGTCAACAGCCACCTTGGTGTCAACGTGAGTGTTGTTGTTGATTTTGAAAATTACGTTGGATTGATTGGACAGAACCGAGTGTTGTATTCTGTAATTAGTGTAAATCTGTGTGCGAAATGTTATGCTTCCCCAACTCAAAATATCAAAAATGAAGCTAGCAGCGGTATTATGATAAGACCAATTTTTACGCCACATTCAATTTATTTTTTCTATATTTATTATTTCGATATTACAAAAGTTATTTAAATGCTCCACAATATAGTTATCCAGTTTTTCGATTAACTTTTAGTAGAGTTGTGATATCTTTTTCAAAATAAATGTATTAGATGAATACAAAAATGAGCTATACGTAAAAGAAATTGTAAAAAAAAAAAAATTAAATCTCCAGTGGATTGGGTCGAAAGAAGAGATGGAAGGAAGAAAAAAAGAATGATGAAAGACGCAATAAGGGAGTCAATAGTAATCATTCCAGCTGAGAGAAAGTGTAATGAGAAAAATCCCGTTCAAACTTACCGCGTTCCGGATGAGGGGCCACCGAAGGCTAATATCAAAACGATTCCCTCGAATCGAACGCCTTCTTCTTCATGTGGGTTATATATACAGAAACACATTAATGTTATTAATTATTTAATTAATAAATCCTCAGCTATTTAAAAAAAGACCATCAAAGCAGTACCCTCATTTAAATTTACTTGTAAATAATCATCAATTAAATTTTAAGTATATCATTAAACAAATACATTACTATATACAGGGTATTTTAGGGGTAAGTAGCCCAACTAAAGAATTTGAACTAAAGACCTCAAAACAAGTAAAAAATATCCTTTGGTTGTATATCCGCAAACACGTTGTTAAGAAGATATTCACATCTAAAGATTTTCATTGCTATGAATTATTAAATAAATAGACATTATTCTATTCGTTCCAACTCTTTTATTCATTAAATATTTATGTTTGTTTATTTAACGTCACTTTTATGCTGATATGGCTAATCGGACAATGCTTCAGAGCCCTAAATGTTACCTATCCAGGTTAAATAAGATAGGGATTCAGTAAATTTAAACATTAACATTCATATTAAATGTTCAAAGTGATTTTCTTGAGCATTAAGACAGGCTTGGAATGTCTCTACAACCCTCAAACACCTTGTGTAATGCTGAATAGGAGGATAGTATAAGTGAAGCCCTAAAATTACTATTTGCAAATAAATTATTCGTAAGTTTGCTTATCTGAGTTGAACGTCTGCTTTAAAAAAAAAAGTGTTTTCTTTTTACTATTATTCTGCTCTTTTTCGTGAGATATAACCAAGAAGCGTCTAATCATTGAAGAGCTTTCTGTTAATAAAATAGATGAGTTGAAAATCACAACTGAATTTTTCCGCATTGAATCAAAGTTCTAAAACATACTATAGAATATGCAATATGTCGAAGATCTATCATTCCAGTTTCGTTCAATATACATAAATAAAATATGTGATAGCATACTTATATAAGAAGATAGAGTAATAGTGAATAGTTGGTAAAAATCTCCAGTTATTCAAGGCGCGATTGCAATTACATAAAGTATTACATTAAAAAAATATTTTATTTTAAGATTGTTGTTCAGTTTGAATGTAGAATTATTAAACATTCCGTTGGATATAGCTCAATAACCGCCCCGTGAGTAGTTAGGATTCCTTCACATCTCCAGTGTACTTTAGCACTAACCGTTCTAGGCGAGATATCCCCAATAATCCCGAAATGAGATCCACATAACTAACCTGTTTAGTACACGTAAATGTAGTTTATACATTATTTTGGTTATTAGTTCATTTAATTGCTGAACATAGTATTAGTTAATTAATATTACCACTCAGAAATTTATTGATAAATATATCTTGAATAATAATAGTTGACCAAATATATAATAATAATAAAGATTTTATTTCTTCTGGGACAAGTCCCTTTAGAATAACAATACAGGTTTTGTAAGCTATTACGTCTTAGAGTTTTTTTTTTTTGTGCTTTCTTAACCCCTTGCCTTTTATTAATTTTTGACATAACATATTACTATTAATAATGATACAAGGTATCTCTTTTAGTGCACCAGGTGCATTTTAAGAGAGGATTGTACATTAAATATTCTTAAGATTAAGTAGCTGGTAGGAGTGGGGGATCTAGTGATGGGGCTCACTAGTTCTTTCTGATTGGAGTGCGTTGAATAGTGGGTTCGTGCAGTGTTGGAGGCTATCAAAGAATTTTATATGCATCCGTGTGATGATGTCCATTACTGTCGGGAATCCGAGGGTCTCGTGTATTATGTCTGATTTCGTCCTTTGTAGAGAAGTGTGCCTTACTATACGTCTCAATATATGGGTTGAAATTGTTGGAGCCTTTTTGAAGTTGCTGGCGAAATTTTATTCAACATAGGCGCCCCATAAAGGAGTGCTGGTCTCATAACTGCCTTATAGATCATTACTTTGAGGCGGAGTGACATTTACACCACCGACAAGTGACATTCAGATTGTAGACAAATTAGAAGATGAGTGAACAGCCACATTACATAGATATGTACTTGGTTTATATCTCACATACTCATGTATATACATACACACATAATCACACACACAAGTGTACATTAAAAAAACATCATTTATTCATTGAATAAATACTATTATATCGAATATATACTATTTCGATAAGGGAATATAAGGGATATGAAGGTTGGAAGATTATTGAAACGACGAATGGAAGAAGGTATAGTTCCAAAGGGAGGATGACTGGATAAGGAAAGCTCTGTCGAAAGCTGCTCTACGGTGGAATGCTGTATATAGATCAGAGAGCTGAGAACGAGTGTTACGGGAGTGGACTGTGGTTTTGAATTGAAGAAGATCGAAAATGTGTGATGGTCGGTGGGATTGGATAACTTGGTCAAGAAAGAATGCTAGGAAGTAAGTACTTACTTACGGCGATAGGAAGAGTAAAGCCACTTCAACTCTTCGTAATATCGGGTGACCGAGGCATCTCTCGGTATCCCAAAGATGAATCGAACAAAGCAATTAAGCAACCGTTTTAATTTTGCCTCGAGATTCCCAGAGATACCCCCATACACTGTACAGCAATAGTCCAAATGAGGGAAAATTAAGGAAGTAGCTAGAAGTCTCCGGGTTTCAAAAGGGAACAGGTGACGAAGGTGATTAAGACGCTTTAAGGTGGAGAAGATATGGTTTTTCCAGGAGAGGGTTTGGTCAAAAATGATTCCAAGGCTTTTGACGGTTGGGTAGAATTTGGTGTTTAGAAGGAGAACTGGATTATGAGGAATAGCTTTAAGGAAGTAGTTTGACCCTATTACTATTGCCTTGGTTTTTTCCACGTTCAACTTTAGCTTATTATCCTTTGCACATCGACTTATTCGATTCAGATCATCTTGGAGTTTTTCCGTGAATAGTAATTGATCGGAAGGGGAAAAGGATAGGTATATTTGAAAATCATCAGGATAGAAATGATACTGGGAATGTTGGATAAGAAGTGGAAGGTCGTTTATGTAAAAGACACCCTATTTGCCTTTTCCTAGGGGATAGTGATGAACCCCGTGGGACACCACAGGACCGAGGAAGGGTAATGGAAGGAGGTTGACAAGGGACTATTCCCCATAATCCAATTCTCCTTCTAAACAATAATCCCATCAAATTCTACACAACCGTCAAAAACCTTGGAATTATTTTTGACCAACCCCTCTCCTGGAATAAACATATCTCTGAAATTTTCGTCACCTGTTCCCTTTTGAAACCCGTAGACTTCTGGTTACTTCCTTGATTTTCCCTCATTTGGACTATTTCTGTACAGTATATGGGGGAATCTCTGGGGAACTCGAAGCAAAATTAAAGCGGTTGCTTAATAAAATCACCTCACAACCGTTGTTCAAGAAACAGTACGGTCTCTACTTTGTAGTGAACTCCAGACCCTTCTCGGTCTGTAGTGGTACAGGCTTTATATATAATATATACATATTAAGTTAAGTTAAGAGCCAGAGCCCGGTGATGATAGAGGTTAATTCTTCACACAGTGTAAATAAAGTCAGTTATAATCGATTGCATACAGTGTACATATCTAAAACCTTTTCCTTATTTTTTATTTTTATTGATTCGAACACTTCATATATATATATATATATATATATATATATATATATATATATATATATATATCAATTTATGTTTAAATAATAGAAAAAGTAGCGATTAATTCTATCGCCATCGAATTATCTGGCGATTGGTTTTTATTGGTAATTGGTACGACCTGGAATGATTATTCCTTTGGAGATGTACACCCTCCTTTTAAGACGTCTTGGAAACGAAAGGGATGGAGGGGGAGAGAAGAGAGTAATTGAAAGACTACGAAAGAAATAGCGAATTTGGATGACACTAGTTATTAGTATGTTTATAATTAAAGGAGAAGTAGTTAAAGGAGTATCTCCTACATAGTTGAATATCCAGAGCGGCTGCATATGAAATAATGTGGTATTTATTGTACAATACGATGTAAATACAATACAGTATAAATACAATTCCAATTGAAACATAAATCGGGGGATAACGGGCAGTGAACTATTTCAGGGATTCAAATTGATATAGAGATTATAGAAAAGTGATCGGAAAGTTTGTTTCAATGTGGTAATCCTCGTTGTTCTTTATGTAAAAATTATTACGGATTACATAAGAATCAATCAGTGTAAGATTAGACTAGCAATCAATGCGTTTAAAATGTTATTCAAAAGTAACATTTTTCAATATTCAAGGACATTGCCTTGAAAAAGAGTTATTGCTTAAGTTCCTGATCGATGACTTAAAGTAATTTGTTTAATAAATTTGTAACAAGGAAGTTCCATCAATGCTTCCGGGTTGTCAACAGTGTAAACTTCTTTGAGCCCTCCTCTCCTCTTTCACTATACAGTTCTATAGCTCTAAGATTAGATAGGTAGAGATCAGAGATTTGAGAGAGTAGAAAGAAGATGGTGTAGTTCATAGCATGTAAGGAGAGTAGTCCCTAAGTTAGTAGTAGAGTAATAAATAAGTTATAATGTTAGTCAATAGTCAATAAATTAACATGTTAGTTAAATAAGAAAGTCTCTAATATAAATATTTGTTTGTTTGTTCATTTAACGTCACCTTTAGATGCTATGGCTAATCGGACGATGCTACATTGGGAGTTCTGAATTTTGCCTGTCCAGGTTTAATTAGAATAGACATTTTTAATGAGTACCTGGCATCGTACAGGCTCGGGACCCCCGTTTAACGTCCCTTCCGAATGTCGGCGTAACTGAGGATTATTTACACCATTTAAAAAATCCTAAGGCCACCTGTAGGGTTACGAACCTCCGATCTTGGGCTATGTTAACCACTAGACCACAGGTCGCCCCGTACATAAATGTTATATCTTTCAATATCACAGATTCCGCTTCTCTTAATACTGTAAACTCTCTCTGAACAAAATTCGACAAGTAGTAGTAATAATATATAATAATAGAGCCTGAATTTTTGTATAAACAAACAAAAGTTTTAGGTTTTACTGAAATATTTTAACGTTAAACATCGGTTTAGTGATCTCGTCAACTTTCTTCTTGTCTGTACTTTTCTATCATAAACATTCACATCATTATGCATATTACATGTAAATGTAGTAAATTAATTCTTTTTTTTTATGTTTCTTTAAACACTCAAACAGTAGCTGGACAAAATAATGTATTCTACTCATTTTAATCCCATAAGTTAATCACAAAGCTTATATTTGCAGCCCCAGTGAATGAGCGGTTAGGCCCAATTTTGTCCAGGGGGAGTTGATTGTTTTGAGGGAAGGGTAATAGTGTCATTCTGTTAGCTTTTGGTTTAAAATAGAGTTGTGATATTAAGCTGCGTCCACACTACTAGACCATTGCTTAGACCTGGTCTCAGAAAAGTGGTCTAGCTGGTCTAGCTAGGCGGTTGCGGAGCCGCTGGTGAGACTAATCCCCGTTGCTGAGTCCGTCTCTGAGAACAAAATCGCTGGTCTAAGGTCTCCCGATCCGAATGGGAGACCATAGACCAGAGACACGGCCAAATCAGAGCCTAATTCAACATTATTATTGTCATTAAAATTGTGATTGTAAATTTTAATAATAATTATTGTAATTATAGATCGTAACTACCATGTGTATACTTAAAATTATAATAATAATTCAATTATGTTAATTATAATTTAATTTAAATGACCGGTCTTAATTTATTTAACATTACGATAGGCGCGCGTATCTGTCATATATACAGCGGAAATGATCATTTAACTTTCTTTGATCCTTGTCGGTTTTAATATTTCCCTCTTCTCACGATCCAACCCTACCACAGTCTTGGCCAAAACTTCCTACAGTAAAAAGTTAGGTTAAAGTGTTGTGTATCTGAGGAATACCTAAATTTAAAGTAGTTTTTTATACCTTATTTTTAATTATGCAATGTAAAATTTTTAATTCATTGCTAATTTAAACAAGCAAATAAATTGAATTTCCACCTGATCCAAACTATTACAGACCATACTATTACCATTAGCTTTTTTTTAGTTGTCAGATATGCGCGACCTTTAATCATTGCATCATGCTTTTAATTTTCTATTTCCTGCAAATTTGTATTTTATTTCAGTGCGCTTCCTTATTTTATGTCATTATAGCCGAAAAAAAGTTTTTTTTAATTTGAATAATGGTTTGCACGTGAAAGCTGTGCTTAATGCTACGGATTATAAGATTGTTCAAAATAAAGCGACATTCCTAGAAATAATTTTTAAGTATAATTTTATAATTCTAGTAATTTTTTTAATTTAATTTTGTATTCTATCTGATTTCCTCGAGAAGCTCTATAAAAAAAAAAAAAAAAAAAAAAAAAAAAAAAAAAAAAAAAAAAAAAAAAAAACTATTCTATATAACGTGTTTATTTTTAAATAAACTTTTATTGTAATTTTTTAATTTATATTTTTTGAGGGACGCAAGTAAACTGAACTTGTAATTTCTTCAAAAAAAAAAAGTTCTAAAATAGTTAGTTTTTGATTTTCACTATTTTCTTCATTGCCACATTTGTTTTGTTTTTTACCGAAATTTGAAAAATCATATATTCGTTGATTGTGGGAAATGCAACGTCAATATAAGTAATAACAAGCAATAATATGTTTAAATACTTTATTTTGTATTTTTAATAAACATAAAGCAAGAAGTCATTCCGCACAAAACAATGCTCTCCTTGGTGTATTGATTACGATTGGTCTAGAAACTGAAATAGTGTGGACGCTAGACGAGATTAATCCGGCTGCTCCTAGACCGTTGCAGAGACGGTTGCAGCGACTGAACGGTCTCAGCAACGGACTAAGGTTTGTCTCGTCTATTGCCTAGCAAATGTCTCATAGTGTGGATTTAGCTTAAGAAATAGCTCCATTAGCCAATGCCAGATTAATATATTCGTATTTACTTGGAAAATAACATGCTTTCGGTTCCCTAAGTACATGAAACCTTTTTTGGAGAGATTCGATTTATCCACTTATTTATCGGGGCTATAGTACATACAAGTGTTTGTAAATATGCGGAGGTCTTTGAAAACAATATTTCACGCGGATCGGTCTTCCAAGATAGGGTAATACAATCATAATTTTATTATATATTATTATTCAAATATGAAAAAGATTAGATTGTTGTAATTAATTGCGATGTAATAAAGGCACTGGGTGTTAATGTTCATAAAGTAGGCGCTTTTATCAAACTTTTGTTAATTTATCTTAATAATGCGATATTTATTCCCTTTTTGCACGCATTCAGAAACCTTTATTAAGAGTATTAACATTAATGAACTAAATCAGGGAATTCGGTCGGAATAATATATATATATATATATATATAGATATATAGAGAGACATCGTCGCGTTTGAAAGAGGATACTGATGCAAGAAGTTTCTCCTTATTTTGGGCTAAAAATGTAATTGTAATATAAGCCATAACTCCATTTCAAGCAAATGCCTGATTTAGCTTATTCACTTGGGAAATAATAAGATTCTGCTTCCTTAAGTACAAGAAACTCATTTTAGGGAAAGTTCGACTTATCTACTCATTTATTGGTGTTGTAGATATAACATTGAATTTTCGGTCGATCACTGAGCCTCTACATAAAAGGCAATACAGAACACTATTGTGTATGTCCCATATTTACACTTGAGGAAAAGGATGTCTTTCGTCATGTCGGGCAAAAAGTGCTTTCCTACATTATCCGAATTGAAAATGGAAGTTAGTGTCACCGCTATATAACACTATACATAGAGCGGAGTGATGCTCGCCACAGGCTCGTTATGAAAGGCGACGCCGAGAGGGATAAGCATGACTTTCCATAGATAAGGTTCCTTCAATGCCCCCCAAGACGTGGTATTTGTCACGTTTTTTCAACAGACCCTCCTTGCTCGTGTATTCCCTGGCCCTTTCAGGGATCCCTTAGTACAAATCATCCCTGGCCTGGGGGAGCTCACTGCATCAGAAAACATTTACCTCGGCCGAGTGCTCCCTTGGGCCCGTCTCAAAGCCACCTTTCTTCCAAATGTTACCTGCAACATTAATTTTGTACAATTCCACTCCCCTTAGTTTGTTCCGTTTGTTTGGCCAGGATAGGAGTTAAGATGTATATGATTATTTGTTATTATATATGGTGTGTGTGTATATATATATATATATATATATATATATATATATATATATATATACTAGCTGACCCGTCCACGCGTTGCTGTGGCTGTTGTAATAGTTTTAAAAATATATTATGTTGAAATTTGAATTTTAATGAAGCATTGATTGAATGGATAAATGAATTAAATATATTCGTGATTTTTCATTTTATTCATCTTATATCTAAGTACAGTATGTAATAAATAAATAATATAAAAATTTCCTGACTGATAAAAAAAAAAAACATTAAGTTAATGAATTAGGTATATCATGGTTGATTTTCAATTACAACTAATAATAATTTTTTAAATTACAACTATTTATTTCAATTTATTATGCGCTAATCGATGCACAATCTTTTTTTTTAATCTGTCCTTTGCTAATACATATAGATTAGATGGTTTACAAACACGTTAGCATGCAACATATGATTGTCCATGGGAGGAACATGGATTTTCTAGGTCCAAACCGACAATGGACAGTGTCTGGCCAATGAGTGAGACTTGCTGATGGTCATAGCAATAGCCAAGCCTATATCCAATTGAAGTCTTTT
Organism: Arma custos; assembly: GCA_037127475.1. NCBI lineage: Eukaryota > Metazoa > Arthropoda > Insecta > Hemiptera > Pentatomidae > Arma > Arma custos. The sequence goes on from CM073759.1 coordinate 113,329,687, forward strand.
GAACGGTATTATGGGTTCTGATGGTTTCTTTGGAATAGTTGGCTACAGGACAACTTCTCATTTAGAGATTCCATTCAACATTGCCCCTTCAAAAACATTTCCGGTGATATTTTTGATGACCAATTTCGGAGGAGTTGTATATTACAAACACTGTGACACGACAATTTTATATATTAGATAGGGCTAAGATTCCGGTGAATTATTACATGACTGGAACTTACAGAGCTTTTTTTGAGCTCAAATTGTGGCAAAGTTTATCTTCCTTAAAACTTGTCATTTGTGGTTGTTCCCTCAAACGCACCGATTAGGAGATAAAAGGCAAAAACTGAAAAAAATCCGAAAATTTCGAAGTTTTATCTAAGGATGGAATTCTGGTAATGCTGCAGGCGCTGCAGCGTTGTTTTATATAGGTGTCTCAGTAGTGGTGCACCATAGACCAACGTAGGTCTTATGATTGACATATAGATTTGTAATTTCAACCTCAGTGAGAGCTGCGGCGACAAGAGCAGATGTATAGCCTCTGAGATTTCTGTCATGCCAACTTCAATTTTGCCTCAACGTGCTTTGAGAAGGTGAGATGCCTATCAAAGGTGACGCCAAGGTAGAGGATTTAAGTGGATAATATTCTATCCTTGCAGTCCACGGTAAAAGTCTTTGGTAGAGGTTTATTACTCACACTCTGAAATGACATTACGATGGCATCCGTCTTAGACTGATTCACCCTGATGCCAATCAGTTTCAGCTCGTTCACTATGGTTTCAGTCGCCTTATGTGCCTTGTTAAGGACATGATACCGGTTGCATAAATTCCAATATCATCCGCATATGCTTCTACCATTGCTCCTGTGTGCTTCATTGCTCCTGTAAACTATGTTACTTAATTTGTTTCGTTCAGTGAAAATATGTAGATTTTTCGAGTAAGAAACACGTGAGCAAGATACTCCGATGGCAGAATTTTATCTGTCTTACTTGATATTTATCATAATAGAATACCAAATTATACAACATCGTTGTAAATTGTAGCCCAGGGGCGAACCCAGAATTTTTGTATTTTTGCGGACCCAGAACTGGGAGTGCACAACGGGCAGGCGGAGAAAAAAATCAACAATAACTTACAAATAAACTTGTAGTATCTATAGAAAGATTTCTAAAGTTTATTAAAATATCAAAAAAATAGTTTCACTCATGTTCTTTCTGTTATTTTAATAATTATTATCGTGTGATTTGCCTTTAAATATGTTCTATAATGGATTCTCCACAGCAAACAAAAAACTGTCTGAGAGCATGTGCCCCCATGACCCTCCCTAAGTCCGCCCTTGTTGTAGCCTATGTGTTATTCTAATGAATAACCCATATTACTGTAAAGTTTCATCCAAATCCGTTCAGTAGTTTTTGCGTGAAAGAGAGAAACAAACATACAAATTTTCGCATTTAAAATATTAGTGGGATTAGTATAAAGTAAATTAATTTATTGTAAAGGAGATAGTTGGGGGGTGCAGTCAATAAGTAACTACTAGTCATTACAGAATACCTACTAGCCGTTAAATCCAACGGCCACGCGCTCCATAATCGCCCTGAAGATCACCTACACTGTAGGTCGAAACTTCGGCACATATTATAAGTTCATCACTTATTCTGTGTACTTATTGACTGCACCCCCCAACTATCTCCTTTACATTAGATCATCCAGTCAACTATTTTCATCTCATAAAGTAATTTATGTTATTTTGGGTGCTGTTTTCCTTATGATTTTTTTGCATATTGCTATCATAGCTCGTAAACCTTATTTATAGAGTAAATAATGATTTTAGTTTACGTAGAAATTTCATGTTGCAGTTTATTCATTAACATCACTTTTTTCTGCTATGGTTCATTGGACTATGGTACAATAGGAGTCATAAATTTTGCCTACCCAAGTTTAATCTGGATAGAATCTTTAACAAGTTTCTGATTCCACATAGGATAACCCCCCATTTTACGTCCCATCCTAAGGACGGCATAACTACGGATGTTTACTACCTTTAAAAAATCCTACCGGCCACCGGATCCTACGAACCGATCTTGGGCATCGTAGGTTGTTATGCTAAACACTAGAATACAGGTAATCCCTAGAAATTTCTGGGTAAAACTCGTTATTGTATACTTTTATTTTTAAATTATCTAAACTAACGTTCAAAGCTCCCAATTAATTACAATAGACTCATTCACATGACAGTTATCAGACCTATTTGGACATACGGAGTTGAGCTTTGGGGCTCTACTAAACCATCCAATTCATCTCGTATCCAATCCTTATAATCCAAAATCCTTCGTAAAATCTTCAATGCTCCTTATTATGTCACAAACAAACTCATCCATCATGATCTTTATATCCCATATGTTGCTGATTTGGCCCAAACTAGATACCTATCCTTCCATGAAAAGCTCAATGCACACTTGAACACGCTAGTCTCTCAACTTGCTTCCCATAATATTCCTGATAACCCTCCGAGGCGTCTGAAAAGAAGATGGCCTCGAAACCTTCTACGATAGAACTTTATTGGAGTGCTCAATGGATAGTTTCTCCACAAGTGTTTTTTTTTCATGTCCTTTGTTCATACAGCAGATTTACTTGATGTAATATTACTTTTGTAAATATCAATAAATTCTATTCTCTAGAAGAAAAAAAAAATATCTAAACTAAAGGTTATGGATGGCATGTGGAATATAACAATAAATTAACTTTTCCAGTATTTCATTATGAACTTGTCTCACAGAAATATCCACAAAAAAATAAATACAATTCTTCAACCTAAAGAGGAAATAGTAACAGGTTTAACCTGACTCCATTAATAAAAACCACTGGGATCTAAGTGCCATCAACCGGATATACTTTATTCCTTAACAACCCAAAGTCACATTATTAAATTCATTAGAGTCTGGCGTTAGCGCTATTACCGTCTGAGACGGCAAAAATATTAAATAGCTCTTTAAATATTAGGGACCTAAAGTTCATGACTAAGGGAATAAAGATAACTCTTTATATGTATATTTTCCATCTTCAGGGAAAAAAGGGGATGACCTGGTGAAATATGGCCGTGGCGTTACAGCCTGATAACAACTAATGTACACTTTGCTCGAAGGATAATGCAAGCTATACGACACCATGGCTACTATAAAACGAAAATCTGTTTCGAAATACTTTATCTTGGCCGAAGGCGCACCAGTTATGGCTATTCCATTTACCTATCTATCTAATGATACTCTCCTATCAACAGTAAATATGAAATTCTCACCATTTTTTTTAGGTATATTATTCTCATTTTACATTTTTACATTTCATATGATGGACAGTTTTATATGAATCTAGAATTTGCTATTGCGTTTTTATTCATTTAACGACACTGATTGATGCTATGGGTAATCGGACGATACTAAACCGGGATTCTTAAATTGTTCCTACTCATATAATAAGGATAGCAATCTTTAAAAAACAAAAAGATGAGATATTATCTCAGTAATTTTGAGAATAACAATGCAAAAATAAATATATAATAAACCGTTGGTAAGCTATAATATAAACCCATCGAAAAATTTAAGAATATTAAAGAAAAACACAAATTTAAGTGATTATTACTAATAATTTTAATTTTTTTGTTACAAAACGGAAGGTAAGTGGACATTCCATTGAAAATATGTGAAGCGGATGTCATTCCAGAATTAATTGTTTATTCCGTCATCAATAGCGGATGTCGGCTTAATTTTCATATACATTCAATAAAACTATAATTGAAAATTAATTCATTTGCTGTGATATCTCTGATGACAAAATCTAATCTGAGGATGCACCCGTGAATATAATTTATATGCAAAGCTTCAGCAAACAAAGGAGGGATGGTGGTGAAGAGGCCGAGGACTGATGGTCTGATGGTTGACGTCCACCCGGGCCCGAGTGTACGCGATTATAGCGAACTGTAAGCCTCGCTGCCTCCCCACAATACACCCTCCGGCTTATGATACTGTTTACAGACACTTCCCCTTCTATTTATGCAGCGTCGGGGCTGGAGGTTAGATGTACATCACGCCATAAAGGCTTCACCCCTTACCCGGCAAAAAGTATAAATTTATATGTGCGTGTATGTATATATATACATATATATATATATATATATATATATATATATATATATATATATATATATATATATATATATAATTCTTCTGTTCGTGCGTACATCACTGAATCGGTATGAACGAAAGGGCTTGTTTTTTTTTCTTAATACTTAAGCTGATTCAAGTATGGTTTAAAATCACAATTCGATCCGACAGGTAATGTTTTTTAATTAATTAAATTAATTCTTTGTACGAAATCTAATGTTATTTTATTTACGTTGCGTCCGATAGGCAGCTCTACCATCGAAATTATTTGACATAATAAGTTTCTCGTTTTAAAGATTTCTATATAATATTTTATTTTTACCAGATCGGCCTGGTGGGCCTTTACATGGTTGTTATAATATTAATTATTTATTGTTTATAACAATTGATTATGGGGGGGAGGTATAGTCCATACAATAGACACCCCTAACTAAATACATCGCTATAACTATTGGATAAGAGTAAAACAGTGGATTGTGTTATATAAAAAAATATACATATATAAAATAGCTGTTAAATAAATTTAAGGTAGTAATGTCACTAGAATACATATTTACAAAGCTCATAATAAGATGTCCTGCAGTAACCTGGGCTTTAGTCTTCGCGATGATGTCTGCTTTCCTACGTTGTAATTTATTGCTCCTTTAACTGCTGGTAGTTGGGCATGAAATTTTCTGAATCTTTTTTTTATGTGGTCGTCTATTGTTTCTATTTGTAGTTCACGGTGTAGTTGACTGTTTCTGATGAACCAGGGTGCATCCACTGCGATTCTTAAGACCTTGTTTTGAAAAGTTTGCAATCTTTTTCTTTTTGTAATGGATGCTGCTCCCCAGACTTCACAGCCTTACATCAGTAATGGCCTTAGGATTGTTTTGTAAATGAGAATTGTTATCTCTGGTTTTAATTTTGATTCTCTATTCACGATAGAATAGAGCATTGACAATCTTGCGTAGGTTTGGGTTAATTTACTATTGATATGGGTATTCCAGGTTAGGCGGCGGTCCAGGTGAACTCCAAGGTATCGTATAGCTTCGCTGGCAAGGTTCCATTTCACTCTTTTACCTACGAGGGTTAGCTCAGGTGGGTCTGGTGGGCGTCTAAGGGTAAAAACTTTAGAGGTACATTTTTCGATGTTAAGAGTAATCCTCCATTTAGTAAAGTATTGCTCGAGATCATCCAGGTGGTTCTGCAAAGTATTTCTGGCTATTATTATGTCATTGTGTTGGGAGAAAACGACTGTATCGTCGGCGAACATAGCTATGGAGGTATGTGTAGACTGGATGATATCGTGAAGATAAAAATTGAATAAAATGGGAGAAAGGACTGAACCTTGTGGAGTACCTGCATGGATTTGTCTCACAGTTGAACATGTGTTATTAATTCTAACAGATAATGTTCGACCGCTCAGGAATGACCTCAGAATAACGTGTAAGTATTTCTGGGTATCTACTTTCTTTAGTTTGTACAGTAGACCTCGGTGCCAAACCTTATCAAACGCTTGTTGGAAGTCCAAGAACGTTACTAGCGTATGTTTCTTCATTTCGAATCCGTTTATTATGAATTCTGATAATCGGGCTAGTTGATGTGAGGTGGAATGACTATACTGAAAACCAAATTGAAAATCCGGGATAATGTCATTATTGTTAAAAAATGAAGAAAGATGCTTTTTTATAATTGTTTCCAATAATTGGTAATAAGCTTATAGGTCTATAGCTGCTGACTTGTTTCGCGTTTTTACCAGGTTTGTGGATGACTATGAGTTCGGCTTTTTTCCATGTATTGGGAAAATAACCAATTCTGAGACAGCTACTAAATATGGACGAAATGAAAACCACAGCTTTCCTGGGCAACTTCTTTATTGCTATGACTGGAATCAAATCATGGCCAGGACTTTTCTTTATTTTAAGTTTATTTATTAATTCTTGTACTTCTTTTGGGGTCGTGAATTTGGGTGGAAGCTGCTCTGTTGCAACGGGGTGGTTTAAATAATCGTTGACGTCATTAGCGATATGCGGACTTCTTTCGCATTCTGTGTTGGAGAACGTTTTCTCGAAGTAATCCGCGAACATTTCAGCCTTTTCTACATCGCTGATGATGAATTCATCGTTGTCTACAAGACTAGGAATTTTGTCATGTTTATTCATCAGACGTCGCGTAGCCTTCCATAACGATTGGTTCTTAGGGTCTAAATCACCTACATAAGTCTGATATTTTGCATATGTCCATTCATCTAGTTTTTAATGGCGTGTTTTAGGTGGTTCCATCTCCTTTTATAAGCAGGGTTTCTATTACGCATCCACTGCCTCCTTACATGATTTTTTTCTTTAATTTTTAAAAGAATTGGACATTTACTCGAGAATGTTTTTCTCCTAAACTGGAAAGATTGTATAGTTGCTTCATGCAGGCTATGTGAGATATGTTCGTTGAAGTTGTGTATGTTTGTATCAATTTCTATTGCAGTAGGATAATTATTCTTTATGTTTATTTTCTCGTCGATTAGAATTGTGTACACTTCCCAGTCGATTATTCCATTAATGAGGAATTTCCTCTTCATTTCTATATGTATTTGTGCTGAGAAGTTAATTAAAACTGGGATGTGGTCCGAGTTTAGAGCTGTGATCACGTGGGATGAGAGAGGAAGCCTAAAATTTTTGGTTAGTGCTGTGTCGAGAATGTCTGGTTTGCAGCCTGATCTGTAGAATGTTGGTTCATTTGGTGCATGAATTTGTATATTGTGCCTTGAATAGATTTCTAACAAGGTGTTACCACTAGAATTCGATTTACGGCATCCCCAGTAAACTAGTGTATGGTCAGCTGGTGGTAGAAGTTTAAAAATTTCTTCTTGAAGCAATTTTTTGGTTGGTGGTTTATAAGCTGCTGTGAAAACTGTAGGAGGAGACGAATGTAATCGAACCGATACGACCTCTAGGTTAGATATATTAAAAATAATATTTTTGGAGAAACTAATATTATTTTTAATTATCAAGGCCTGTCTTTCTCTGTACTAACTTTTTTTTTATTTTTCTTTTGTATTTTACTCCAGCAATATAACACTTCAAAATGAAATTTTACCATCAGGTATTATCTAGTAAAACAGAAAAAAAAGGAAACGCAAAGAGAAGTCGATCCTTAGAATCAACTACAAGAAATAGCCCTACTAAACCTAAACCTAATAGAAGGCGTAAAGTCGATACACCTCCTACTACTCCAATTGATAATAAGGAACCCAAGGCAGGACCGTCGAATGAAAATACACAACCAGGGTCATCTGCTGAGTTAACTGAAGATTCTCCCTTCTACTCACCCAACAGATTTCAGCCCCTAACAAATCTACCGAGTGAAGCAATGGAGACCACATCGGCCCCTAAAGTGCACAGGCCACCACCAATCTTTGTACGGAGTATAAAAAACTTTAGACTTCTTTGCACACAACTGAATAAGGCAGTAGGCACCGGAAAATACTACTGCACTAGTAGAACCAATGATACAAAAATTCAGTCAGACACGCCCGAGACATACCGACGAATAGTCAAGTACCTAACGGAGACTAAAGCTGATTACCATACATATCAATTAAAGGAGGAGAGATCCATCAGAGTTGTAGTCAGGAAATTGCACCCAACCACACCTGCTGACGTCATAGAAGAAGAACTGACCGCCATGGGCTTCAAGGTTAGATAAATTACAAATGTCTACAAGAAGAATACTGTACATCCCGGGACAGGCAACAAAACTCCATTACCTCTCTTCTTCATAGATTTAGAACCAGCACCCGGAGTAGAAAAAATCTATGATGTTAATAGACTTTACTATACCCAGGTTCAAATAGAAAAACCTTACCCAAAAAAAGACATTGTGCAATGTCATAACTGCCATGCATACGGGCACACTAGGCACTACTGCCATCATACACCAAGGTGCGTCAAATACAAATAAAACTGAAGAATGTGTCAAGCCGAGAGAAACACCAGCTGTCTGCGCACTATGTCTCCAAGGCCATCCAGCCAATTATAAAGGTTGCCAAACCTACAAAAATATAAAATATCATGTTCTGGCAGCACGTCGGCCCAGCGAAGAAGTGAGGACCTCAAGAAGACAGCCTTCTAAAATTGTAGATGGAGCTGTTTCCTACGCCGAAATGTCAGGTGGTCTACAAACAAATAATCTCGGGGCCACGCTACAACCCGAACCCCCAAAACACCTCTCTAAACCACAAATCAATCCTTTACAACCACAAAACCAGCCCCAACAACCAATATATTCCATGAATCAAAATCCAAATATCCCGCACCAAATCCCTCATATCCCCCCTCCTTCAAATGCTACTGATCTCACAACACTACTCACATCATTCCTCTCCGAGTTCAAATCCATGGTCACATCACTAATATCTCTCCTAACAAATCTTGTTTCCCATCTCTTTCCTGTCCAACAAAATCCTTAAATGACATCTAGCTTATCCATTCTCCTTTGGAATGCGAATGGTATTCGAATCCACACTGACGAACTAACATCTTTACTGTATGATAAAAAAATTGATGTAGCCTTAATTACAGAAACTCGACTGACCAGTAAACGGAAGCTCAACATAACACAGTACCAAAACTACCGGACCGACCATCCTGATGGAAAAGCTCACGGTGGTACTGCTGTCATAGTCCATCAATCCCTCTCCCATCACTCATTACCACTCTCATCAAACGATCTCCTTCAGGCTACAGCTGTTACAATCAAAACCTTTTCCTTTCCCATCACATTAGCATCGGTGTACTGCCCTCCTAATAAATCCATTTCCCATTCCGAATTCAGCTCTCTCCTGAACTCCTTAGGGATTCATTTCCTTTTAGGTGCAGACTTTAATGCGAAACATCAACAATGGGGCTCAAGAACTACTAACACCCGAGGTCGCATCCTCCTCTCTGCACTTAACTCCCATAATTCCAGTTTTATTTCTCCAGGCACCCCTACATATTGGCCCACTGACCCAAACCGAAATCCTGATCTCCTTGACTTCTTCATCCATGCTGGCTTAGGTCCCTTAAACTATTCCATAGAACGCCATGATGAACTGTCCTCAGATCACAGTCCTTTGATCCTTACCCTTTCTATAGTCCCAATATCCAAACTTCCTCCGCCATCATTTATTAGGGGACCAATAGACTGGAACCTATTTCACCAGCTTGTATCCGACACCATTGACCTCAGAGTTTCCCTAAAAGCACCTCAGGAGTTGGATGACGCCGTCAATTCCTTTACCAATTTGATCCAGCAAGCAGTTTGGACTGCATCTTCACCCCGTCCTTCCTTCAAAATCCGTAAGAAAAATCCATTACCGCAAGATCTACCAATCCCTTTGGCAAAGAACCAGGCATCCTCACGATCGGAGACTGTATAACCACTTCACCAAATTAGTCAAAAAGAACAAATTTTTTTACTGGAAATAGGTTTTTTGTTCTCCTGATTAAAGAATATATTATATGATTGAGTCCAGTTAAAATTTATAAAAAAATGTCAAAAAGAACCTGAAAACCTATAGATCCGAATCCTACAAATCCTACCTTTCCACACTATCTGCTTCAGATAATTCCCTTTGGAATGCCAAATACTTACAAATAATTCCCTTTTGCAAAAATACTCAAATACCACTCTATTTCCCATCCTCTCCGACGTGAAGACGGTTCTTGGGCTCCATCAGATGAGGACAAAGCTGAGGAATTTGCCAAACACCTTTCAAATACATTTATCCCACATCCTGAAATCCACCCTAACCACGTTTCCAATATTAATGAATTCCTTTCTTCACCCATTCCTCTATCCTTACCTCCTAAAGCTGTAAATCCCTCTGAGGTCAAATTTCTCTTACAAAAGTTAAAAGTCCGCAAATCTCCTGGACATGACCTTCTTACCACCCAGATCCTTCAACGACTTCCTCAAAAAGCGATTATTTTCCTTACCTATCTATTATTATCTACAACTGTATCCTTCGTACAACTCACTTCCCTTTGCTGTGAAAACACTCCGTCATCATCCTATTCCCTAAACCTGGCAAACCACCCAATGTCACTTCATCATACCGACCCATCAGCCTGCTCCCTATTCTTTCCAAAATTTTTGAAAAAATCCTCCTGAAACGAATCCTACCCATCATCGAATCCAATAATATTCCTTCACATCAGTTTGGATTCCGTCCCAGGCACTCGACGGTCCAGCAGGGACTCCGAGTTATCGATCACATATCCTCTGCTCTTGAAAGCAAACAATACTGCACAGGCGCATTTCTGGACGTAGCACAAGCTTTCGACCGGGTATGGCATGCCGGTTTGCTGTTCAAGCTCAAAGCCCAGTTACCTCAATCCTTATTTCTAGTTCTTCGATCCTACCTCTCTGATCGCTACTTCCAAGTACGCTGTGGTAACGAATACTCCAATCTTTACCCAATTCAAGCAGGAGTTCCCCAAGGCAGCGTCTTGGGTCCTATCCTATACATATTGTACACCGCTGATATCCCAACTACTCCTGAAACCTTCCTTGCAACGTTCGCAGACGACACAGCTATCCTATCATCTCATCCAGATCCCGAAATAGCTTCCACGAACCTACACAGCCACCTTTCACTCATTGAAATTTGGTGTAACCAATGGCGGATCAAAGTCAACGAGGAAAAATGCAAACACGTGACTTTTACCCTTCGCCGGGGAACATGTCTTTCTGTCCAATTCAATGAAACCATCCTACCTATTTCCGACACAGTACGATACCTTGGCTTCCTCCTAGACAAAAGACTTACATGGAATCCTCATACCAGACTCAAAAGACAAGAACTTAACAGACGATTTAGTCAACTATACAGATTACTATGTCGGACCTCCGCTCTTTCAATAGACAATAAATTACTAATATACAAGACCATCATCAAACCTATTTGGACCTATGGACTGGAACTGTGGGGGACAACAAAACAATCGAATATCAGACGCATTCAATCCTTTCAATCCAAAATCCTGAGAACTATTGTCGATGCTCCTTATTATGTTTCCAACAAAACCCTCCATAAAGATCTCAACATTCCTTTCGTCCTCGACCTCATCCCTTCTAAATTTTCAAACTTTCACCAAAACCTTGCCTCTCATCCCAACCCCCTGGCTCAGTCATTATCCAGTTCCACACATCCATATAGCCCACCCCGCCGTCTAAACCGGCAATGGCCCCGAGATCTGTTGTAATAATGCCATTTGGAGTACTGGCACTGGCCAGATTCTCCACTCACGACCTGTGTGTGTGTGTGTGTGTGTGAAGCGCCCTTAACCAGCTTCCATTGGCGTTTAATGCCAGTGACGCGGCTGGGAAAGGGGGCTGGGGCTTCCCGGACTCCTGCTTTGCCCTCATTCCTGGGGAAGAAGCTCAGTTCGGGGAGCCCAGGCAAATTGTAAATAGGGTATGAATGTGTGCATTTTATTTTATTTTATTATTATTATTATTTACTTTACTTTATTATTTATTTTACTTTATTATTATTATTACCGCATTAATTTCTTTCTGTTACCGCATGTATATATTTTTCCGCATGTATATATTTATTTATTTTATTTTGTTTATATTATTGTTTTGTTATGGAATGACTGTAAGCTACACAGCACTATTACTTATTGCCCATAAGTGGCAGATTGTAATATTTCAATAAAGTGTTAATATTAAAAAAAAAAAAATATCAAGGCAACACCACCTGAGGGAGTCGAACACACTCTATCATTTCGTAATATTTTGTATCCTGAGATTTTGAATTTGATGTTTTGAGATAGATGAGTCTCAGTTATGTAGGCTATATCAATGGAATTTGATTCAAGGAAAATTTTAAGTTCATTTCTTTGAGAGGATATGCCATGTGCATTCCAGTTTAACAATTTTAATTGTCTGAGTTCAGTAACCATAATTGAAAAAATGATATAAGGGAGTTAATTTATAATACGTGGACTGGAAGAAAGCGCAGTTTGTTGTGAGATAATTGGTAATATCAGATAAGCTCTTGTTTACATTATGGCCCATTCGTAAAGGAGGCAGGCTATTTACGATGTGAGAGCATATGTCGTAATCCTTTTAAAGATAAAAAGCTTTTAATTTGTTCTATTAATTTTATTTGCTCGCAAATTCGTTACTTTCATTGTAGATTATTGAATTTTTTTTTCTCTTTATATTTCCATCCACACCTTACAAATACAAGTAATTGACAATCAGCAGATTGGCTGACTGAAGAAAAAAATACAAAATGACATGGAAGGCATGACGACGAACTGTACCCAGCGGTACCTCTCCATTGGCTTGCTTTAATTTCCTACTGTAATAGATCCCTCATCCAGGTCCTTTTTAGTCTCCTCCTTGTGTTCTCAGGCATGAGAGTAGTGGCCATTTGTTGTATCAATGGTTTTGGGTGTCCGTATAGTTTTTCTTGAAAGCGTTTGTAGTACGTTCGTATGTGTTCGTCAACCGTTTTTATTTTTAAGTCAGTATGCAGAGTTTTGTTATTGACGTACCATGGTGCATTAGTGATAAGTCTAAGTACTTTTGACTGAAAAGTATGTAGTCGTTTTCTGTGAGTCTGTTTAGTGATGCCGTAGACTTGTAAAGCATATGTCCAAACTGGTTTTAGTAAGTAAGTGTACGTATTTAATTTCTGTCTTAAATCTAATTTGGAGTTTTTCCTGAATAGCGAGTACATTAATTTGAATTTGTGATTTAGTGATTGGCGTTTCATCTTAACGTGAGGACCCCATGTCATTTTCCTATCAAATGTGAGTCCTAGGTATTGTACTTTGTCTCTGTGTGGGATGGTGCGTTATTAAGGAAAATGGGTGGGAATGTTTCGCGTCTAAGAGTAAAAGTGATGTGTTGTGACTTTCCGTGGTTCAGTCTGATTTTCCACAGTTGGCACCACTCATTACCCTTTTGTAAGTTGTGTTGTAAGTTTTGTGAGGCCTGTTTTGGTGATCATGTTTGGTGATCATGGCAGTGACGTCAGCGTAGGTTGCGATCAGTGTGTTAGGACTTTGTGAAATGTCGTATGTATATGTTATGTACAGTAGCGGTGCAAGTATTGACCCCTGAGGTACACCGGCTAAAATGGGTCTTATTGAAGATAGCTCTGAGCCCTGTTGGACTGAGAAAAATCTGTCTGCAACGAATGAGAGAAGAATCAGATAATAAGTGTGTGGTAGTACAGTCTTGAGTTTAAGCCCCTTGTGCCAGACCTTGTCGAATGCTTGGGCGACATCCAGAAATACTCCAGTTGCATACAACTTCTTCTCTAGTGCTGTCGATATGAAGTCAGTTACTCTGTGTAATTGCTGAGTAGTCGAGTGTGATTTTCTAAAACCGTATTGATGGTGAGGGATTGTAGTTTTGTCAGTCAGTAACTTTAATAAGCGGGGATAAAGTAATTTTTCAAAAATTTTAGAACAAATAGGCAGTAAACTAATAGGTCTGTAGGATGAAGGGTTGGTAATGTCTCTATCTTGTATTTTGATCATTGAAACAATAGAGTATTTCCACTGTATAGGGAATTTCGTAGTTCTAAGTATTCAGTTGTAGATTATCGTAAGAAGCACTAGAGCTTTCCTGGGCATTTGCTGGAGCACCTCGGCATTTATTAAGTCATAGCCCGGGGCTTTTCTTTTTGGTAAATGTCTAATTAGTTCTGCTACTTCTGTTGGAGTGAATGAAGGCGGTGGTAGTGTTAGTTGTAATGGAGCGTCAAGTGTGTTATTTACAGTTATTTTGTGTTCTGTGTCAGTGAAGTCAGAATGTGGTGTAAACACGGAAGAAAGATGGTCGGCAAAAATCTCAGATTTTTCCTCGTCCGACACAGCTCAAGAGCCGTCTTCTTTTCTAAGAAGTGCCGACATCTCTCGGTGTTTTAAGAATCTTTTGGTATGCTTTAATAAACTTCCGTTGTCTGTCGAGAGGGATTTAATATAATTCTCATAGTTTGATCTGTTAAATTTGGTAATTTGACGGTTTAGTTCATTATTCAGTTTGTTAAATGTTCGTCTATCTGATGGTTGTCTGTAAGTTTGCCATATTTTACGAGCTCTTCTCTTGACCCTGATCAAATTTCTAATATACTGCGGGTAGCTTGGTAAACTATCACCTTTTTTATCCTCTTTTGATGATAACCACACTGCGTCTTGAATGGTTGTAGTGAACTTTTCCACTGCCTTCTCTAGTTCTTCTTCATTCTTTATAGAAATAGGGATTGAGAGGTGAGAATTGAGATAACTTCTGAATAAATCCCAATCCATTGTATCCTGTGTTAGGGAAGGTCTTTTTTGAGCCTCAGAAGGCTCTTCGCACAGGATCATTTGAACTACAGAATGATCAGAGCAAAGATCAGAGCTCGTATTTACAGTCTTGTTTACTGTTCTTAAGCCTTTTGTAACAAAAAAGTCCAGTAAGTCCGGGATTTTGCGTCTAGAAGTAGACCAGTAAGTAGGAGAATTTGGAGTTGATGTGTCTAATGAAAGTTCATGAAGATCATACCACAAGTTCCTACCTCTTGGGGTACACAATCTTGAACCCCAGCATTGGTGTTTCGCGTTGAAATCACCTCCTGCGATAAAACATCTACCTAACCGTTTGAAAAACTCAGATAACAACGAAGATGTAAGCATGTACCTAGGGGGACAATAAACTGCAGCGAAAGTGATTTTTTTCTGTTTTGTATGTAATGTGATTCCAGTTGTCTGTATGTGTGGTGTGATGGGTAAATGAATGGGACTATGTTTTAAAGACGATTTGATAATAATGGCGGTGCCTCCGTGTGCCGTTTTGTCAGGGTGATCAGTTCTGTAAACAATATAGTCTGAAATATAGATTTTTGATCGTGAGGTAAGATGCATTTCAGTGATGAGTGCTATGTCTGTCCTTTTTTCATGTAAATATAAATCAAGTTCGGTCCTGTGTTGCATCTGTCCATTAGCATTCCATAAGAGAATTGACAAGGAGCCAAAAAATTAGGGGGCATGAGGTTGGATAAGGTTGTTAAGACCCATTAGTATTTGAAATAGTTGGGGAGGGGCAGTATCATAAGGGGACACCGGCTGGGTACTGTTATTCATCATACCTGTTTGAACATTATAGTGTTGTGGTGTTGACTTCGGTACTGGTGGACTTATTGGCTTCTGCTGAGATTCCACGCTGTTCTCTGGATGTCCTGGAAGATGGGGCTGTACAGGTCTGAGATTTGGGAATTCTTGTGAATCTGGTGGCAACTGAAAAGGTTGAGCTGGTGAAGGCCGCTGGTTGTAATGTCTTGAGCTACGCTGAATTCTTAAGTTCCTCAGTGTTTGGCAGCTTTTGTAGTTGGCAGGATGTTGGCCACCACAATTGGCACAAGTAGCAGGAGTTTCTCTTGTTTTACTGCAAGTTTTGCTGTCATGGTGCCCGCCACACCTTACACACCTTGGTGGATGGTTGCAGTAGCCACGAGTGTGACCATATTGTTGGCACCTTAAACACTGAGGAATGTCTTTTTTCTTCAGCGGTTCTTCGATGTTTACTTTGTGTAATAGATATATTTTAAATTGTAGATGTCTTCTTTAAAAGTTTCTTTTGTAATATCTACAAAGAACATTGGTAAGGGCTTCTTAAATCTTGAAATAACGTTGGTTACATTACAACCTTCGTAACCTTTCTCTTTCAATTCTTCTTTTATAATGCTAATTGGTGTAGAGTGATGGAGGCCCTTAATCACTATCCTGGGGCCTTAATCACGGTCCTGTGGGAGCTGAAAGGTGTGAAAATCTACGCCTTCACTTCTTAGGCTCTTATTTAAATTTCTGTAAGTATCAGGTGTATCATTCACTGTAAATTTGTTTGGTCCGACTTTTTCTTTTAGGAATGCAATTAATGCAGAGTAATTTTCTACTCCATTTATATAAAGTGGGGACGGTTTTTGAATTAGCACGTGTCTCGTAGTATTTTCTAGTTGTTCGTCTGGTATTGAGATTAGTATTTGAAAACTGTTGTGTGTTTGAATTGGCGCTTGTCGTTTCTGTCTAATGTGATCTTGTTCAATTAGTAAAGGTCGTTTACGACCAGTTACTAGCTCCCAGGAACCATTATTATTACTATTAGTAATTAAATTAATACTGTCCGCTTCCATATCACTTACCGCCTGCGAAGAAGTAGACGCTTCGCCCATGGCTGGCGGAAAAACCCGCACTTTTATTATTTAAGTCTTAAATCTAACCTGTCTGATCAGAATAAAACACTTTTTAAGAAGAAAAACAGAATATTAAAACATTAACCGAAGTTATATTTATACCACATAAAACTAACCTCGATTATTGAATTTAAAATATAAAATCAATAAATTAGTACGCGAAGCGTTTCGCTATGTAATTAAAAATTATATGTTCTGAAAAATTGTAAAGTGCAATATCGAAGTGAGTATTTCGCATGATTTTTTATTAAATTTCAATGATATTTACTTTTAATATTAATAATATACGTAATATGTGAATAACAATCAACCTAATAGGTAAATAAATCAAATAAATAGATAAAATGAAATAGAAAATAGAAAATTAATATTATTTATCACAATTTTTTTATATAAAATTCTTCTGTTCGTCACTGATTTCTTCCTAAACGGCCTGTTTTGATTAAATTGTTTATGAATATCCAAGTGGGTTTGAGGATAGTTTAGGCTTTTTTATTGTTTGTATTTGTTAATAACCTCAATGTATTTAATTTACATTGGAACCGACAGGCAGCGCAGCGGTATCAAGATTTTTTAATAAGGCTATCACATAGTTATGAAACTACTCTTTTTGTTATATTTGTGCAAATTCGTCCACATTCCTGGTATGTTTATATTTGAAAAGTTACTCAAATTAATTTGTTTTTTATTGCAGTTCTTGATATTCAGTCGTATACTCGTTACTGTCTGTGTGCTACGTTTCCAGAGTATTATTTCTCATAATCATATCAAATTGATAAAGTAATGCTTATCACGCATTGCTTAAGACTCGGTGATTGCTGAAATGTGTAAAGTTGGATTTTTTCTATTTCGGATGGTATGAACTATACCCATACATAAATCGGGAGTGGCATAAAACTGAGACTGAATTACATCTGTATGTAATATCTTCAATAATATATAGCCACTATACTTGACTAGTACGCCCTCGCGAGAACTTGTAAATTTTATATAAAACTAATAGTTATTACATGTAAAAGCTTCTTCTCCCTTTAGAATACATTGCAATAATAATGGATAGAAAAACATTCCTATAAATACATTTCTCTCCTTCTTGACTTACTGTTCCAAATCTTGGTCAGTGGCAACTAAGCATAAAAATAAAATGCAAGCTTCAGAAATGAGGTTTTGCAGAAGGATAGAAGGGAGAACCATCAGTTCAAGCTTCGAATTGGAACCAGCAGAAAAAGTATTAGAGGAAAACTGTCTAAGATTATGGTCTGGATGTCTTAAGGAAGGGAAACGAAAGACCGGTCAAAATAACATGCGAGGCTAAGGTTGATGGAAGAAGGTCCAGAGGAAGACCCAGACATACCTGGGAAGAAGGAGTTAAGGAGTGATTTGAGATGAGAATTTTATAATGGGACAGAGGGGAAATGGTGGAGGATCGTCCGGTGAAGTCTGGGCTGGCCAGAAAGAAACTTCATCCTGCCTGGGAGGTAGAGAGGAGTGATTATGATGGCTAATAGTTATTACATGCAAAGTCTTTTCTCTTAAAAATACATTGGAAATGTAAGCGATAGAATAACATTCCTATAAAAAAGAATATATATTATCAATAAATTAATTCAAAACATAAATTACTGGTGAAGTTACATAGTTAACAATGTACTTGCTAGGTAATAAATTTTAAAAAATAGAGATTCAATTATTCACATGGACGAATAATGGAAACCTAAAATATTAGCTCATATTTCAATAAATGCGCAATATCTTGGAACAATCAGCCTTAAGAAAAACACTCTTTTGAACCTTTTTTTGAAAGATTTTATACATAAAAAATGGAGTTGTACAGGCACCGCACAACAATATTCAAAATACATTGGTTCCTTTGAATTAGAAGTACACTTTATTAAGAATTCATTTTTCCGATTGGCATATATTATTAAATATAATAGTTGCAGGATAATCTGATTCGTACCAGTGTATTTGTTATTGAGAACGTTGATTATAACCTAATAAATCTATATACCTTAGATATGACTTTCCGAAAATAGGAATGGTACAGAGGATTTTATTTACTAAATGCGATCAGTTTTGTTTATCTTACTCCTCAAAGTGATTATTATTTATGTAACAGATTCTACGTTTCGCCCAGTTCAATCTGAACACACCGGGGTCTTCCAATTCGAGAGAATGCTGTTTATTTATGGAGCACAATGTAGTGTACAACTGAATTATTCAGTAGTATTGTTTGTCCATTTTGTTTCTTGTGTGCACAATCCTCAGTTTATTAGAGCACATATTTTAGAAATCCCTCAGAATTCATTTCTAGCATTTCCATAGAAAAAAAATTCTAACCCTCGACAGAGATAGTTCCAGAATCAAATTGGAAAACATTAACTTCTAATCTCATTTCCTAGAAAAATTAATTTTTATTTAACCAATACAAAATGTGCATATGAGCCGTTCATTGCACAAATTGATCAACTACACTTTTTGAAAAAAATTCAAGTGTAAAAGCACTTATAGTCATAACTTTTTAAACTAATAAAATCTTTCCCAAACAATAAAGGTTAACACCACTAAACGGCAAATTTTTTTGGCCAATGAATAATAAATAATTTTTTCAGAGGTCATTTTGATTAACTCCATACTCTAATGTAGATCATTGCAATAATACCATTTAAACGCACTAGCAAGCGCTAAATAATGAATTTAAACTATAGTTAGAAAGATCCAAACCAAACCTTTTCCAATTTAAATGTGACTATAATGACGATTCAAAATTTAATCTAATCTAAGGAAATCAGATAAGCCACAGGCAGATAGATCTCAAAGTTTCAAAAATGTGGATCAGCCTTTATTATATCCTAAAGGTGGATCTGTAACAAGGGAAAAAAGGAGAGACATGATGGATCTGTTGAAATTCATTTCTCCTGATAAACAGATTATTTTAAAAAGTTGCGAATAAATCGAAATGACGAGCCCTCACATACAGCGGATGAAGAAGACATCATTTATACTGCTGACGGATTAATCACAAATGATAATATAATATAACCAAACTGTTGATACTATTTTTTTATACAAAAATTTGTAATAAAAATATTTAATAATTAACTTTTTCTGAGATAAGAAACTTAAAAATTGTAACACTGAATTAAAATGTATTACTTTTTTCACTTGCCACCGATCACATGAAAATTGTAACATTTCTGACGATACCTGTTTGGTTAGTCTTTCTTATTAATTTTATATACTTTTAGATGAAAGCTTCATCTGTATTTATGCATTCTAAAATATTTATTTGAATTTATATTATAAAGGGAATTTTTTAAAACAATGCAAACTATTTTCTCGCTTTTTGTTTTATGGAGATAATCAATTTGTGCATTAAACGGCACATATATTATACATTACATTTATAAGTATTTACGTTTACACACTCCAATCCAATTAAGTGCAGAATGCTTAAAACTACTGCATTTTTTTATTGTTTTCATAATTATCTGTATTTTGTTGTGCACAATCTGTAACAGAAGAGCTACCCTGCATTCTCTTGTTTTAGTATTGCTTTCTTGATGTAGTTTTTTTTGTGAAGTATTAAGTTTCGACTCAGAAACCAAATATTCTACAATGCTGAAAATAGTCAGGGGGTGCAGTCGATAATTTTAACAACTAGCCTGTAAAACGTACTCAATATTATGCCAACATTCCTGCCCTATTTTTAAGCCTTCATCTTGGCTCAGAATAAAACAAAAACAGAGTAGCGATATCAAACGAAATTTTAAAATTTTATAGACAGCAATAATAGGAATGAAAATTTAAATTATAAAATAATTGATGAGAACTTTATTTATTGAAATTTATAACAATACAAGTAATGTAATGGAATCAATGATACATAATGGCATGAATAAACGCATGTAGACGAAATACCCAGTGGCCAACAATTGGAATGTAGCGAGACCATATTTTTTTAAGACGCTTAGGAGTATTACCTACCGGGAATTATAGAAGTAGCTATGTTTGAAATTAATGTAGGCCAGCGGCGAGGTGTTTGAAGGTCGCAAAAATTGAAGAGAGTGCATTTTTGATATGCTGTAAAGGCATGTCTGAATATTTTCGGGATTAATTCAGTTTTTGACTTCCTTTCCTAATCGCCTAATCGGTGCGTTTTTGATTAAAAAACATATGTGACCATTTTAATGTAGATTTTTTTACCAAAAAAAAAACTGTATTTATAATTTTACATATACAAGCAGCATAAGTGTGAATACATGTTCCGGGCTTCCTTTACATGTTTAAAGAACAGTGCTTTTAATTAATTAATGTTGTCTTTTATAAATAAGTTTTACAATAGCAGGAAAAATGTAGAAAAACCTGCTTAAAAAAAAATAAAAATAAACAAACAATAATAATTATAATTTATAAATAAAAAAATAATATTAATAAAGAAAATAAATGAATAGTAATAATTAAATAGAAATAGAAATAAACAATTAAAAATAACAATAAAATAAATACATGTAACTAGATTACAATACCTAGGAATAGTGTTTTGTTAAGTGAGAAGTACATGTTATGTTCTTTTGTGCGTGTACCGTCGTTTATCATAGTTGCCGATTTCTCGGATTAATGGGTTTTCGGAAGCTGGAGTTTTTTCGAAGTATGCTTTTGTTTGGGCTTAAACATATTGTTTTACAGTGGGAAGTTCCAGATCTCTAAGCATAGTCGATATTTTCCTGTAGCGAGGATAATTATTAATAATTATCATGCATAGGTTTTGTACCCTTTCGAATTTTCTATAATTTGCAGCGCAGGTTGAACTCCAGATAGGTGAGGCATAGGTTAACACTGAGCGGATTACTGTTACTGTGTAAAGGATTAATTTGTTTATTATTAATTTCGCTTTTTCTGTTTTCCTGGCGATGTTGAGGACCTATCTAGAATTAAACCGAGGTAAGTTACTGATTTAGACCAGGGGATGTGTTCGGAATTTAAGATGATGTGCTGATCTATGTTGGGTCTGCGTTTTGTGAAGATTATGGTGGCCGATTTTATTGGATTGATTTTTAGTTTCCACTTTTGACAGAATTTATGGATTTTAGTAAAAGTTTGTTGTAATCTGTT
The DNA here is from genome assembly GCA_037127475.1 of Arma custos. Lineage (NCBI taxonomy): Eukaryota > Metazoa > Arthropoda > Insecta > Hemiptera > Pentatomidae > Arma > Arma custos. Next base: position 113,351,152 of record CM073759.1, read on the forward strand.
TACTATTGTATCGATTCGGTATGATGCTGTGTACAAAGAGGTGTCATCTGCGTAAAGCGATTTTAGGTGTTTTGGGAGATCTGATATAAACAGATTGAGTAGAATTGGGGATAGGCAGGAGCCTTGAAGAAGTCCAGCGGGTACGGGAAGTGTTTTGGAGCTAGCAGTGTTTATTTGAACATAGAATTGTCTATTAGAGCGGAAGGAATATATGTATTAGGTATGGAGGAAACTTGTGCAAGATTAATTTATAAATAAGACCGTAATGCCAAACTGTATCTAAAGCTTCTCCAGATAAAAAGCAATGCCTGTATGTTTTTATTATTGAATTCTTGTGTTATAATGTAGATTAAATTTTCTACAATTTCAACCCAACCGCGGCTCTGTAGCTCTAATAGATTCTGCGTTACTTTTGAAAATTAGTATTTTTTTCCAAAAAGTCCCGGCGATGAAAGTTCCTACGATGAAAGTCAAGTGGAATGGAGATATAATAAATTTAGTTAGTTTTAAATGAACCATAGAATGAGGCCTGTATATTCTATATCTATATCTGTTATACTTCTCTTATTAATTAAAAAAAAGTAAAATCGGGGAAAGTGGGTGTATTAAGAAAATTACCTTGTACGCAACGAATCGATTTAAAACAGCTTGTTTATTGTAAATTATAAATTTTTTTTTATTTTTTTTTTCTGTTGGCTCTACAGACCTTGTAGATCTTTGGCCGCCTTTACCAGCCTTCTCCACCTCTGTCTATCCTGGGCCGCTGATTTCCAGTCTGCCACATGTAGCTCCTCAGCATCTTTGTTGACCCTGTCTATCCATCTGTGGTCTCTTGCCGACTATTGTGGCATTCATTGTTGCGTAGAGGCGTCCTGACGGATTGCTTCGAGCAACATGCCCCGCCCATCTTAACCTTCTTGATTTCATATCCTGAGATATCGCCTGACCAGTTTCTGTGAGCAATTCCTTATTGGTCCTTCTCCTCCAAGAGTGCAGACTCTCATCCCAGACCGCTCCGGTTATCGTGCGAAGGATTTTCCTTTCGCATCTCTCTATTCTGCTTTCCAGGGTGCCAGTGAGAGCCCACGTCTCACAGCCATATATCAGAATCGGCTTTATTAACGCATTATAAACCCTTAGTTTTAAAACAGAATGCTCTGTTTGTGCTTGTTATACGCTGGTCTTTTTCAGTTAATTGTTCATTGGTTGAGGTTATTGTGGAGCCAAGATAATTAAAGTTATCCACTTTCGGGAACGATTTGCGATCCACGCAGATGCTTTTTCTGGAATGGACTTTACGGCTCACTGTCATGTATTTGGTTTTTTCCTCATTTACCTGTAAGCCGATTTGTCTGCTTCTCTCATCAGCGTCTTGGCGAGTCTCTCGTATTATAAATATTTACTTATAAATTACCTATACAAAAAATAATAGTAGTACTAGTAGCCACTACTATGCAGGGGAGAATCCACACAGTCTCCCCGAGGTTTATCGGCCCCCAAAATTTTCCGATCCATTTATTCGGTTGCAAAAAAATGTACACTACTCAGACATGCCCCTACAATATATCAAAAATGCAACTCTCTTCAATATTTTACGACCCTCAAACACCTGGTCACTGGCCTATATTTGAACTATTTGGAAAAAATGACCAAGGGCCGTAACTCAGAATCTATTAGACCTGTAGGCCTCGATCTGTGCTTAACTTAGAGCTAATTAAATTTACTACATCTTCATTTCCCATGACTTTCATCGTAGGATCACTCCTTGTCGCCAACACTTAGTAGACAAACGCCCTAAGTTCCAAATTAATTACAGAAGACTGACATGTGTAACTATTTTAAGACCAATTTGGACTTAAGGAATAGAGGTTTGGGGCTCTACTTAGCTATCGAATAAGAGAGTCCAATCCTTACAGTCTAAAATCATTAATGCTTCTTACTTTATTACGAGCAAAGTCATCCATAATGGCCTCAATGTCCTATTTATTGATGATTTGGCCCAAACCCTATACCAGTCCTATCATGAAAAACTTTATTCCCACTTAAACCCATTAAGCCAGCGGCCAGGTACCAAAAATGGCTTTAGGTCGCAAAAAATTCGAGAGAGCTGCATTTTTGATAAGTTGTGGGCCCTTACTACTAAAATGATTATCGCTAGTTCTACTATTCGGAAGACTGAAAAAGTTACTCCACGAAAATTCTACACATATCTATTTTTGAAATGCCTAAGCCATATCGAATATGAGATAAACTAGAGCCAGTGAATTTCTCAAAATCATGCTGATTCAAATTAGCTACTCTAGAAACTAATCACCGAAATACAAAAATAAAATCTGAGTATATCTACTTTGTCATCCTACTTGAGTTGGCTTGAAAAAATCGAATAATATGGCATACTTATAAAACGATAATTGGTGCATTAAATTCCAGTTTCTATTTAATTAAGGTAAAAATCAAATATTAATAAATATCTAACTCAACCAGTTTATTTAAAATACTTAAAGCTCCATTGCTTTTTCGTTTGATGGCGCCGGGTGCAATAAAACTTAATTCTGAAAACGCTCCGCCCGCGGGCGTCGGCATTTCAGGAAAGTGTATTTCCCAAAAATAAACAATAAATTAAGATCTGATTTTTCATTTTTTTTTTTATAATAATGTTTCTTTTTAACATTCCAGAAAAATACCTGACAGGCCCCTTGAGCATTAAAAGTTAATTCAGTCTTTACACTTATACTTTTGGAAGCCTATATATTGTTCCAGATTGACTAGCTGATATTTTCTGAAAATTTGATCAGGATACATGTATACTTTCAAGTTGGAGATTATCTATCTGGGAATTTTTCAAGTGATGATGGTATTAAACCTAGTTTATTTACATACATTTATTAAACTCATCAGTTTCGTGAAACCTTTTTTTTTTTATTATTACTTTTTAATAATGTCAAATCTAATTTTAATTAAATGGGTAACTTATTGAATAGAGTTTTCTATTCCTGTACAGTTCATATACAAGCTCGTATAACAGCAAAAAATCAGCATTGTTATCAAATGTATCATTTGATTGAGTGCGATTATCTTTAGATTGACAGTAGTGTTAAGTAGTTTTGTAAAGAATCTATTTTCATTAAGTAACTAAATTTATAAAAAGTTATTAAAAATTAATATTCAAATTGTTAGGAATCGAGTTTCTAATTCAATCTAAAGGAAAAAGATATCAAATCTTCTTAGTTTTTTAAAGTATATTTTATTTTTCTCAAGGTAGTATCCTTGGTCCAATCCTTTTTACAGTTTATACAGCTAACATCCCAACTCATCCTAATACTATCCTTATCACGTATGCTGATGATACATGTGTATTATCAGTCAACACCAATCCAGTTATTGCATCCCAAACCCTCCAATCCCATATCACTGATCTTGAAAAATGGTGTCAAAACTGGAGAATTAAAATAAATTCTCAAAAATCGCATCAAATCACTTTTACCTTACGTCGTAAACCAATGACTTCCTGCCCTTCAGTATCCTTTAATAATATCCCTCTGGCGCCTGTAGAACAGATCCGATACTTAGGGTTGCACCTTGACAAACGATTAACCTGGAATCCTCATACAAGACTGAAAAGACAAGAAACCGCACGATGTTTCACGCTACTTCAACACTTACTAGACAAACGCTCTAAGCTCCCAATTAACTACAAAACCATCTATATAACTAACTCATCTACATGGCCATCATTTGGACTTACGGAGTAGCTTTGGGGCTCCACTAAGCCATCGAATTCCTCTCGTATCCAATCCAAAATCCTTCGTAAAATCCTCAATGCTCCTTATTTTGTTAAGAATAAAGTCATCCATAACGACCTTACTGTCCCTTTTGTTGCTGATTTGGCCCGAACCCGGTATCTATCCTTTCATAACAAACTTCATTACCACTCAAACCCTCTAGTTTCAAACCTAGCTTCCTCTTCAATTCCCGATAATCCTCCGAGGTGTCTGAAAAGAAGATGCCCACGTGACCTTCTTAGTTGAACTTTGATTTGAGTACTACCAGTGGGTAGTTTCTCTACTTGTCATTATCATGTCATGATATATCACTTAGCCTATTTACTTGTTGTATTATTGCAATACAGTTGTAGATATCAATAAATAAATTTTTTTTTTAAATAATTATTTTTTATTATTTTACGAGAATATAATATGCCTTTATTGTATATAAACTAAACGATTTGTTAATAAAATAAAAGAATACTGAAAAGAGTATTTTAAAATACTGAATAAGAAATGACCATTTTACTAATAGTCATCCTCCGTGCTAAAAATAGGAATTCTATTTTTGGATAGGATTACTTCGGCAAAATAAAGGTAAACTCCTAACCAGTAATCTCATGGTCGAGGTATATTGCCGAGAGATTGAGAACAAAAAATGTTGACTTTACAGTAATCAAAGGAGATGAAGGTACAATATATCTTTCTATCTACCTGCATTATTCCCAAAATAGGACCTTTTTGCTACAAATAGACTGCTATAGAAGCGATACAAAGGTTTAGGAAAAAAAATTGAGAATAGATGAAACTTACTGCTGATAAAAAAGTTGTTGACCCTTACAATGAGCAACAGTTTGTTTAAGCTAGATAGTATACATCATTAATTGAAACATTATTTTGTATGTTATGTTTGGTCAAGTTTGGTTTATACCCAATCTAAATTTAACATGGATGGGACAGCATCAATAATGTTATATTGTTGTATAATTCTTTTATAATTTATTTATTTTTTGCCTTTCGATCCTATCTTAGTTATTATTACTCTTTTGATATGTACATTTTTGTTATGTTTTGTTGTTGTATTCAATATTCAATACTTTCTAAAAAAAAACTTTAACATGAGAACCTTATAAGCTCAATGTCGTGTATTGGCAGCCAGGCAGTTGACTTTTAAAAAAATCTTGGTTATGCCGTTCTTCAAAGGGACGTAAAATGGGGGTCTCGACTTGGTGCGATGTCAAGTACTCTTTGAAGATCCCTATCCTAATTATATCTGTATAAGAAAAAATTAAGACTCCAACTATAGCGCTTACGATTGGCCATAACAGTAAAAAGTTCATCGCAAGAAATTTTCGAAAGTACCATTCTTCTTCTTGCCGGATGAGGCCAACTGAGGACCACGTGCCAATTTCAATTCTTCCTACTTGGTTGTTTACTCTTCCGTCCCTTCCAATATTTCTTCATCCTTTCATTATAGTGCTTCTTTCTGTCTTCAGACCATCTCACCCCAGGTTGCCTTTTCACTCTACCCTGAATTCCTTCCATACTCAAGATCTTCCTTCTAAAAGTCTCTCTGTCCATAATGTCGTCTTCCCTTATATTTTTTCTTTCCAAATCTTTTTCCCCCTCTCGAAACCAGCTAGTTGTTGACTTTTTCTCCCAAAGGTACTTGAATATCTTTTTTGTTAATTTCGAATCATCCATTCTGAAAACATGTCCAAAAACAATAGTTACCATAGAGAGTAATATTATTTTATATGAAAATGAAAACCGAAAAAAAAATGTATGTATATATTAACGCCGAACAATATCTTAAGAAGATGACAAATCTTGGAGTAGGTTAGTGAAATCATTTCTTTATCGGTTAGGGGTTTTATTTATTTTTCACATATCTAGGGCTTCGTAGAATTGTCCGTTTTTAAGCTTATTTTAAAAATAAATTATTTAAATAAGCTGAGTTAATGGATCATTCATATAATCTTTTAAACATTATATGTGAATTTATTTGAATTGGTTTATATAAATTTAATTCGTTAATATCCAAAATATTCCGTGGTCTATAGTGTATAGTTCATAACATTGAATTTCTATTTTTAGCTAATTAAATATTAGCTATTCTTTGCTCAGGAATATCAAACACCTCTTCATTAAGAATGCATTCATAAAAGAAATAATTAATTATGTTAGAGACTAAGATATAGTTAATTTGTGAGGCAAAGGTCGTAAATTGGCAAATGTGAACAGGTGGTAGGTGTAATGCTTAATTTATTAGAGATTAATTAACGGGCTCATAATTCAACGAATGGATTATATCTGAATGATCTACGGCCAGCTCTACGGCACCCTTCATAAACGACAATATCACATTTCACATTAATTATTTTAAAACCTGAATGTTAGATATATAATTCCACAATGTGCCACATAAATTGTGTATTACTATATTCCGAATGCATTTTTAAGAAGCTAGCGTATTTATTTAAGAATCCTGATGGATTCAGAACCTAGAAAAAGGAAATTTATAAAGTAACTTCTATAATTTACAGTTAAGCTTGTGGTGTATGAATTTTTAAATATTTACTGGCATACGAACAATGTTTATTTATCTTTAATGTATAAATAATGTTCAAAAATTTAGTCTTATTTAACAAAACTAACACATACAAACATATATTATTATTCGAAGCGAAACAGCCCTTATAGACTGCGCAACTAGTATGATGGTGGTTTATTTTACAATTCTTTCTTTTTGGCCCATCTTTGCCTAAGAATTTCACTGAAATTTTTCATCCTCCCTTCCGGCCTTGGGACTCAGGCCTTGGACGGAAATTTTTTATTATCTACCACAATTACCGTATTTTTCAGGAAGTTTTGGTATTCTGTCCTATTTTCACATAAAGCCTGTATATTCACGTTGTGCAGGCATGATAAATTTTAGCATTAAAAATTTGAATCTGTCCTGATTATATGCGCCAGTTATTTATTGTTAATAACGCTATTGTAGACGTAGGTCAAATAAAATAAAACGATTATGACTTCAGATTTAATCATAAGTACAAAATAAACTTTGCCCTTGTGGCTTTAAAGAAAAGAAGGAACCATTTTCTGGAAGATTAAAAAACAAAGTAATATTTATTTGCATGTAGCATATATAAAAAAAAAATTCATAGGATTTATAACAATAAATATCACTTATTGCAAGCGTTATCACTTAATTTGAGAAGTAGATAACAAATTTTAATTTTAAAGTTTGTATCACAATTTTTCGTGATATAAAAAAAAAAAGAAACTTTCCCTAAAATAAAATCGCTGTTTATCGTGTACCTTGAGTACTAGTGGCTAGTCGGGAAATTCTGCTTCTTCCACTCTTCCTTTTTTCTTCCATGGAATATACACCTGGGGCGAATCACCGCATCTTGAAGGAAGACAATAGAAAAGAGAGCAGGTGACGAAAGTGTTCGTCAATTGAGGTCTCGTAAGTCCCACTGGTCCAACAGTCGAGGCAGTACTGGCTTATAGTGAAGAGCGTCGTAAACGGCCATAAACAATTGTCCAACCTTTTAATCCACTTGCAATAAACAATTCACTATCTATTACACTTTACAAGTTGCAAATCAGACTAATAATAATAATAACGGATGTTTAAATGCAATTAAAATAAACCTTCCATCTGAATATAATTATATTTACAAATAAAGGAAATAATGAATTACCTTAAAATCAGATCAGAACATATGATCGAAGTGAAAGTGAAAGTAGGTTAGTTTTATGTGTTATAAATATAACTTCGGTTAATGTTTTAATATTCTCTTTTTCTTCTTAAAAAGTGTTTTATTCTGATCAGACAGGTTAGATTTAAGACCTAAATAATAAAAATGCGGTTAACGTTCTCCAGCCATGGGCGAAGCGTCTACTTCTTCGCAGGCGGTAAGTGATATGGAAGCGGACAGTATTAATTTAAGTACTAATAGTAATAATAATGGTTCCTGGGAGCTAGTAACTGGTCGTAAACGACCTTTACTAATTGAACAAGATCACATTAGACAGAAACGACAAGCGCCAATTCAAACACAAACCAGTTTTCAAATACTAACCTCAATACCTGACAAACAACTAGAAAATACTACGAGACATTTGATAAATCAAAAACCGCCCCCACTTTATATAAATGGAGTAGAAAATTACTCAGCATTAATTGCATTCCTAAAAGAAAAAGCCGGACCAAACAAATTTAGGGTGAAAACCACACTTAAAGGTATAACAGTTTATCCTGATACCCCTGACACTTACAGAAATTTAAATGCGAGCCTAAGAAGTGAAGGCGCAGATTTTCACACCTTTCAGCTCCCACAGGACAGATGCCCCAGGATAGTGATTAAGGGCCTCCATCACTCTACACCAATTAGCATTATAAAAGAAGAATTGAAAGAGAAAGGTTACGAAGCTTGTAATGTAACCAACGCTATTTCAAGATTTAAAAAGCCCTTACCAATGTTCTTTGTAGATATTACAAAAGAAACTTTTAAAGAAGATATCTACGATTTAAAATATATCTATTACACAAAAGTAAACATCGAAGAACCGCGGAAGAAAAAAGACATTCCTCAGTGTTTAAGGTGCCAACAATATGGTCACACTCGTGGCTACTGCAACCACCCACCAAGGTGTGTAAGATGTGGCGGGCACCATGACAGCAAAACTTGCAGTAAAACAAGAGAAACTCCTGCTACTTGTGCCAATTGTGGTGGCCAACATCCCGCCAACTACAAAGGCTGCCAAACACTGAGGAACATAAGAATTCAGCGTAGCTCAAGACATTACAACCAGCGGCCTTCACCAGCTCAACCTTTTCAGTTGCCACCAGATTCTCAAGAATTCCCAAATCTCAGACCTGTACAGCCCCATCTTCCAGGACATCCGGAGAACAGCGTGGAATCTCAGCAGAAGCCAAGAAGTCCACCAGTACCGAAGTCAACACCACAACACTACAATGTTCAAACAGGTATGATGAATAACAGTACCCAGCCGGTGCCCCCTTATGATACTGCCCCTCCCCAACTATTTCAAATACTAACAGGTATTAACAACCTTATCCACCCTCTTTTTAATCTTCTCCAACAGTTAACTCAGGTTACACAAGCCTGGAACCACAGCCATGTTCCCTAATTTTTCAACAGCTCCTTGTCAATTCTCCTATGGAATGCTAATGGACTGATGCAACACAGGACCGAACTTGATTTATATTTACATGAAAAAAGGACAGACATAGCACTCATCACTGAAACACATCTTACCTCACGATCAAAAATCTATACTTCAGACTATATTACTTACAGAACTGATCACCCTGACAAAACGGCTCACGGTGGCACCGCCATTTTTATCAAATCGTCATTAAAACATAGTCCCATTCATTTACCCATCACACCACACATACAGACAACTGGAATCACATTACATACAAAACAGAAAATTACACGTTCGCTGCAGTTTATTGTCCCCCTAGGTACAAGCTTACATCTTCGATTTAAATTTAAATTTTATTTAAATTTTTCAAACGGTTAGGTAGATGTATTATCGCAGGAGGTGATTTCAACGCGAAACACCAATGCTGGGGTTCAAGATTGTGTACCCCAAGAGGTAGGAACTTGTGGTATGATCTTCATGAACTTTCATTAGACACATCAACTCCAAATTCTCCTACTTACTGGTCTACTTCTCGACGCAAAACCCCGGACTTACTGGACTTTTATGTTACAAAAGGCTTAAGAGCAGTAAACAAGACTGTAAATACGAGCTCTGATCTTTGCTCTGATCATTCTGTAGTTCAAATGATCCTGTGCGAAGAGCCTTCTGAGGCACAAAAAAGACCTTCCCTAACACAGGATACAATGGATTGGGATTTATGCAGAAGTTATCTCGATTCTCACCTCTCAATCCCTATTTCTATAAAGAATGAAGAAGAACTAGACAAGGCAGTGGAAAAGTTCACTACAAGCATTCAAGAAGCAGCGTGGTTATCATCAAAACCCAGGGATAGAAAAACGGATAGTTTACCAAGCTACCCGCAGTATATTAGAGATTTGATCAGGGCCAAGAGAAGAGCTCATAAAATATGGCAAACTGACAGACAACCATCAGATAGACGAACATTTAACAAACTGAATAATGAACTAAAACGTCAAATTACCAAATTTAACAGATCAAACTATGAGAATTATATTAAATCCCTCTCGACAGGCGATGGAAGTTTATGGAAGCATACCAAAAGACTCTTAAAACACCGAGAGATGTCGACACCTCTTAGAAAAGAAGACTGCTCTTGGGCTGTGTCGGACGAGGAAAAATCTGAGATTTTTGCCGACCATCTTTCTTCCGTGTTTACACCACATTCTGACTTCACTGACACAGAACACGAAATAACTGTAAATAACACACTTGACGCTCCATTACATCTAACACTACCACCGTCTTCATTCACTCCAACAGAAGTAGCAGAACTAATTAGACATTTACCAAAAAGAAAAGCCCCGGGCTATGACTTAATAAATGCCGAGGTGCTCCAGCAAATGCCCTGGAAAACTCTAGTACTTCTTACGACAATCTACAACTCAATGCTTAGAACTACGAAATTCCCTATACAGTAGAAATACTCAATTGTTTCAATGATCAAAATACAAGATAGAGACATTACCAACCCTTCATCCTACAGACCTATAAGTTCACTGCCTATTTGTTCTAAAATTTTTGAAAAATTACTTTATCCCCGCTTATTAAAGTTACTGACTGACAAAAATACAATCCCTCACCATCAATTCGGTTTTAGAAAATCACACTCGACTACTCAGCAATTACACAGAGTAACTGACTGCATATCGACAGCACTAGAGAATAAGTTATATGCAACTGGAGTATTTCTGGATGTCGCCCAAGCTTTCGACAAGGTCTGGCACATGGGGCTTCTCTTTAAGCTCAAGACTGTACTACCACACACTTATTATCTGATTCTTCTCTCATTCCTTACAGACAGCTTTTTCTCAGTCCGACAGGGCTTAGAGCTATCTTCAATAAGACCCATTTTAGCCGGTGTACCTCAGGGATTAATACTTGCACCGCTACTGTACATAACATATACATACGACATTCCACAAAGTCCTAACACACTGATCGCAACCTACGCTGACGTCACTGCCATGATCACCAAACATCAAGACGTGACATAGGCCTCACAAAACTTACAACACGGCTTACAAAAAGTTAATGAGTGGTGCCAACTGTGGAAAATCAGACTGAACCACGAAAATTCACAACACATCCCTTTTACTCTTAGAGGCGAAACATGCCCTCCCATTTTCCTTAATAACGAACCCATCCCACAGAGAGACAAAATACAATACCTAGGACTCACATTTGATAGGAAAATGACATGGGGTCCTCACGTTAAGATGAAACGCCAATCACTAAATCACAAATTCAAATTAATGTACTCGCTATTCAGGAAAAACTCCAAATTAGATTTAAGACAGAAATTAAATACGTACACTTACTTACTAAAACCAGTTTGGACATATGCTTTACAAGTCTACGGCATCACTAAACAGACTCACAGAAAACGACTACAAACTTTTCAGTCAAAAGTACTTAGACTTATCACTAATGCACCATGGTACGTCAATAACAAAACTCTGCATACTGACTTAAAAATAAAAACGGTTGACCAACACATACGAACGTACTACAAACGCTTTCAAGAAAAACTATACGGACACCCAAACCCATTGATACAACAAATGGCCACTACTCTCATGCCTGAGAACACTAGGAGGAGACTAAAAAGGACATGGATGGGGAATCTATTGCAGTAGGAAATAAAAGAAAGCCAATGGAGAGGTACCGCTGGGTACTGTTCTTCGTCATGCCTTCCATGTCATTTTGTATTTTTTTTCTTCAGTCAGCCAATCTGCTGATTGCCAATTACTTGTACTTGACAGGTGTAGATGGAAATATAAAGAGAAAAAAAAATGAATTACCTTGACTAATAAACTATGTTTTATTTAACAATATTGTTTCTGAAACACACGCCATTTGGCGTTCTTTTTGTAAATACATTATTACAATACTTAAAAAATAGGTAAAATGTCAAATACATCTTAAAATAGCACACTACACTCTCTAGCGGTTGTTTGGGGCAACTAAAGCTTCAATTAATTGACATAATCATAGCCAGAGCGCGATATACGGGTGCTCTCTTCACATGTGGCACTGTTTTTAATCTCGGGTTCTGCGTGCAGTTACACAAAGCAGTTACATGTTCATCGCTTATACCTCCAGCTATCCAGCTCAAGTCGCGAGTCTTTTTCATGTCCAAGATCCTTGCCTTCCGTTTGTATTCATTTAAGTTCTATACCAGTTTAATGTCCGGTTCACTTCCAAAAAAGTGAAGATTCAACAGGAAGATTTCCAGACTATCGGAAACAAAAGCTTTACGAACCTCTTTTGACCATTAAGGTGAACTTTTCCGGCCAGACAGGTCTTATTAACGAAGCTGCCGGAATTGCGTCTTTAGTGAGTAGATTTTATTGTAATAGTTTAGATTTCTTCCTATTATTTCATTCTAGTTGCGAACTCTTTTCAAATTACAACATACAGTCCAAACCCAGAGCGAGATTTGATTCAGACGAAATCTACGCATCCTTTTAAGAAATTTAAAACTGAACATACGAGCTTTGTCTCAACACTGTGTAATCCCGAATCTCTGTGTTTCCTGTTTGATTTGTACTGTGTTTGCTGTTTGAGTTGTACTGCTTGTTTGAGTTGCTGATTAAATTTGTACCCCATAATTTGACTGAAAGTTTCAACTCCAATGCATTAATAGCAAATTTAAAATTATTGTAGTCCTTCTAAACACCCGGAATTGGTACTAATTCAACCACGGAATTTGTACCCCTTAATTTTACTGAAATGTGGTTTAATCGCTCCCTGTTCATCCTTTGCAGGTGTCCATAAAACCTAAGTCTTCTTTTTCTTATTTCTGTTTCCAAGTCAGGGATTTCACTGTAAATTTCTCTTTTGGGTTTAAGGTGTTATTATAGGCAGTCCCTCCACCTGACTAGGAGGCAACTGGCTGTAACCAGCTCCTCTTAAACCATCTTATCAGGAAACCTCAACATCTAGAAGCCGGACTATCTACAAGGAAACAACATAGCACCCGTAATCTGAACTCCACATTTGGAACTTGGAACATTTCAACTCTATATAGACCCAGAGCAACTAAACTGCACCTAGATGAAATAGACCGCTACGGAATTGTCATTACTGCACTCTAAGAAATCCAATGGACAGAGATCAATCGAAAAGAAAAGTCACACTTTATGTTACAGTTGTGACAATAGATCACACCACTTTGGAACAGGATTTGTTGTTGGGAAGAAACTCAGGCAGCTCGTCTTGATTTCAAACTTGTAGGTCCCCGAATGAGCTCCATAAGTGAGTCAGTCGGAGAGCAAACCCGGAGAACAAGTACTTCAGTCTCTGGCTCAATGGAAATAGGGTACAGGAAGATCATCGGGAGGATTCTGGACCTTACTCGAACTCCTGAAGATGGCATTGAGACCCCAGGCGAAGAGGAACTGTGTGAGGCCATTGATAGGCTTAAGAACAACTAAGCACCAGGCTTTGACAGGCTTTCTGCCGAGCTATTCAAGAATAGGGGAGATCGGCTTTTCCAAGCTTTACAAAATCTTCTTGTTACGATTTGAACAGAAGAAATCATCCCGAAAGCATGGAGTAAGACAGTTGTATGTCCTATTCACAAGAAAGGAGATCTTCTTGAATGTAATAACTATCGAGGCATATCTCTACTGCCATGCGCCTACAAGATTTTCTCAAGCATACTTTATCAACGATTACTAACGCAAGTTTAGAGAGTTCTGGGAAAATATCAGTGCGGCTTTCGTAAATGTAAAACTAAAACAGGCCAGATTTTCGCCGTACGAACCATACTATGACCGCGCGGAAGGGAATACCAGTTACAGACGCACCATCTATTCGTTGATTTTAGGTCTGCTCATGACAGCATTCAACATGAGGCCCTGTATCAGGCAATGAAAGACATCAATTTGTCTGTTAAGCTCATCCGTCTGGTAAAACTGTCTGAGATCTGTCTGAGGGATTCACCTCTTATAATGGTTTTCGACAGGGAGATTCCCTGGCTTGTCTGCTCTTCAATATTGGTCTGGAAAAAGCTATCAGAGAATCTAAGATTCAGACCAGTCGGACCATCTTTAACCATATGGTACAGATCTTTAACCATATGATACATGCTGATGATACCGACATTATTGGGAGATCAAGAACTGCTGTGGAAGAGGCCTTTCTTGCTCTTGATAATGCTGCTAGTAAGCTGGGACTTGTTTTCAATACTAACAAAACCAAATATATGACTGCTGGTAAACAAAGAGGTATTAACGAAAGTTATTTCCAAATTGGCAATTACTCTTTCGAACAGGTTGATGGGTTTTTATACCTCGGATCTCAGGTCGATTTCATCAATGACGTCTCGGCAGAAGAGGCGAACAGGTGCTATTTTGGACTGCGTCGGCACTTAGGAAGTAGTTCTTTATCAAGATCTATAAAACCAAAATTATATAAGACGCTAAATCCATCATACAGACAGATCAGTGCTTACCTACGCATCAGAAACTTGGGTACTTGGGGAAGTCTGATGATAGGGATCTCCAAACATTTGAGAGAAAGATACTCAGACCCATCTACGACACAGTAAAGGATGGTTTAGCTTGGAGAAGACACACAAACAGGGAAGTATACTCAATGATTGGTGAGCCTGATATCAGAAAAATTGTGAGGATTGGTAGGCTGCGCTGGGCACGCCATGTAGCAAGGATGGGAACTGATGAGATCCCAAATAAACTGCTTAATGAGTGCCTAGACGGAACACGGCCGAGAGGCCGCCCTAAGCTGCGATGGTTGGATGGTGTTGAAGAAGATGTAAGGACCCTGCTCGGAATACGGAATTGGAGAGTTTCTGCACTTGACCAGTTGAGCTGGCGGAAGCTGCTTGAAGAGGCCTGGACCCAGTAATGGGTTGTTGCGCCAATTGAAGAAGAAGAAGAAGAATCTCCTAAGAATCCTTCTCTGTAATTTTCAGTAGTTTCGGGAAAGCGTTATAATTTCTGTCTTATACAATATCATTGGTTCTACCACTGTAGAGCCTGATTTTTGCCTTTTTGGATAAGTATATTTTATTATAACGTGCATGCTACTTTTTGATTCGAATAAATTCTCCAAATTTTTAACCCCGTACTCTATGCTTTCTTTTTAGGCAAATTAGTGCCTATAAATATAAATTTAATATAAATAATATAAATTTAAGCCTTTATCCACCTTGATTTTAGTGAATTACATTTTCTCGTCTTTACTACTAAAGTGGGGGTCTGTGGTTATGAATTTGGTATTTTGAATATGTATGCATGAATAAATAACTCCAATAAATACTCGTAAAACAGACAGTACACAAAAGTGTTACATTTAGTTTAAATAAAACAATAACAACATTGCTTCTTCACACAAACAAAAAAAAGAACTAAATTTCATGATTTTTATACTAATCTACTTAAATCTCATTGAAACTTATTCCATATATTTTAATGTTTAAACTCCTCTAACTAATAGCTAATGTATAATAATTTCTGGATTTACATAAGTTTAAAAAGTATTTATGAATGAAGAAAAGATTTGTAAAAAAATATACTACTGCTGAGGACCCCCTTCCGGTTTGAATACAGAAACTATTTGGAGTACACGAAGCACTTGGAGGTGAACAGTACGTAATCGAAATGGGTAATTCATATCTCTAATCATGGATCAATTATTTTCACTTATTTAAATCATTTTATAACCATAATATCTCACGGTTGTTTTATTTCTTCAGGTCCTTAATCTTCTGTACACTATTACCTCCAGTGTAAAATGGGTCTTATTTATAGACTAAAGGTATGTTATTTCCTTTATGAGTAACCTAAACTTACTATTATAATATAGAGAGAAATCCCTTCAGAGATATTCAATAGTTATTGTTATAATTGTTAAACCATTATATTTCTTGTTATATTCAGGTGCTATTTTCCACTTTTATTTTAGTATTAATTAATGTTATTTACTTAAAATTTTTGTTCATAATTTTTAGACATTGGTTTAAACTGTGATTCCTTCTTATTTACCTAATAGAATATATATAATGTTTTATTTATTTTTTATGAATATTTAATAAAAGAAAATTTATTTTAAAAGTTATTTTGATATATAATTCAGCTGGAATAGTTTTGTGGAGTTATTTTCTTCATAAAGAAGGGACAAGAGTTCAGTTGGGTAGAAGCTGTAATACCTTACCTTACCCTCCCAGTTCCACCACGTAAAATTCCTTATAATCCCAGAAGGCTGGAAATAAAACACTAAAGAATTCCATGGGGCCCCTTTCAGGAAAGCATAAACTGTGTTTTGATGGCATGTTTTACTTACCAGCGGTTTTTACTTATCCCAAATGTGAAAACTGTATAATTCCTAGCATTGTTACATATTATATACAATTGAATAAGATGCAGTTGAATAAGATGGTGTAAAATAATTGTGGACTTTTTTTAAACTATGTAATTATAATTCGTGGTCATCGCTATTAAACATACCAAGAAAGATTTCTATAGGATCGGGCAAAGTTCAAAAATAATGAATAAAACAATCTTTATGAAAGGTTCAGCTAAATTTGTAGTACTGGATAATTATAATTATCCAGTACTACAAATTTAGCTTCAATAATTATTGAGAATAATTACCAACCAAAACTGAGCACATCAATGTCCAATTATTACAGGCCGTGCCTTTTTTTTAATTATAAGTATTTAATTACTAAATTTCTATAATATCTCTTGATGAAGTGAGCATTAATATCACTTAAGAAATATAATTTAGTTGTAAAGTAATGAGTTTGGAGTGGAGCGGTATAGTGCCGTGCCGAAGGTCCTGAGAAAAAAAATTAACTCGGCCACTGTTAAAGAACTGACTACACGACAAAAGACTTCCTTACAAAAGACTTCTCGTCTGTATAAGTACACATCTTTTCTCTCCGTCTTTGACTACAGTATTAAATTTAAAAACGCTAATGAAAATGTTGAATTCTTCTAAATCACAGTCAACATTTTACTAACATGTATGTGAAAAAGTGAATTACATATGCTTCCAAGCAGTTTATCACATTTCCTAGGAGAAACTGATTTTCAAAGAAGTTCAGAAGGAAATACACACTATGTTGATTTCATAAAGATTATCACGGAACTAACTGCTTGATCGACTGATCCAGATAAAATGAATTATTTAATTTTATTCCTAGGATTGATGCTCCATAACGTCTGAGGTCTCACGTTCTGAGTGCACCCCATGACTCCCATATTGTAATTATGAAATAGAAGCATTTGCCACGAGGTTACGTGCATTACAAAACAAGAGGTCCCTTGATATTTGAGAATTGGCTTTGATTTCATAATCATTTCGAAAACCGCAAGGCCTGGATCAAAGAACACACTCCAGAGGATCCCACAAAAAGGAGAGGGGAAAAACTCAACAAAAGAGATTAGTAATGTTGGTGGAAGGAGATGAGTATTTGCGTAAAGGAATGATTGATGGAGGAGTGGGCGGCTGGGTTTAGTGCTGAGTAAATAAGCCGACTAGTGCAGCTGCGGCCTGCACTAATCAAACCGAACCGCTTCTGATAGTTAATTTATGTCAATGTCCTTTCTCCTCTTAGTCTTCCCAGTTTTGGGTTTGTTTATAAATGTTCAATATTCATAACCAATCCTAGTTTTACATTTTTTTCATTTATTTACAACCTTAAAACACTTTTATGATAAAATTTAGATTACGATGTGCTTTAAAAAAAGCCTTGAACAAATGCGGCGACCATGAACAAAAGCGGATTACCTTATAGTTCAAAAATGGACTATATCACATTTTTAGCTAGTTTAGTGAAGCATGCTTAATTCTTCCTAAACTTCAGAGTCAGAACCGGACTAAAACCATGAGAAATAAACTAGTGCTGTGTTTTACACTCTTAAATATTCTACTTGATTTTTGGATGCGAGAGTAATCATTAAAGATGATTACTCAAATTATTATTTCTTTAAACGTCCTAACTTTATTCTGAATTGGATTATTTTCCAATGGTTGGTCGTGTGTTTACCAATTTACTAATTAATTAAACCATCAATATATTATTCATAAATATATAGTGGGTCTGAGTAAATACCAAATGAGTTATAATGAATATACTTGATTAATACAATTTGAAATCAAATTAATGATTTAATAATACATAGAGAAGTACACTTAATTATTCAGATGTAATAGAGGATTGCCATAAAATACATACAGAACTTAAATTACAACTTATCTTATAGAACAGTTATTTGTTTTAATAAAACATAAAATAAAAACATAAAACGTTCTTAACTCCCGCTCCAGTTCTCCCAGCTTAAACGAGATACCCGTCAAACTACTCAAACTATGCCTCATCGATATCTTACCTGCCCTTTTTTTCATTTATAACTTCTCACTACAAAAAACAGTATTCCCAACTTCTTGGAAAAAAGCTAGGGCTATGCCTACTAGGGTCTATCCTATAAATAAAATCCCAACCCCATTATCTCCCAAGGACTATAGACCATTCTCCATACTTTCCAAATTTTCCAAACCTCTCGAAAGAATAGTCCAGTCTCAAATATCAAATTTTCTCGAACAGTCCAAACTCCTTGGTCCGCTTCAATCAGGCGTTCGTCCTGGTTTCTTCACTCAGTCTGCTCTTACCAAAATCACAACTGACATATATAAAGCCATGGACAACAAACAACTAACCGTGCTAATCCTCCTAGACTTTTCTAAAGCTTCCGATTCCTTGTACCATTCTACCCATTTCTCCAAACTAGTCATTTTCCTTTTCCAACAGCTCTATTAGATGGTTCCAATCCTTCCTCTCTGACAAGCGGTCCCAGGTCCCAATCGGTTTCTATACCCAACCAACCCCTTTCCTCTCCCCTCCTTTTCAACTGTTACATCAATGATCTTCTTAAATCTGTTTACCACTGTTCCTACCATCTATATGCTGACGACTTCCGAATCTATTTATCCTTTCCTCCATCTGAGCTATCATAAGCTATCATATGCGTTAGCCAGTATTCAGTTAATCCCGGGTGTCATATCACTATGATGAGTTAAAGTGGCTCTTCCCTCCCATTCGTAGACAATATTTCCTTAGCGCTCCTCTATACCAATCCATCAACTCGCAAAACCCTTCATGTATCTATAGTCTCCTCCCATTCAAACCCTCTGTCCAGCACCACAAAACGATATCGCGCTTTTCCGATCTATACATTCCTTCCCACAGAACTAAGGCATTCGAGCGTTCCTTCCTCGCCCGCCTCACCATTGTGTGGAACTCAATTCCTCCTTTCATCCGCCATTCTTCTTCACTGGCTTCATTTAAATCCCTGCTTTTCCATCATCTCTTGGAATCCCAAAAAGTCGCTCTCCAAGCAGGTCAAAATTCCGCTTGGACAAATTAGTTTTGTAAACTCAATCTAAGCTACCCTTGTGTTTGTTTATTTTTCCAACAACAAAGAAAATACCGACTTTGTAAATACTTTATCGGATGATATGCTATTCATTTAGTTTAGTTAGCAATTTCGTTATTAACTATTGTATTAATGTTATTTATTATTATTTTGTTAATATCAATACATTTATTTTCGACAATTAGCTAAAATCCTGTCAAGTTCGTAATTTATTTATTTATTTTCTTATCTATTTCTATTTTACTATGTTTTGTTACTCTTGTTTATTTCATGATTTGGTTGACAACAAAGTCCCAGCTCTACTTATTAGTTGCAGTGCCTGACTATGGGTGGAACTCGCCCAGCTTCTTTTAAATGTTAATCTACAAATAAAAGAGATTTATACTGACTGAATAATGATGTAAAGTATATATATTGAAAATGACCACTCGTGTGTCGAAACGTCTATATATAATGAATAAATGAATCAAATGACTTGATTTGACTAAAGGTTTTTGTATTTTTATACACCAAAAGAAAAATATAATTTAAGTCCAATACCCTATGTTGAGACAAGCTCGTAAGTTCGGTTATAAATTTCTTAAAAGGAAGTGCAGGTTTCGTTGAATCAATCTCGCTCTGGTTGTGGACTGTATGTTGTAATTTGAAAAGAGTTCGCAACAATAGAGAAATAATATGAAGAAATCCAAAACATAGAAATAATAGTTACTTACCCAAGACGCAGGCCGGGCAGCTACGCCGATAAAATCTTGGCTTCTTGAGCGCGCTTAAAGAGCAAAAAAAGCTGGTAACGTCCTTCTAGTTGGGGTTCCTATGATCTAGAAGTCTTCCAGGGGAATGTACACTTATTTGTGGGTGAAACGGTCATTACTTATAAAAATACGAATAGAACGGAGTCACGAAAAGTAGAGAACTGGTCAAGAACTAGATTCGCTAAAATTGAGCTGGTTAGCTGGGGGTAAACAAAAGAACATGTGACTGATTTGTGTGACTGCTTGCTCAAGACTAGATTAAAAACAGTGCCACATGTGAAATAGTGAAACGTTAGTTGCCCCAAGCAACCGCTAGATCAGGTATAATGTGCTATTTTAAGATTTTACCTATTTATCTTGTATGACATTAATTTATTTACAAAAAGAACGCCAAATGGCGTGAACACCCTAGACCATTAATATTATTTTTCTTAATGCTTAAATTTACAGAGAAAGACACAAACCACTAATAATCAACCTGCTCATTATCATTATAAATTATAAATAGTTGGTAAGGTACTGTCATAATAGTCAAATTTTGTTTTTTTTAATTTAAAATGTAAATCTATCTTATACAATCATATCATCTAGTAAAATTTCTCTTTAAAATAAATCTAGATAACAATGTTTTGTTGTATTTTTTTAATTATAAACTATAAAAATGTAGAAATGAGTAAACGGCATCAGTCATGCCTAAACTGAAAGGGCATAAGTAGAACTGCTTTTAACTTTTCCTCTTTGTAATAAAAAGAATTGTATATCAGAACATGAAAGGGAAAAACATAGTCAGTTTCCTACAGTACTTCATGCTGATTCGCAAGCGGCTAGTAATAGCGTCTCTGCTTTGCATCCTATTCTCTTTGGGACTTTCCATCCGGCTTCCATTATTGGAAATTAAATAGTAGACTGTTCACGAACTATTTTGAATTGTATTTGAGTTTAGAATTTCAAAATTGTATTTAAAATTTAGGTTACAATTTTGCTTTGATATATATAGTTTACAATTTCTGCATACCTAAATACGTAAGCTACAAAACAGCTGGTAACAATATTCAATGAAGGGACGTAGATAGAATGTATTTATCATTTTATTAATTACCTGGATGATCTTTATTTTAATTGTATATATTGGTGTTGGTTTTTTAATAAACATTTTTGACCATAACTTTTGATCAGAGGTGCTATATTCAGTATGCTTTCAAAATGTATTGCTGGAATATACCGAAGTTCAATATAAGTATATGTTAACCAGTTAATGATTTTAAACGAGCAGCGCTCGCGTGCGGTCGGCATACTCAAACGCACAAGCCCAAGTGCTGCTCGCAGGTTTCGACATGTTCGTATTACAAACGACAAATCAAAAAAGTATAAATAAAAAAATATATGAACTTTTTAAATACAATATAAAAAAATTGATGTTTTTGATTACATTTTTGTGGAAAAATCCCTAGCGTAAAGGGGTTAATAAAACCAATATCAACAATATCGTTCTAACTAAATGTGGCACATTGTAGCGGACGGGTTTCGTACTCGGGCCCAGAGTTACATCCCGGCCATACAAGAACCAAGCAGCCAAAGCAAGTTGGTTACGGAGTTTGGCCACACATTATGTGATTGCCTTGATCAGTGGAGGGGGGCCTAGGCCTGATATCGTTTTAAAAAACTCCAAACTCGGTGTGATGGATCTTTGTAAGATTTATATAGTTCAACAAGTGCAATGAATCAGAGTTGGAGATATGTTAAGATGGTCTCCCAGCAATGATAAACCACCTCAGTGACTGGACAGTCTAATCTGAGACTACTTTAGATCAACATGTAACAGTTTTTTTATTGGCGCAAATGTAACAGAAGTAGCAAATGGGATTGGAGTGCCTTCCGGTCAATCCTGAAAAAAAAACTGGTCTATTAAGAATAAGATTCGTTAGAGACAGGCCTAAAAGATAATCTGGTATTGCTTATATCGTCCGTGTTGGCGCTGAAGAATCACTTACAAGATCTTAATGGGGGGAACGTACCCCAGGGATTATCCGCCCAAAGATAATAAAGGGTAAAATTCGTGAGACGTACAACGGCGTGCCGATCTAGTATAGATCTATGCCAACCGGTGCTGCCCCATCAGTAAGGTGCAGATCCGTGCACCGGGCAGCACCACAGATTTTTATTTTATTTATTTTTTATTTGTACCCAGAAGATTAGATTAAACGGTACCCCCCAAATTTATTTTGTATAATAAGATGGATTGTTGAATAAAGAGTAGTTTTTTGGCAGTGGTGGGCGTGCGTAAACCCAACGTATCAACCCGTCACTGCCGAACCCCGTATGGGAACCCCCCCACCGAACCCCCAGCAATGGCAGGTAGGGGGAGGAAAAAAAAAAAGATCTATGCCAACCACACAACTCTGGGACCTTCGTACCGCTGTGGAAAAACAAAGACTGGTCGTGTTTCTATTTTGACGCAGAAATTTTCAAGAAATGCATTTCATACATTAAAAAAAAATTGTCATCGCTGTTCTTAAAACGTTTACTTTAGGCAGAAAACACCTACTAAGAAGTTGGAATATTGTTAACCCTTCAACTGCTGCGAGTAAAGAGATTTACGTCTATCACAGCGCTAAGTGAGCTGGCTACCCTTCTACGGCATGTGCAACATACTTTTTACCTGCATTCTATCCTTCATTGCGCCCCTTTACTACCGTCTGTTAACGTATTTTACCTGGCCGGAGCAGCCACCGATAGCCCAAGCCAACGGTACATGAACGATATATGAATAGGAATGAATGAAGCAAGGTCACGTCGTCTATACTCGCTCTATGAGGGTACGCCATGATGTCGAGGATTGGGATGAGAAATAATTTATACTTCTTTTATCGACATAATTTCTGCCTTTAACATAAACAATTGAAAGGATTTCAAGGTTAAAAGAAAAACTTCTTTGTTGACAATTTTATAACTCACTACCAAACACAAACGTTATCTATGCCGCCCAGTGCAAGTCGAAAACTCAAAACTGCCTGCCCTGTCTGCCATGCAAAGCATCAAGTGGCGACTAGCAACGTCACGCGCACTGACATCGATTGAGTAAAAAAGTTAAGATCCGTATCCGTATATGTATCCGCAGATCTTGACACTAAATATCTTTATTCGGATCCGTATCCGCGGATATACTTTGTTAACGATGCGGCTCATCACTACTTAGGACTCGGAACAAGCTGGAACACACGACTGGCGAGTACTAGGCGGGATTCCGTCGTTTTCACACAACGGAACTATCCCTCAACCTGGAAGCTATATTGAAAATCAAAGCCCTTAGGAACACTCCAGTTATATAAATCTATGTTGACTTCAAGATGCCATATGACTCCATTACAGCAAGACACTGCCCCTGATCAGAAACAACATCAAAAGTTAAATGCATGGGGAGAATCCAGGAACCATTAGAGATCAAGACAGGTGTTAGCCAGTGAAAGAAAAAAAGACAATCGCACAGAACACTAGGTCGCTGGCCACAGAATATATACAACAAGAAATTTCTGTCCACTTTCACCGAAATTCATCATCATAACACGGCGATTAAGCCTTAGGTGCTATACACCTGTTAGACATTGACGTTACATAATAGGGCTACCTAGAAAAGTTCCTACAGAGCAGACTCCCTTACAATATTCTTGGGCCAACAGCGGGTCTAAACTACTACATCCTCGACGACAGGAGTCAAAATATATCTGGTAAAAGACCAGGTAGACTCGTAAGATATCACTGATAAACCCCGTTTTACGCACAAGGTGTATAAGTGGGAAGTGATGTTAGGGAAGACAGTACCTATACCCCATGTGGACTGAAAAAATTAAGAGGGTCTCTAATGAAAGTAGGGAGGAGTACTGGAAGAAATAGTCATAAATGCTTCGCGTCCTCTGATAACATGAAAAGCAATAATAATATACCCTCAAAAGATAGGCCCTCGACCGGGATTTGAACCCGGAACCTTTGTCTCACCGTGACATCGCTCTGCCAATTGAGCTATCCAAGGCCCCTCCCGGTCGATAAAATGGCGGGAGCACGCTGGGGCTATAGGATCTAAAACAGAGAAGGTTTGTTCTCGACCGGGAGGGGCCTTGGATAGCTCAATTGGCAGAGCGATGTCACGGTGAGACAAAGGTTCCGGGTTCAAATCCCGGTCGAGGGTCTATCTTTTCTCTTTAAAAAATAAAAATATAAAGAAAATAGTTTATATAGATAACTTTATAAATGATTGAGTAAAACAGAGGAATTACAGTTAACTACTTTGTAAAATACTAATATTACAGGTGTTTAGATGCTTTTGAATATAAATTAAGTTTAAAAAAACTGAAGACAGTTGACACAGTGAACATTATTAGAATAAAATGGGGGAAAAGTGAAATGGATGAGAATTGGAGAAGAGTCAATTTTGAGTATTGGTAAGCAAAGCAGTCATATTATAATGATGGTATTGAAATTATTTTATTAACCATTAGAAAAACCTTAAAACTTTATTGATTGTAACTTATGTCATTACTCCTATAAAACTTCAAACTTAATGCAATTCAAAACATTACTTTATTAAAAAAACATGTTGGAAATGAAATATCAGATATGTCATTCCTGAATTTAAAAGCTTCAATCAATACAATTTTGAAGTCTTAAAAAAAAAATTTTGAGTTGTCGCTTTTTTGAAGGAGCTATATTTAAATTAACACAACGTTCTACTTAAATTTCCTGTACATAGATGAGATACCTATTGAAAGTAGCTCTTTGGTGGACCAGGAAGGTTACCTTAGGGTTAAGCTTAATGTTCTAAAACTTAGTTTTGCTGGACATAAAGGACATTTATCATAAAACAGATTTCACCAACATGCATTAATTACAAATAATGATTGTCATTATTAACCAAAAACTAAGGTACACTGAATCCATGGCAAAATATGTCTCTTCAGTTATTGAACAATCTATATAATCTAACTAATTATTTCTTAACATTGCAGGTGTTTAAAAACAAAATGCCAGAGCATGACCTGAACAGTGAAACAAACCAAATAGATGAAAAACTTACTAATATTGAGTATTATTATTTGTTAGTCCTTGTTGTTTTACCAGTTAAACTATTCTTTGAACTATGGGCTTGGCTTGGCTGGGAATTATTCAAAAATAACTGAGTTTCTTTACAACAAATTTTTATGATATATAATAAATAAAATTTAAAAATGAATCAAGTCTTCATCCAACATTACTTTACCAAATAAACCTGTCCTAAATCCTTTAATAAAATGATTAGCTGCAAATTCAGTGTCTGGACAAATTTTATAACCACCTTCAGTACTTCTCAATTTAATATTTTTATTTAAGTTCACTGCAGACAATACTAACAACTCCACAATATTATCCATTGGTTTTTTCACTCCCATATAATCAATGTATTTAAAATTATTATGATTATTCAGCCAATATAGTAGATAATCAGCAATAATTTTCCTACCAACCAAATGATCTTGCATCGATGAACATAATGCAAGCTTTAATGCGGCATCTATGTCAGTGACTGTTGGTTCTAATATACCAGGAGTGTCCATGACATATATAAGTGGGATTTCACTAACTTTAATTTTTGAAGAGACACCTCTTGTAACTCCAGCTAATGCTCCGACAGGAGCAGCTTTTGTTTTTCTTAAATACATGCTTCTCAAAGTATTTATTATGGATGATTTCCCAACATTGGGAACTCCTGTAATCATTATTGAATAATCTTTGTTACTTGATCTATGGTACCTCTCTGAATTCAAAATCAGATCTGTAGCCATTGGGACTATTTTTTTCAAGCTAGACAAATCATTACTTCTACAATTGGTAAACAATACATGGTTTATACCTTCTTTTGAAAGTGCATTCAATATTTTATTTTCATATGTTAAATCCGCTAAATCTATCTTGTTCAGTATTAAAATATGTGGTTTTAAACCTCCGAGAATATCTCTGAAATGTTTATTTCTGCCAGATAGTGGTATACGAGCATCATGAACTTCGACTATGCAATCTACCGATTTCATGTTTTGATTCATCTGTTTAAGTCCTTTTCCCATATGGCCGGGAAACCACTGTAGTAAATGTTTCGTAGGATAATTAAATTTAGTTCGATAAGTACAAAAGAGTAAAGAGGTAACACGAACCATGGTGCAAAGTTAATACACAGCTTCTTCATGCACACACTTGCATTATTCCTGACCTATACAAAGTTCCTGAACTTACATAACATAACCTGTTGTCGTGAAAACTAACTAAAATCAATGCTCGTGTTATTTTACTCTTTTAAATTCCGATTCTTGGGGCAGTCTGTTGTATACTCGTTATGATCCATTTGGAAGCCTTCATCTTTCGCATTCCCTTTATTATTTGCACTAAAATTAAAAATGCAGTGGTTGGCCATAATAGATAGTTTAAATTGTGACCGTGAATAGAAACATGGCTGTCGTTCATCGTTCAATTTTCGTGATTCCACTTAATTTAAATTTTTCTGTTTACATTTGATATGTTATTGTTGATTTTGTAGCACATAAAATGTTTTCGAATAATTACAAGAATGTTGGGAACAAGGCATCAGAATTATCTCTTGTAAAAAAAGATGAGGATGAAGAACTGACAGAATTCTCAGATTGGAAAACTCCTTTAGCATTTAACAAGAAGAGACACTTAGAAAATATTGAAGGTGGTAATAAATTAACCCAAACATGGAGGATGAAGGAAAGGGTATGATAAATGTTTTACATACCAATATTTCTTAGTGCTATACTACTCACTATTTGTTATTTTTATTTTTAACTTTTACTTTTATGAAGCTTGTGTTTTGTTCTATAGAATCATTTTTCATGTAGTACTATTATTATTTAAAATATGAGAATAAAGCTGGATAATACAGTTTCTTTTTTACTTTACAGATGAAAACTGTGAGTGTAGCTCTGGTTATTTGCCTGAATGTTGGGGTAGATCCACCAGATATTGTCAAAACCCAACCCTGTGCCAGATTAGAATGTTGGATAGGTAATAATAGATATATTTTATATATCACATAATTTTGATTTAAAACATTTCTTTACGTTAGTGAATAGTGTTTATTGTTGTTTGATGGTTGCATGCGATCTATAAAGTGTAATAAATAGTCTAGCTGCAGTCAACATAAATTTTTCATTTTGAAAACTGATTTTTTCGTCAAAAATTGTGAACTAACCTTGATGTTAGCCTATAAACTTTAGACCATTAAGTTATTTTTCAGATTTTACATTTTTTGCACCCTGACTTTTTTGTTATAAATTATTGTTGATTAGTATTTCTATCATTTTGTTCTATTAATTAATTCTGACATACTATTTCTTATAAAAAAATTCTTAAATTTTTATTGTTTATTATGTGATCTCTTAAAAATAATCTTTCACTAAACATTACATATCTTATAGGTATGCTAGTTAGTTGAACATTTTTAATTTTTGTTTTTTACTTTTTGTGGTCCAGATGTTAATATTTCACAAGTTTTAGAGTGTAAAGCAGTAGTTAAAAAGTGCTTTCGTTAATCATTAGTTAAGGAACTACATATAAAAAATTATAAGCCTATCTTCTATGCCAGGGCTTAAACAAAATTTAGTTTTCCTAAATTTATTTATTGTAAAGGCTGTCCTAATCTTAGAAATTCAAGTTTTGTTTGTTTGTTTGTTCATTTAACATCACTTTATGCTGCTATGGCTAATCGGACGATGCTACAGTGGGAGCTCTAAATTTTGTCTATCCAGGTTTAAATAGGATAGGGATTTTTAACGAGTACCTAACATCTTACAGGCTCGGGTAATAAATTCAAGTTTTTATTAACTATTTAGGTTCTAATAACCAGTAAAGTCTTATCGAATAGAAAATATAGTGGTCATTTAAGATTTTCATAAATAGATATGAGATTTAATCATGTTATGTTCATTGAAATTAACCTGATCAATTCATTAAACCCTGGCAATGTTTACACAAATCCCAGTTTAAGAACCTATGGTCTTATATTTGATATTTTCTAAAAACCCTAACTATTTATATTACTCATTAAAATTTTAATTATTTTTACAGACCCCCTATCTATGAGTCCACAAAAGGCCCTTGAAGCAATTGGTAATAATCTGCAAAAGCAGTATGAAAGATGGCAGCCTCGGGCTCGTTACAAGCAGAGTCTTGATCCAACAGTAGAAGAAGTAAAAAAACTTTGCACATCTCTTCGACGAAATGCAAAAGAAGAAAGAGTTCTATTTCATTACAATGGTCATGGTGTTCCTAAACCCACCAATAATGGAGAAATTTGGGTCTTCAATCGGGTTAGAAATATTCATTATACAAAATAATGGTTCTATTATTTTATAGCACTACTTATAACTATTTTACATAAATCACATTTGTCAACAAACACTTACTGAAGAGGTATTTGAGTTCCAAGCCTGAATTGCCTTATAATGTTGGGGCTTTACATAGTATGAATACTCATCTGTTATCGTCATTTACACATTACTATAAGCACACTGCTGGCTGATTTTATTTAATCTGTTATTGGCTGGAGATAAATCCTATGGGATCTAGAACCCTCCTGGGACTCACCCAGCTCCTATAAAGTGGGAATCAGGAGAAAAATAATATTTCAAGTTTTAAAAGTTTATAATGACTACTATTTCCAAAATCTTATTCAATACCTGAGAATCTTACAAAAGAAATTGAATCCATTAACTTCCATTTTTTTTTTCATTTATTTTACAGAAATGTTAGGCAGTAATAAAGAATATCTAAATAGAATGTTTTTTTTATGTTAAAATAAATGGTGATTTTTCAAAAAAGTAACGTTTGGGAATAATGGAAGGAGTAAAAGGGCGATATAATAAAACATTAACAACATTGATGCTTTTGAAAAATTTAATAAAGTAATTTTTATAAAATATCATATTGAAACAATGTATGAAGCATAAATTAAACAATTATCAATATTAAATACTCTCTTAAATTGCCATGGCCAATATTTTTATTAATACATTCTTCAGGTATTCCTTCTGGTTTTGTCCGTGTCGTCAAGTTATTATAGCGAGAGAAACATTGGCAAAGAATGAATGCCTGATTAGTGGATTAAAATTATTAATATGGTGTAAAATGTTGCAAAAGCAAAGAATGAAAATTGTTATTGAAATATAAAAATTATTTATGCTATTTTGAATGCAATTTTCTTTGTTCCCTTAGTTTTTTAACCAGCAGTTTCATGAATATTTTCTGGTGTCCATTAACTTGTTTGTTTTTTAAGAAAGACTTGGTTTTTGGTTCTGGTATTCCTTAAGATCATAAATCAAAATCAGGCTGAAAGACGTTCTTCTAACACCTCTAAAAGTAAAAAAAAAATCCATCAAATCATCTCCCTATCAATTTAGTTACAATTGGAAGAAAATATTTATATTGCTTATTTTTCTTATGTATTCATTTTCCATTCAATACGGTTTATTCACAACTCTAATATTTTTTATAATAAATATTTAAGCATTCACTTTGGCTGGGTGACAACTACGGCCTTTTTTTGATTATACTGGAATTGGAAGAACCATGATGAATTGTTATAATTTCTAATATTTTTTTCCTTATTTATTTCCAAACTATGCATGTTATATGATGCTATGCCTGGAATTTCTGTTTTTATCTCATCGTCATTTTCAATGGACACTAGCTAGGTCTGTTGTAAAGCTTTTCTGAAGCCTTTATTTTCTAGAACTTTCATTAGTACCTGTTGATTAAACATATGTAGAAACATCTTGGAGTATAGTATTTACTGATTTATTTATTTTTTTGCATGTATAAATAATGTAGGACTTCAAAAATTACTTCTTCATCCTATGTACTTAGTAAGTGAAATAGTTTAAGACCTTCACTACCATCTATTTCCTTCTACATGTATGGTATGTGAATGATCCATTAATAAAATTTTCTGAAATCTTGTTTTCTGTTTATTCTTTAAGTGGTTTTTCCATTTCCATCTTATTCTTCCTCTGTTGGGAGGTATTTTCAAACTATGTCACATTCTAGTTTATCTGTCACCATACAGTATGTATATAATTTTAGTTGTAATGCCTGCTCTTTATGAAAGATAGTTAGCTTTATATGTTGTTATTAAATTTTCTTGTTTTTTTCAGATGTATACCCAATATATTCCACTTTCTATATACGATTTACAAACATGGATGGGTGCTCCATCAATATATGTTTACGATTGCTCTAATGCTGGTGTGATTGTTGAATTATTCAAACAGTTTGCTGATCAACATGAGAAGGACTATGAGGTGAAATTTGATGTTTCGATAACTTTATTTTGCCATTAGCTTTATGTAATTTTACTGATGTTTAAATTTTAATTTATATATTACAGCATTATTTATAAAATGTATGCAAAAGTGTGCATGTGCTTACAAAACCAAAGGTTGTGAGTTCAAATCCTGTTCTTATGATTCTTCATGCATCCTCCACTCCCCAGGTGAGTCTACTAGAGGCAACTAACTCACAAAGATCAGGCCTAGAAGTGATGACCCTACCTTATGTACTTATCTTTGGAATCATCAAATACCCGCCTGGTGGTTAGATCTGAGGACGATCTGCATAGTTTCTTGTGTGCCTGCAGGCCCTGAACAGCCATAATCATTGGGCCTAAAGCATTTTGTCGACAGTTCTTGATCTCAAGTTTACATCAGAGTGAAGGATACTGGTGTATATACCCCAAAGGAACTGGTTCTAAAGCTATTGGCAGGCTACCACTTCACCATGGAAACATTCACAAAACTGTCACTTCTGACTACTGGCTGTTCCAATGGATAAATCATGATTTGTCGGATCACTGGTTCACTTCTTTTATAGAAATAAAAAAATGGCACCTCATAATTGAATTAGAAAATTGCTTGATCGATGGGAAAATAATGTAGCCAGTATCTATCTATATATATACATATATATATATATATATATATATATATATATATATATATATATATATATATATATATATATATATTTTATTTTTATTTTTCCCTTCACGCAGTACCCCTACGCGAAGGATGTTTATTGTTCTGCATGTTCCATGCATAGTACATTACATACAATTGTACTTTCATGTTGTTTTTTTTCTATTGTTTACTTTTTTTTTGTATAAAACTAAACGCTAAATTGAAAATATATCATTAAAAACAAAACTTAAACATAAAAATATTGATCATAGTAAATATTAAGCCAATATAATTCTTCTCTAACATAAATATTAAGCCAGTTGAACAAAAAAAAGAAATAGGAAAAAACATAAAATTACAGCAAAGTAATTGAAAACAAAACTAAAATTCTGTTCACCTATAATATTGATTTCGTGTAGTGATGATTAACCACACTGCTTTAGTAAACACCTTGAATTGCTGAAAATACTTCCAGTATAAGTCCTTTACATTGATTGGCCAACTGTCCTTCTGCGTCACATGGTTGATAAGTTTAGTCCTTGGTTCGGTTAGTCTGCAGTCATATATTAGGTGAAAGTAAGTTTGTTCAATGGTAAAGTCACAAGGGCATGTCTTATTGTCTGTAAGTTTAAATTTATACAAGTAGGATTTTGTGGGCCTGTGGAGTTAGCTCGCTAGACTCTACTGCCGGTCCCAAGCCCGGATAAAGCAGGGGGGTTGACAGCCCACCTGTTGTAAAAAACTATCTTGTTATGAACGCTCATTCATCAAGCCTCGGTAATCGGACGGAATCACGGAAACAACAAGGATCTCGGAAACGGACTATACAAATTGGAACATGGAACGTACGTACACTCTACAGAGCAGGAGTGTTGGAGGAACTCAGAATACAGGCCAAGAAAAGTAACCTGGATATAGTAGCAGTACAGGAAGTAAGGTGGACTGGCCATGGAAATGTACAGGGAAAGGAGTTCACATTTTTCTACAGTGGAGCAAAGGACAGACATGAGTTTGGGACAGGATTCCTTGTATCTAACAAGATAAAGAACTCAATACTGGACTTCATGCCGAATGATGAACGGATATGCAAGCTTAGGGTGAGAGGACGCTTTCACAATATCAGCATTGTGAATGTCCACGCTGTGACAGAAGAAAAAGATGAAGAACACAAAGAGGAATTCTTCGAAAAGTTAGAACGGGTGTATGACTCCTGCCCAGCATATGACCTTAAAATAGTTCTGGGAGACTTTAACGCTCAGGTAGGAAAAGAAACAGAATTTAGACCCACCATTGGAAAATATAGCCTACATAATATAACGAACGATAATGGCGAACGCATGATAAACTTTGCAGCCTCCAAGTCACTCGTGGTTATGAGCACTATGTTCCCACATAAACCTCAACATAAACAAACCTGGCTGTCACCAAATGGCAACACCGCGAATCAGATCGATCACGTACTAGTGTCAAGCAGATTCTTTAACAGTATCAATGATGTGAGATCGTATAGAGGTCCTGACATAAGTTCAGACCATTACCTCGTTGTAACAAAGCTTAAACAGCGAATAAAATGCCTACCACAAAAATCAAGCAAGGGAAACAAAGGCATGGAATCTAGACCTTTTTAGAGATGAAGAGAAGACAAAAAAGTTTCAAACGGTAGTAACAACGAGTATAAACAATTTGCCAGCAGCAGAAGGCATGAACAAAAACGTGACTCAGAGATGGCTCGAAATTAAAGGCTGCCTAAAAGATGTTGCTGAGAGAGAATGTGGGCAGGCAGAAAAACCTCCCAGAAACACATGGTTTGATAAAGACTGCGCACAGGCCATAAATGACAGAAATGAGAAAAGGCAAAGATGGTTAGCCAGGAATACACGGAGTACATTTAGAGAATACTCAAATGCCAGAAAACGGGTAAAGAAACTGCTTACGGAAAAAAAGAAAATTGCACTTAGGAATGAGATCCGAGAACTGGAGGATGCGAGACGGAATAATGACACCAGGAAGTTCTTTCAGAAAGTGCAAGGAATACAAACAAAAGGGAAGAATCCGGCTTTAGGGATAAGGGATGAAGAAGGAAACCTACAGATCATTCCTGATGAGGTGCTGAACAGATGGAAAACCTATTTCTGCAATCTGCTGAATGCAGAAACGGAGAGAGTTCCTCTATCCGGAATAGAAGGAAGAGCAAGCCAGGAACATGGTGACGAACACATCCCGCCAGATGTGGAGGATGTTGAGGAAATAGTGGAAAAATTGAAGAACAGGAAAGCGTCCAGAATAGATGGTCTCCCTGCGGAGCTGTTCAAAAAAGCTGGAAGGGAGCTAGAAAAAGAACTCCACAAGCTCATATCACAGATCTGGGAAGAAGAAGCTATACCCAAGGAGTGGTGCGAAGGCATCATAGTGCCAGTGTACAAGAGAAAGGGCGACCCCTCAATATGCTCTAACCACAGAGGAATAACGCTCCTCTGCACGGCATACAAGGTGTTTTCAATAGCAGTATATAATCGACTGCTGCCATATGTAGAGAGGAAGCTAGGGGATTACCAAGGAGGCTTCAGAAGTAACAGGTCGACCACTGATCAGATATGGACCTTAAAAAATATCTGCGAGAAAATGAAGGAGTACGACCAGACAATGTGGATGCTGTTCATAGATTTTAAATCAGCATATGACTCAATTATAAGGGAAGAATTGTTCAGAGTCATGCAGGAGATGGAGATCCCTGGGAAACTAATACGACTCGTACAATGCACGATGAAAAACACATACTGTCGAGTAAGCATTAGAGAGGGACTGTCGGAACAGTTTGAAATAAAAAATGGTCTAAGACAAGGAGATCCTCTTGCCCCTTTACTATTCAACATTGCCCTGCAGGCAGTTATGGAAAGAGCAGGATTACTTGGAGGTGGGAATATTTTTAATCGACTAACGCAGGTACTCGCCTATGCAGATGACGTGGTAATTATTGGAAGGACATTACCTAGTATTAAGGACAACCTGCAAAGGCTCGAGACTGAAGCAGAAAAGTTGGCGTTAAAAATAAATGAGGAAAAAACCAAACTGATGGTTTTGAGAAGAGGAAGGCAAAATCAGCAAATTCGCCGGCAGCAACTCTACGTAATGGGAACACATACCTTCGAGGTGGTGAACAGCTTCCAGTACCTTAGCTCTGTCATCAACGACAAACTAGATGAAACAGAAGAAGAATACTGGCTGGGAATCGGGCCTACTTTGCTATTACCAGTTTGCTGAAAAGCAAAAATGTCGACCTCAAAACCAAGATCACTCTCTATAAATCACTGATTCGGCCAATAGTGACATATGCTTGCGAGACATGGACCCTAAACAAGAAGGATGCACATCTAGTGGATAGATTCGAAAGGCGTATTCTCAGACGCATCGTAGGACCCGTCCAGGAAAACAGTGTATGGCGAATAAGAAAAAACAGAGAGTTGTATGAAAGGTATGATGACATGACGATCTCCTCTTTTGCCCGGTTACAGAGGATGAAGTGGCTGGGTCACCTGCTGAGAATGGGAGGAGAAAGAACTGCTAGAAGAGTGTCCGAGAACTGCCCTGATGGAGTGAGGCGTAGAGGGAGACCCAAGGGCAGGTGGAAGGATAGCGTCCTGGGAGATCTTAAGAAACTGAGAATAAGTTCCATACATGCGCAGGACCGAAGCAGATGGAGCTTGGAGATTGAGCAGGCCAAGGATCGCTTTAAGCATCTGTCGCGCCACTAAAAGAAGAAGAAGGATTTTGTGGGTCCATGTCCTGTCAACATTTGTGTGAGATAGAAGTCAGTTGTTATTTTGTTATTCCTATAATATTCATGTAAGTCATTTATGTATAGTTTAAGATGTTGTCCTTTAGTTGTCGTATCCCATGTGTTTTGCCACTGATCCATATTTGTAACTGTTTGTCTGTGTTTCAAGTTAAGTCTTAGTCAATTTACTGCAGAGTATTGAAAGTGAGCCGTCTTTGGCAGCTGACTTAGCAGCCTTGTCAGCTGATTCGTTACCCACGTTGCCAGAGTGCACTCTCACCCACTGAGTGCGCACCCACCTGAAGTTAATGTTGTATTCTGCATTTTGTAAGTGGAGTAAAGTAAGTCTGGTTTCTTCAATCAGCGGTTCATGGATTTTGCGATTAATGAGTTTGTAGAACGTACTTTGGCTGTCAGTTAGTATGCAAATAGATGTCCTGCGGAAATTAAATGTCTGTATATATTCTAGTGTTTTCAGTATAGCGTATTGTTCAGCTTGATTGTTTGTGCAATTAGGTCCAAGTCTGTATTTCTTTACATCAGTCAGTACACCGTCTTCAAACAATACCGCTGCACATCCCACATTTCCACAGTCTTTACTACCGTCTGTATAAATTTCTGCTTCAGCATAATCTTCTTTTGTATGTTGTTTGATTTCTGGGAAATGTGCAGGATGCTTCCAATTTTTATAGTTAATAGGTCGTTCAACGTCATCGGCAAGTATCCTGTCACAGTCTTGGTTGGTCCGAAGTAAGGTATATAATGTAGTGTACGGTTGAGCGATCAAGTCGATGGGGATCAGTTTTGCAAGTACACAGGCTGCTTCATAAGATAATGTCTTGTAACCTTTTACCATTTTGATTGCCATTAATCTCTGTACACGTCGAAGTTTCCATAAATTGTATTTTCTCTGCAGTCCTGTGTGCCAAATGTTAATAGCGTATGTTAATATTGGTAATATGGCTCCTTTGTACAATATCCTCAATGCTTTAGTTTTTAGTCCCCATGTATTCCTATCTGCTATCGTTAAGTTGTTGGTAAGTCTCAGTAGTTTAGTCTCCAGTAATTCAATATATACGTTCCATCTTAATTTTGGGTCAAATGTTACTCCTAAATATTTTAGTTTATTTGTTTGTTGTAGAAGCTGTCCTTGAATTTTTACCTGTAAAGTTGGTAAAGTCCTTGATCTGGTGAAAATCATGTATGTAGATTTTATAGTATTGAAAGTTAGTTAGTTTTCGTGTGCCCAGTTGTCAATTTTTTGAGTGTATTGATCTATTAATTCTTGAAGTGTTCGAGCATTGTCAGCTTGTGTAAGTAAAATTATGTCATCCGCAAATGCCTGCACAACCACGCTCTCCGGATATTCTCTCATCAATAATCCATTTACGATTAAATTCCACAATAACGGAGATATTGCAGACCCCTGCGGAGTTCCTAGAGTCTGTGTTTTTCGTAGTTGACAATGAGATGTTACAATACAAGCCTGTCTGTCTTTGAAATAGTCTGAAATCGAGTTCTAAATGTTCCGTGGACAGTACATTGTCTGTAAGGTATGTAGAATTGATGGCAACCAGGTATTGTCAAACGTTCCCTTAATATCAATAGATATTAGAACAGCATTTAGTTTCCTTCTCAAGCCATATTGAATGAAATCAGTTGCATTTTTTTAGTGCATCAGCCGTAGAAGTTTGGGAGGTGAAACCAAAGTGATTTCTATGAATGTGATCATTTGTATGCAGAAAGCGTGATAATCGTAATACAGAAAGTAGTGATATCGGCCTTATGCCAGATATACTATTATCTTTTCGTTCTGGCTTAGGAAACAATACAAGTTCAGATTTCTTCCACTCTGTTGGAAAAATTCCATTAGAGAAACACTCCTTGTACAACTTAGTGAGAAAATTGGGAAATATTTTAAAAGTATATTGAAATATTTCGGTGGTTTTGCCGTCTAAACCTGTAGTTTTCCTTGTTTTTAAGTTATAAATCGAATCAGCTATTTTGGAATCTGTAAGAGGTAGATCATCTTGTGTTACTCCGTGAGATGTAATCGACTGTCTAATTTCTGTGTGATTCGGTGAATCTGTACTTATCAAGTCTGTTCTAATGAAGTTTTCAAGAATATAGTGATATGTGTCAATAATGTTAGTTGTATATGTCCCATCTTCTTTCTGAACCGTCTTTAGAGTGTATTTGTCACGTAGTTTGTCAGCAGCATATTTGTAAGGCCATTTCCAAGGGTTCGTAGGGTCAATGTTAGTACAGTAATCTCTCCAAGAAGTCAGTTTGCTCCGCCTGATGAGCCTCACGTATTGCCTTCTAATTTCAAGGTATTGATTCTTCCTTGCAGTACATAAGTCATTGACGTCCTTAGTCTTGGTAAATCTTTCGTAGTCGGCTAGTTTCTTTCCTGTATTGCGTCAGTTCGTCATTCCACCAGGGCTTAGGCATATGAATCCTACTTGATTTAAAATTGACCCACAGAGATAAAATATCTCATTTCAATCAAATATTGTTTTGTTTTTATAATAACTTAAATTTTGTAGTAAAATAAAAATACAATTAACGTTGACTTTTAATTAACTATCCATATTATTATATTATATATAGAAAATATTAAATTCTTAACAATATATATATATATATATATATATATATATATATATATATATATATATATATATATATATATATATATATATATATACCAGGTCTGCAAGTTTAAAATGTCGTTTATTTCTTAAAATATAATTTAATTTACAAAAAAAAGTATAATATATTTTATTCAAAGTACTGGCCCTCGCCTTCTACACATTTTGTCCATCTCTCGGGCAATTTATAGATACCATTCCAAAAGAATGCTTCATCTTTATTTGAAATCCATTCATCGAGCCATTTTCTTACATCCTCCAAATTGTTAAAGTGTTGCTCAGCCAATGAGTGTCCCATCGATGAGAATAGGTGATAATCAGAAGGCGCCAGGTCAGGTGAATACGGCGGGTGGGGTAGGAGTTCCCAACCAAGCGAAGAAATCGTTTCCTTAGTCAATCTGGCTGAATGTGCAGGAGCGTTATCATGCTGAAGAATGACTTTGGCGTGCCTGTGAGCCCATTCTGGGCGTTTTTCGATCAATGCGTGACTCAAATTGATCATTTGTTGTCGGTAGCGGTCGGTATTGACTGTTTCGCCGGGTTTGAGAAGCTCGTAGTAGACTACTCCCTTCTGATCCCACCACACACACAGCATTGTCTTCTTCCCAAAACGATCCGGTCTTGCACTCGATGTGGATGGTTGTCCTGGCGTTACCCATGATTTTATTCGTTTGGGATTCTGAAAATAAATCCATTTTTCATCGCCAGTTACAACTCGATGCAAAAAACCCTTTCTTTCGTGGCGTAAAAGCAGCATTTCGCACACAATTTTTCGTTTTTCCATCTGTCGTTCGTCCAATTCATGTGGAATCCATTTTCCAACCTTTTGAATTTTTCCCATAGCTCTCAGGCGATCGGAAATGGCTTGTCTAGTGATATTCAACTGTTCTGCCATCATCATTTGTTGGGTTTGGGTATTGTCTTCGTCTAATAAAGATTGCAATTCGACGTCCTCAAACTTTTTTGGTCGATTTTCTCGTTTTTTATCAGTAACATCAAAATCACCACGTTTGAAACTTTGAAACCAACGTTCACATGTCTTGACGGTTGGAGCAAGATCGCCATAAGTCTCAACAAGAATTCGATGACATTCAGATGCCTTTTTCTTTTGATTGAATAAGAAAATCATGACATGCCGCAAATGCTCTTTATTTGGCTTAAAATTAGACATTTTTAACACCAAAGAAAGGTATGATACGTCCACGTAAACGACTTAAAAACAACTGACTTTTGTAAACAAATGACTAACAAACAAAATAGCGTTTAGAGATAAGCAAATCCTTCAATAGGCTAAGAGCGCATTCTATTGGAATTAAAACGACATTTTAAACTTGCAGACCTGGTATATATATATATATATATATATATATAAACATAAATAGATTACTCAAAGTATTGTCCATTACTAGCTACTTTATTATCGAAGTGGAGGTGCCACACTTCTCCAATGTTAGGATTTTTTCCAACTTTTTTCACAATGGGACATAAAGATGGAAGATTCTCTATAATTATATTTTTTTTTTTTTAGGATTAAGTTTCTGCAGAACTAGTGATACATTTATTTTTCCGTAAGAATATTTCAGGTGTTGTTCATCATCCACATTTTCAATGTCTTTTGGTTTGCCTCAGCCTATTTCAAAGGTTATAATAGAGGTTTTGCAAACAGAAAACTCTGGTGATGTTACTGGTAATTTCTGTACATAAGATGAATACAAATATAACACTAATTGCAACACACATTCCGAAAACGAATAAAATGTACTGTACTATTGGTAAAATCCGTCATCCGACATCGCACATTCTAATGAAAATCATCGAGAAATAACAGTAGGTGAGGTACATGGTTAAAAAAGTATGGGCAATGATGTGGCCCTTGTATCGTCTAGGAATACACTGAAGAAGGAACAGAAATATTAGAGATGTCGTTAGTGACAGGCCCAAGTGCAAACAAGTGTGTCTCACAGATGTTTGTTACCAGTTGAGGTTTATTTGGGAATTGAAAAAAGTTGCTTCATGTTATCAGCTTTCTAATGATATATACACTTAACTTTGCTGAGTTAGTCTGCTTTTGTTAAGATATATTTTGTTAAGATAAGAGGGTAGATGGTCAAAAATATATTGGATATAACTTCTTCTTTTTCTTGTGTTTCGGCCATCTAAGGGGCATGCTATTCCAACTGCTTTCTCCGTTGAGCTTTAACATTAGCCCAGTACCGTTGCACAGATTCTCGATATTCTCTCCTTATTGGGTATAACTATTAATATAAATTGGATGGATGAATGGATATTAAAGTAAACTTTTGCTGAACACAATAAATACTCTATGGTGTACTGAAGCATATTCTTAATATTTAAAAATGCTATTCAATATTTAGTAATAATAATAATTATATTATAGTAATAATAAATAATTTATATTATAAAAAAACATTTGCTTCCACTTGTTCACTTTTGATTGCCTAAAAAACAATATTTTTGAACAAATTGTTTGTTATCTTATATAAAATTCATTCTAAGTTCTTAAAATAGTCTGGTACAGTAATGGACAACCAAGATTTTTTTTTTCAATTAAAAATAAATGAATTTTTTTTAGATTCAGCATAATGTAACTTTCACAAAAATATTTATTTTATTTTTAAAGATTATTTATCGAAAAATCATGTTTGGGTTATGAAAAAATTACCACAGGAAATGAAAACTTTTAAACACTTCATTTTTGCTTGGTGACGTCGTCAGTCTTGTTTACATTTTTGTGATAAGAAATTCATATGATGTTTTTGCATTTTCATATAGAATATTGTGTTCATCTTGAGAAATAAAACAATTGCTTATTAATTAAATTAACTTATTTCAAGTAAAGAGTCAATTTTTGTTATTATTGCATCTTTTTATTCAATAACTATTAGTTTTATCAACGTTTTTATCATTTCATTAACAATCACATAGCCAGGTAAGTTAAAGTAGTTTTCTGTTAAGTAAATTCCTACAAATAAATTGATACTTGAGTGTAATGAACTGGAACTTATGTC
Source organism: Arma custos (assembly GCA_037127475.1). Lineage (NCBI taxonomy): Eukaryota > Metazoa > Arthropoda > Insecta > Hemiptera > Pentatomidae > Arma > Arma custos. The sequence goes on from CM073759.1 coordinate 113,391,755, forward strand.
TTCTAGTCCTTTTGACAAAAAAAATATCAATACTATGACTATGGTATCTGTGGCACCTGTGCATAGTGGGCTAAGTCGAATTTTGTGAATTTCAAGCTATCTACTTAGAATCACAATTTTTTTCTTTTTCCTTGTGTCTAACACGCTAAGTGTTCCGTCCATTGCAATGAACGATATTCCTTTGTGAATCGTGGGCTGATACTCCAATCTTGAACTTAAAATAAGTTCAGAAAAATTACGATTCTAACTAGATAGCTTGAAATTCACAAAATTCGACTTAGCCCACTAAGCACAGGTGCCACAGATATATGATGCAGCCAGTTGCATATTAGGTGTGTTTGTTTTGAAACTGTCTGCTGGAAGTAAACTTGGAATTAAATTTCACTTTTGTCACAGACAGTCATTTCCAAAACTTTGTAATGCAGAAATACTTTCTTCATCACGATCACTTGGTTCACTTAAAGACAAAGTAGAAAAATCTTTGTCTGTTTTATCATCAACATAATGTTATCTGAATCACTGGAGTCATCACTATAAATATCACTGGCAAGAAGTTTTGGTGATATTTATGTTTTATTTGGTGATGTTTATACCTTCATGGGTGATGTTTGCATATGCTTTACCATTAAAATAGGCAATGAAGCCCTATCTTTCAAACATGCCTTTGTTTGAACAGCTTTACTTCTGACATCAACTTCATTAGCATTGTGTTTTTCTGATGTACATGATACTTGTGTTTCTGCATCCACTTTTGAAGAACGTGTAGGAATTTTCATTATTGGTTCTTAGACATTCAATCCTGTGTTTTCTATGTTTTCATTATTCAATATAGATATGTTATCAATATTCATATTCAATAACAATATGTTATCATTATTCAAACATCGCTGATTTGTGTTTATCCTCCTTTTGACACCAAGAGGTCTTGGTTGAGATGAATTTGCTAGGATCCTCTTTGTTTGGCAATTTAATTTGGTTAGTACTGCTTCTTTTTTCAAAACTATTGGACCCCCTACTAATCTAACTTTAATGATATTTTCTACTTCTTCTTCTACCTGGAACAGAAGAGGGTAAAAAAAAGATCAAACTCACTGTATCTGAAAATGGTGTTTGTTTATGAAAGAGTTTACATGCACTATACCTTGACTAGTTATTGCTGAAACTATTCTAACTTTATACTATATTCAATGTAGAAGATTTACATTAAGAAGCCTTTAAAAATTTACAATAACAATCTTTTAAGGATGTTTTGTACATATAATTTGAATGATAACATTATCATGACAATCATCTTATTTAAACATAGGGAAAGATACATTTGGAGTGCAGGATAAGTGAAGAGTACACAGCTTAAACTTACATAAAAATGATCTTAGCCAGCATAACAGTTTTGTAGAAAAAGCCAGGTTATCTTCTCTATCATCAGAGAAAACCACTCTTTTCTTCTTATTGGATCCATAGGAACTTTAAGGAACTGTTTCCATGGGGTTGATTTTGTGGTGCTTTCACACATTGGCACACAACAGTATTTGTAAGACACGATAAGTGATTTATTTATTTAATAGACGAAGTAAAATTGTTTCAAAAATAATTTTACCACAAGAAGAAGTAGCAAATAAACTAATAACAAGCCTGATGACGTCACATTGTATCAATATCAAAACTAACCGTTTTGGCGCAAATTTCGAACACAAAATTTTCGAAGTCAAAAATTTCATGTTTAAAAAATATATTTTTCCATTAAAATTAGTGGTAGCCCATTATTTAAGGTTGATAGATTTCATTGAAACAATTGTTGAAAATCACCTTGGTTGTCTATTTGTTCAAACTTTCAGAATTACCAATATAACTAACTTAGTGATATTTATAATGCCATGAAATATAAATTGTAGTATATAATTTTGTTTGATTTTAGCAAATGTCTCAACAAAACAGGCTATCTACACCACCCCCAAATTTTAGAAACTGCATTCAGTTAGCTGCCTGTTCGGCTCAACAAATATTACCTATGAATCCTGATCTTCCAGCTGACATATTTACTGCTTGCTTAACTACTCCTATTAAAATTGCTCTTAAATGGTATATAAAGATTGATTATAATTTATAGTAGTTAATAAATGTATGCCCTGTTAAATTATTCTTTATTTATTACAGGTTTTATATGCAAAACAGTTCAGTCCTGATGCCTGATGTTACTTTAGAACATATTGACAAGTATGTTTATAAACTTGATTATTTTTGTTCTCTTTTAATTAGTTTATATAATAAAAAAAAATAAACTTTTGTTTTTAATTTCAAAGGATACCTGGCCAGCTAAATGATAGAAGGACAATGCTAGGCGAATTAAATTGGATTTTTACTGCCATTACCGACACTATTGCCTGGAATATTCTCCCTCGAGGTATTGTTTAAAAATCTTTCAACTAATGAGGTGGAAATTAAAAATAAAATAATTTATATTTATATATATATTTTTTATCAATATATAAAAATTCCACTTTACTACATTATGAATGTTGAATTTTTAATTTAGGTTAGAGAACAAAGTCCCCATGTTTTTCTCTTTTTTTAGAAAGTAGAAAAACATAGGGACTTTGTTTTGAAACTACAAAATTTCCTGAAAGTAAATTAATGATGTAACCAAGTAGTACAAAATGTAACAAAATTAAAATCTCATCTATAGATATTTCCAAAATATGGACGATAATTTTATGTATAAATTCATATTTAGATAAATAGATTAAGGGAAGGAAAGAATGTATTCTAGTATTCTAAGCACAATTATTCAAAGTTTTCGTGACTGTATATAAATTTTTTTTGTAGATTTATTTCAGAAGCTATTTCGTCAGGATCTTCTAGTTGCATCCCTCTTCCGAAATTTTCTACTAGCTGAGCGTATTTTAAGGTCATACGATTGTACTCCACTTTCTTCACCACCCCTTCCTCCTACCTTCCAACACGCCATGTGGGAGGCGTGGGACCTTGCTCTTGATCTCTGCTTAGCTCAGCTGCCAGAGGTATATGAAATCCAAATTATTTATCTACTTGATTTACTTATCTGTTCAGTATTCCTTATTATTGATGTATGGTTAGTTTGTAATATAATAAATTCTAAAAACGTTTTTATTTAGGTTTTAGATAAGGGTGGTGAGACATTTAAACACTCTCCCTTTTTTGAAGAACAATTGACAGCATTTTCAGTCTGGTTAGCTCATGGTTCGGAGCAAAGGAGTCCACCTGAACAACTACCTATTGTTCTTCAAGTATGTCAATATATTTTTTGCTTTGTTTTAGTTTAGTTTTTAATATTTCATACAAAAAAATTATAAATTACGTAAAAAAAATAAATTTATGTGTTGGGGAACCATTTTTGTTGCATTAAATTCGAACACATAAGTTTTTAACAAGTTCTTCTTTTTAATCAATGCTACATCACTCTCTTTTCAACCTTTCGCCGTCCATTGTGCATATTTTCAATGCCACCTTGATAAAATAAAAATCAATTAGATTTTGTGCAGAATATCTGCAGGTGACACTATGGGCATTCCAAATGGACATCATCCAAATTTTCAAATATTTGCCACATAAAAAATGTAGCGATTAGAATAAATAAAAATCAGATGGCACAACAGCAGGTGAGTATGGTGGATAAGGCAATACCTCTCACTCCAAGTTATCAATTCTTTCTAAGGTTTGTTTCGTGCTGTCTTACATCATGATGTTGCAGAAGAATACCTTTTCTGTTGACAATCGCTGGCCACTTTTCCATCTATGATTTAATAAAGCCTACAAATAAGTTTGCGCATTTTTAATAAAAAATTTGAATTTATTTTTAAAATTTTATTTATTATATTATATTTCACTTATTATATATTCACACGATTTATTATATTTCCCTCAAAATATTTTCCAACACTGGTTACTACTATTTCCCGTCTTTCTGGCAGCATTTAGATACCATGCTGGAAAAACTCTTCAACTTTTGAGGCTATCCACTAATCGATAATATTTTTCATATCTTCTTACGACCTGAAGTACTGCTCTGACAGACCATGTACTATTGACTGAAAGAAGTGATAATATGTGCGATATCTGGAGAATACGGCGGGTGGGGTACGACTTTCCATTTCAATGTTTCTAAATAAGATTTAACTGTTGCCTCAACATGGGGATGAGCATTGGCAAATAGGACAATAGTTTTGTCGTAATGGGCAAGTTTTTCCTAGAATGTTTGGCTCAATCTCATTATTGTCTTCATTAGGAAGCTTCAGTAACAGTTCGGCTCCATTAGATCAACTGATAATACACAACACCACTCCTACACATAACTTGTTAACTCTTTCCTAATGTATGTTCCAGTTTGTAGCGATGCTAACAACATTTAACAATTAAATTAAATAACCGTGATTACCTACTGACCGTATGTTGGAGGTAATATTGAGAATGTGATGTTAAAGAAAATACTGTTTATTTAATGAAATATAGCTGAATAATTCAATGTATTAAATTTGTGTTGACAGAAAATTAAAATTGATTAAATAAACTTGATTAAAACTTATTAAATAAAGGTGCATTTGGTGAAATAATTTATATTATTTTGCAGGATGAGGTAACAAGTTCTTCTTGCATTTGACACAAATCTTACTGCATTAATGCTTCCAATTCTGTGTTGTCATACACTTTCAGCCTTCTGCCATGTTCATTGTCCTCTATGCCAAACTTGACGTTTTTAAACTTGTGAAACCACTCACATCTTCTTCACTTAAAGGTGCATCATCATAAGCTTTTACAAGCAACCGATGCGCCTTAGCTGCAAATTTCTTTAAATTAAAACACTTTCCGCAAATGACACTTATTGAGCACAAAACTCAACATTTTGGCACAAAAAAAAAATGAGCTGCAAATAAAAAGTCACTCTCATTTCAAGATAATGTTGTTGATAGATGCCCAAACATACTATATACCGTTTTCATCTGACAATTTCAATATTATCTTGTCGGCAGAGCCATCTCTCAACAATGGCAGAAACTTATTTGTACGCCTAATACATGATTTAACATGACTTTTTATACCTTGCAAGAATATTAATTATTTACAATATTATTGATTTATTTTATATCATGTTCTAGGTTCTTCTTAGTCAAGTTCATAGACTACGAGCTCTTGAGTTACTTGGAAAATTCCTTGATCTCGGGCCCTGGGCCGTGAACTTAGCTTTGTCTGTTGGTATTTTCCCTTATGTACTTAAACTTCTTCAGTCGTCAGCAAAAGAATTACGTCCTCTGCTTGTATTTATCTGGGCAAAAATTTTGGCTGTTGACAGTGTAAGTATAATTACAAATAATAATATTGCATTTTACTTAAATTAATCAAGTTATTTAGTAAAGCCTTGATAATTGTTTTTCTTTTTTTAAGACTTGTCAAACTGACTTAGTGAGGGATAATGGTCATAAATATTTTCTATCAATATTACAAGACACATCAATGCCGGTACGTATATTGTGTGCATATCTGAAAAAATATGTTTGAATTGAAATGAAGTCTATTCTATCTTTAATTTTTATTACTTTATTTTCAGAGTGAAGAACGAATGTTATCTGTGTTTGTTTTGAGCAGAATGGTACATGATCATCCATGTGGCCAAGAGGCTGCTCTTCAAGGTTCACTAGTCTCCATTTGCCTCGAGCAGCTCAACGATCCGTCACCTTTATTAAGACAATGGTTGGCAATAGCACTTGCCAATCTCTGGGCCAATTATGACAAAGCTCGATGGACCGGAGTTCGTGACAGTGCTCATGAAAAATTGTATGCTTTGCTTAAGGATCCTGTTCCAGAAGTAAGATTGTTCAACCAACTATGTTTAAATTGGCATTTCTTTTGTTACTGAATGGAAAATTTTAGCTTTTAATGTATTATGGTTAATGACGGCAGATGCACATTTATGTTTTTACTCATATCATTCACTAGAATATCGAGTTCAAAACCCCACAAAAATTATTAATTTATTTTCCTTTTTTAACTACTGAAGTATTGGAACCAAGACACTGACGACTGATGAAATGCCCCTCCATTTTTCACAAAACATCAATCTTTGGCTTTTTCATTGCAATGCATGCAGTAGATTCCTAACAGTTCAGGAACATGTTAGAAATGTTTAAAAGACAAAAAAATTATATTTATTATGCCAATTAATTATTATGTGTAATTATATTCGGGCGCCAAAACATACTCTAGAGGTTACAGAGAGATGTGAATAAATTTTAGGATTGCAAATATTCAGCCCTTTTTTTCTTTTTTTTATAATGCAATCATTAAGAAAAACATAAATAAATAAATATATTATTCAAAGGATTGATCATTGCAGGCTACTATATTATACCGCCTCTAGCAATTTTTGAATTCCATTCGAAAAATGTCTCATATTTTGAGATGATCCATAATGAGCCAATTTTTGTTTTCCTTGAAAGAAGTGAATGGGTGATTTACCAAATTGCACTGCATATGTTGAATAAACCAGTAATTGGAAGTAGAAATATTCTTACGAATAAAACAGGTGTAGTAAAATAGCCCTAAGTATGTGTTCCTCAATAATTTGTCATTGAGATGATGCAGAGCATAATCATGCAAAAGAATAACTTCATTGTGTCTTTCCTTGTATTGTTTTCTTTTTTCCTCGTAATCCACAAATGAATTAGTTGCAGTTTATACCAATCACCCAAAATGGAATCTCGAGGTTTTAAAATAATAAACCACTTTCCTATGTTCCTACCAGATACACAGTATGACCTTAAAACAATGAAAGTTTTGTCATTGAGGTTGATGGCAATGATTGCTCAGGCTTATTAATATGTTTTTTTATTTTCGGGATTATCATAAAATATCCATTTCTCATTCTTAATTGCAATTCAATTTACAAAAACAAAAAAAAAACACATCTTTTTTGCCTTCGGCTGCATTTTTCTTCCAATTAAAACAAAAAAAAAAAAAAATAATTCCTGCAAATACTAATTTTCCGCAAATGTTGACCTTTTTAACATAAAAAAAAGAGATAGGTATTTTATATGTAAATCATAGCAATATGAACTCTGTTATTCACAAATGTATAACCTTTCTGAAACTGCTGAAATCATCTGTCACTATGATAAATTTGTAACAGCCAAAAGCATCTTTTGAAAACAGGCTGAATTAATTTGTTCTCCCTTTATTTTTTTGGCTCGAGTATGTTCAACAAAGTTTGAGTGGACCATAATACAAAATGAAGTGGACAGACACACTGTGCAGACAGTTAAGATACACAATTTAACAATTTATGTTATAATGGTGCAGGTTAACTGTTTTTTAAAGGTTTCTCTCCATCATACCAATGTGTTCTCTTGTCCTATCATTAAATTAAAGGTTAAAGTGTGAGTTCACCTCCATTCATTTACCATATTTCCTTCTTTCTTTCACGGATCTATCAAATTCTATCACTCTTCATCTACAGCCTCCTGTAATTCTGATCCTCAGTCCTAACTCAAAGAAAACTAGATAAAAAACTTTTTGATCTCTGCATCTGTTCCCACTGAATCAAAACTTTTGATCATTATTTACTTGCCCTACCCTCTGGAATCCTTTTCATTCAAATCCTTGTTTTTCCAACATCTCCTCAGTCCACTTGACAATTCTCTCTATTCACATGATTTTAATTAATAGTTTACATCTTGATCAAGAGTAAATAATGATTTTTAATATTTAATGTCAAAGTTTCAAGAAACTTCATTGCCCTTTTATTTCTATCTTCTCGTATTTTTTATTGTATATCTATTTTTATTAACATTGATGCAAACACCAACTAATTTCTATTATGTAGAATTTTGGCTTTTGATCAGATATGTTTTCTCTTTTATCTGTATATTTTTTAAACAAAAGATTGAATAAGGATATAGTTATTTTATTTAACAATTTTTTTACAACTCAGTTTTTTTTTCTTTTCTAAAAGTTCTCACCAAAGATCTCAGTCCAGCCAGTCTCCTTTTCTAAGACCCCTTGCTGCTATGCACTCTTCCACATCCTGCAACCATCTTTTTTTGAGTCGTCCTCTTTTCCTTCTTCCTTTTGGGCAATAATCGGAGATTGATGGCCATCATTCCTATGCCATTCTTTTTAGTGGTCTTACCATTTTAATCTCCTTGTTTCTACTATGTAGAGGATCGTTGTTTCCTGATCTATCAGTTGCCTTATTGTATTAATTAAATGCATAGCATTAGGGACGTGTTGTATTATGGAAATAGCACGTCTCCAGAAGTTCAACAACTTCTTTTCCTCCTTTTTCGTTATTATCCTTGTTTCGGATCTGTAGAGGATAACATTTTCAATCAGTGAGTGAAACATCATTTTTTTATTTGGAGTTTAACCTGTTTACTCCACAGAGCAGAGTTGAGACACCTTCAATCATTAGAGATTAAATTTGTCAATCTTTCAAATGATATAATGTTGTTTATTAAAAGTTTTTAAAATTTCTTTTCAGGTGAGAGCAGGAGCAGTTTATGCACTAGGAACCTTCATTAACGCAGTCCAGGAAAGAAGTGAGCATGCCAATAAGATTGATCAAAATATTGCAATAACTCTTCTTAATACCGTTTCTAAAGATATGAGTCCACTAGTACGTAAGGTATGGTATTAATTCATCTTTCTACACTATCTTGTTTGATTTCTTCTTTCCTTTTAATTTCATAATTTTACTGTTGTATGTGTATTTTTTAATTGACAATTACTTAGCTACTACTACTAGATATTTATGATTATGTTTTTTCTTCTGAAGGGATGGTGAAAATAAATTCTAAAGTAACCAAAAAAAAACTATTTATTGAAAATGATTGTTTTGATCCACACATTGTGTGGCTAAATGAACAAGATAAAAACAAAATAAATATGAATTTGTTGGGTAAAAAGTAATGATAAAATGGATTGGGAATTAGTAACAAATTTAAAAATAGTTAAATATGCAATAGTGATAAAGCAATCATAAATAATCTTAATAATAAAAATAACAAAAGGTGCAGATAAAACTTGGAAATAAGGTATAAAAGTAAAAAAAAAAAAAAGATAAGGAATTAAAACATGGGTTTTCATATTTATGTTGTTTAGGATTTAGTTTTTTATAATCAGGCAGCAAAGGAAAATAAGTGCTAACATATTAAAAAATGGTTGATATCTTATATTTCTGATAACAGAATTAAGGTGTTGACTTCAAGATTCTAATCTACTGCAAATTCTAGTAGGTAACTGGTAAGTATATGTTAACTGCCAGGTCATCTTGATTGGGGCATTATAAAGTTTAGTATCCTGTACACAGCCATTCACGTTCTTATTTATTTTGAATTATTTTGTTATTATTGAATAATTATTATTTTAGGTTACAATTTCTAATGAATGGTGATTTTTTGCAGGAATTAGTAGTTGCATTGCAGTATATTGTTAAAGCTTTTGAAAACAAATTTCTGTCGGTGGCACTTCAGGAGATGAGGGATGGTGCACAGGTTGTGGTACCAGCAGGTATGTAGCTAGCACCTTCTTATAAGTTGTAACTATAATTTAATTGTTTACTTGTTAAATTTAAAGATTTTTTTATTAGAAAAAAATCCTAGGAAAAGATATTTTCATAAAATAAAACCCTATGCTGAATGGATTCTTTAAGCTTAGTTAAATTTAAAAAAACAAAAATAAATAAATTTCAAAAATAAGCCACATCACTATTACTCATTGGTTTAGAAACTTGGTAAGGCTTGTTCTCTTTCTAAGCCGAGATTATCACTATTAAATTTACGGGTTCCTACTTTATCGAGGATAGTTCCTGATCCAACAGGATTGGTCCACAACATGTAATAATGAGTAAGAGATAAATAATTATCTGCCTAAGATGGTCCTGAACATAGGACCAGAAGATCTGTAGCACAGTATCAGACCACTGAGCTACTACACTTAATCCATTTGGTAAGATTTATTGAACTCTAAAATTTAAAATCCTAACTATTGGATTACTTAAATATAGCTTATACAGTTGATACTGTATTATCCAAAATATATTGTATCTTGCTATATTTTTTTTTAATACTAGAGATTACATAAAATTGTTTAATTATAATCTCATATACTCATTGTATATATCTATTTATAGATGTATATAAAAATGTGTACATTTTATATTTAAAACAGTAATCGGCTGAACAGTAGTTGGCTCTGATTAGTGTTTACAGTAAAACCTCTACTAACGGACACCCCTAAATAGCGGTCACTCCCCATTACCGGACGATTTTTTTTGCACCAACATTTTAATACAATTTTTAAGGCATTTGAACCTCTATTTAACGAAACCTCTCATTAACGGTCACGGACAGGCTGTGTTGGTTATAAATCGATTAAAAAAACCTCTAAAAGACGGACAATATGACTTTATCCCTTTCCCGTTTCTCGGAAACAATTAGTTGTTTCCGGTCTAAGGAAACAGGGACAGTTGTGTTTACTTTTGAGTAAAGGTTTTCCACATAAATACTTTTTTTTTATTCTCGGACTTGCTTTATTAAAATTTAGTTCTGTTCTAACCCTCGTGGCAGGCGGCTGAAAATGTCTCCCTCACGTAAGAGACTCACCTTAGAACAAAAAATAAATCGACTTTTATGACCTTGAACAGTTAAGGGTACGCGCGCTAGCGAAAAGACTCAATATCGGTAGGACACAAGTTTCGGGAACACTCAAAAACCGTGCGATGTTTTTTTTTATTCCACTTACCTTTTAAACACATGGGAAATTGAATAAGAGAGAATTAATTTGTACAAATACATATTTATAAAAAAATAAAACCTCCCTTTAAAGGACACCTCTAAATAACGGACAAAAATATTTGCACCAGGGCTGTCCGTTAATTCGAGGTTTTACTGTATAACATAGTCTACACTATTTTCTGTTTTGGAGGCATTAAAATATATTAACTTTAATAAAACCTTTATATCTTTCCATTAAGTTTAATAGATCCGCCTTGGCTGTCTAATTAGATTTCTTGGAATATCTGATCATCAATTTATCTAGGATATGGCAGGATGAATTCCATCAGAGGATTTCCAGTTGCGGTTAACAGTGGAAAGGTCTATGCCCCCTTAAATAAAAAGACTATCTCATGGAATATACCCATGATACATGGTAAAACATTATGTGATGATGAAAAATGATAAAAAGCTTTATAGAGGAATAAAGTAGAATTTCAATGTCCAAAATAATCATCTGTTTCAAAGATGTAGCTTTGGATATAGCTTTGAGGACGTGGATGTCCTGACCCTTTCAAGTATTGAAAAGATGTAATGAAGTACAGTAAACCTATTATAATAACTACTGTTATAAAGATACTGCAAAAAGAAACAGTATATTGAGAGTAATTTAATATTGGTTTATTTACTTAACTTAAATTTATGCTACTATGGCTAATCATACATTGATACAGTGGGAGTCAACTATGACAGATTGATAGAAACATATAAGTAAATATCTATATTTCTTCACTATATTATCTCACTCTTGGCCTTCCCTGGGTGTTTTTCCTGTTGGCTTAACCTACATAGGTTTCTTCGCTGTCTGCCAGTCATCCATCCTCATTACATGGCCGAACCATCAATGCTATCCTTTCTCGATTTTCTGATTAAGGGGTTCAATTTTGAGTGCAGACCTTATCCTCTTTTATAAAATATAAGATGTAATAAAACATATGGACACATATAAGTAAATAACCCTATTTCCAAAATCAATATAATAAAGAAGTTATATATATAGTTATGAAAGTTTAAATATATAGTAGTACAATCATTATTTATTAATTATAATAATATATAATTATGTTTCTATAATATAATGGAGTAAAGATAGAAACAAAAAAGAGGAAGGAGAAAAAAATGTAGTTGTTAAAAAATAGTTCAAGGTCTTGAAAAGGCGTATTATATTGTCTGGTTGGTGTTTGCAAATAAATTTCAATTTTAAGATGGTAATTTTGTATTGTGTATCTCTAAATGGATAATCATTGATCTTGTGAGACAATTTAAGTTCTTACACTTCAAAATTCTGCTCTAGTTAATAAGTTTTCATTCACTCAAATTTAATTGTCATAGCCAAAACAGACATTTCTTATGAAACAACCAAATAGTTTGTTTAATTTTCAAAAAACTTTGATCTTTAAAAGTTTTTGTTTACTTATTCATCCTTTTTTGATAAATTATATATTAATTGAGCAAAATTAGAATCTTTTTTCGCAGAAATGATGATGTCATCTTCCAACTCAATGAAAAGAAACATTTCACGAGATCGAATAAAACCAGTTTCCCCTGCTTCAAATTATAACACCATTGATGTAGTTGAATTAGAGAGGATGAAAAGGGTGTCATCTTCATCTTCTATTTCTAGCTTAGGTAATTTATTTTTCATAAACTTTTTTAGTTGTATTTACTTAGTAATTTTCAACTCTTGTAATTTTCTTTGTTTTATGTCAAATTTATTTCAGCAATGGGTGGAGTTCAGTTTGGATCGGTCTATCAAAAATTGTGGGATGGACTTACTGCTCTTGATTTAGACCCATTCCCTGGAGTTTCTTCTTTATGTAGAATAGTTACAGATCATATAAAGGATCAGGTAAAGATATCTGTATTTGAAGTAAAAGTTGTTGAATGCTTAACTGAAAAGTCTAGTCATATCTTATATTAGCTTCAAAAAAAAAAAAAAGTGGGATCAATGAGGCCTCCAAAAATATTTGTTCTTAAATGATATTTTCCCTCATTTCCCAGGCAAAAACCCAACAATCTATTTCATCCATGTGAATTTCTTCTTACCCCATGAAAAAAAAAAATACTATTCCTAGGACATTAACAACCATTATTGAAATCGTTGAACTGTGTATTAAGCCACACAACCTTTCTTGACCATTGTAAACAGAGGTTATCTCATGCATGCATTGGTTAAGGGTGGATATTTCACCTACAGTGATGCATGTCTCAAATATAACACAATTTTTTGTTAGGCAATGATTTTTAATGGATTCCTTGTTAACTAAAACCGTGAAGAAGCAAAGAAAGTCGAAGTTGAAAATGTCTGCGACTATTTCAAGAAGATATGACAGCTAAAACCAAACATACTATTTGCCATGGAATTCAATGAACAAGACAAGAATAATTGCATTGCTTAAGGATTATTTTAATACAGAAGGAATAATCGTAGTGCTTGTTCGTAAAACTCAGAACAGTTCCAGACATTGCAGTAACAAAAGTTCAGACCTGCTTTTCATTCTTATTGCCCAAGGCATCCCAGAATTATCTCTACTTTTTAAGCAATGCTCTAAAAAACACAAGAAAATACAAGAAATTCTATGGCAGATGAAGAATGTTTTCACTGGATGAAGCACTACAACTGTAATATTGAATAAGTTGATTACTTGATTTCTTAATTTTAAAATTCAACAGTCCTTAATTTGATTATTAAAAAGTTATTCAAAATGTTGCTAATGCTTTATAATAGTTACTTTTCTGTCAAGATTTTATGACTGCAATATAACTCTATTAAGGAAATGTGACACAAGATGTGCATGGAAGAAGTTTGATTTTGTTAGCTTTGTTCCATTTTTTTCTTTTTTTTTGAGGAAAAGTTTAATTATTAATTAATTTTGATTGATAATAATAATGTTGAATGGCTAGCTTGAAAATTTAATTTTACTCATTTTAATTCTAATAAATATTACATTATTTATTGTATAGAAAGGCATTAAGCTTGAGTTGAAGCATACTTTATGGTTAGCCATGAAATTTCTTGCTCTATGTTCTCATAAAATCTTTTCTACAAAATACATCTGTAAATGCACCCTCCCAATTCTTATTTCTAATTTTTAATTAGATTAGCTCATTATTTTTATATTTTTATTTTAATAGGCAGTTTTCCTATTAATTCTTACAATGAGAACTGATTTTAATATGTTATTCGTTTATTAAAATCTAGTACATAAACTAAACTATCAGTGTTGGATCATTCGTATTTTAAAATGGAAATATTATTTGTTTTACTAACTTGTGTTTTGATACTTAATAAGGGTTTTTATTTTTAAATGCTTAACTTTGTTATATTTGGTTTTGGTTCTAATCCTTTCTATACCTTTTCATCATTTCTTGTCTTACGTATCAATAATATAATTTATCTATTTTTTCTTCCATTAAATGTATCATTATTTACTTATTTTTATGAGATGACTTGTCTTCTGATGAATGCTTTTTTGAGTAATATTTGGAAAATAACACCTTATTTCTTTTGATATTTATCCTGGATTGGTGTGAAGGTTTTCGCATGGCCTGGTGGCTGGAGCCCTCCCCACACTAGGGATAATGGCTCATGGGCTGTCTCTGTCTCACTCGGCCACATCACTGTAAGATGTCACTTACTAACATGCATGTTTTCTTTAATGAAATTAGCATTAGTATTATTTTTATTTAATTTGTCATTGTTGTTACCTTTTTTCTTTACTTTATTTTGTCTTTAATTTTTCTTTTCTTTTCTTTTTTTTTTTTGTTGTATGAATTAATCTCTTTACTTATTTTTTAGAGTGGTTTTCAGAAGGGGGAAGGAGGAACCTGGTCATGATTATACTTAGTGTTAAATTTAAAGTATTAATAATAATTTTTCTATTTAAATTTATTTGAACATATTAAGTAGAAAACATTTTCTATATCAAAGACAAACACTTAAGCTTTGCAATGATCTAAAAATTATAATAAATACACAGAGATTATTAAACCAAACGGGGCTACAAATTCCTCAATCCCATCAATACCAAATCTAAAAAAAAATTATGTGATCCACACACTTAAGATCTGCATTTCTTAGTTCATTAATTTTTTAACATTTCAGCTGATTTTATTTCAATTTTATAAACAAATTTACTTCTCAATCTACGGCGATTCATTTTTATTGATGTAATATTTTAATAATATGATGATCAGAGTGGATTCACTGTTATTTGAATAACTGTTGGGTAATGAATCTATCATGGGAGTATTTTACTTAAGTAAGAATCATGGATTTTGATCACTTACATATCTGTTACAGGGTAGGGTCTCCTCAATGTTTATTTAAAATATCAAGAGGAAACTCACTTTCAGCATTCAGGAATATCAATTTAAGTTTATCTTAATATATTTGGCCATTGCATCATTTGTAACACCGACTGTTTGAGATTAATGAGTTCTATCTTTATGAATTTCAGAAACTGGGTCAGCTGAATCCTGGCTTATTCTGAAATCGATTGTTCTTCTAAAATAAAAGACAAATATATAATTTTAGAAAAACTTAGTGTCTTATAATAGTTTCAAAAAATGTTTCTCACAAAATGCTATTTTTTGTTAATGCTATATTGCTACTTTGCCAGGCATTAAATATAGATTCTTTATTGTTAGAGCTACTTCGATTTCCCAAATGAATGTTTGTATTATCAAACTGAATTTCTCCCCCAAAAAATCATATTTGTATTTTAAAGTTAGTTGATACATATTAATTTTTAATTGATCTACTCAAAATTAGGAAATTAACTCCATTTTTGTAAGGATTGGGTTAAAAATATTTTTTAAACCTACTCATTATATTATATATCATACTCTAAATGTTTTATCAATTAATAGAACTTTTAGTTATATTACTTGGTTCATTCTTCGTGATACAGCTGTGTAAGCCTTAAGTTGTAATTTTCATGGAATTTGTGGCTGGAGCAATGTTGAGTGTGATTTTTTTCCTATACTTAATATTTTGTCTTCAATTAATTGATTTTGGACAATTTTTTGTTTGTTCAGTTAACCTCACTTTATGCTGCTATGGCTAATCGGACAATGCTATAGTGGGAGCCTTTTGCCTATCCAGGTTTAATTAGGATAGGGATTTATAACGAGTACTTGACATTTTACAGGCTTAGGACTCCCGTTTATTGTCCCTTCCAAAGGACAACATAACCAAGGAGTTTTTACTCAATTTAAAAAATCCTAGAGCCACCTTGCTGGGTTACAAACCCGCGGTCTTGGGCTTTGTAGTTTGTCATGTTAACCACTGGATCACAGGTCGCGACCAAGGGCAATTCTTTTATCTTGGTCTATCTCGAGTAGTAATTCCTTTAAAGTGCTTCCACTGCTACCTAATGTGATATAATTTCTGTAAACAGAAATTTGAGGCATTCAGTTTACCAGTATTATGATTCTACACTCAGCTTTATGTAAAATAAAAATAAATAGTGTGACGGACCAAATTCTCACATTGGTTTTAAACGTAATTTTGTGGTTTTTGTGTTGTAGTTAGTTTATTTCAGAGGAAACAATCTTGTTTTTGGGCCAGGGCATTTTATTTAGATTTTCTTAATTTTTAAGGGTTTTGAATTCTTCACGGGCTTGAAACAGTTAAAACTAACTGTTAACTATTAGGATAAAACTAACTGGAACTATTAGGATAGTTCCTCTAAAATTTTGGTCTTTTATCATTTGCTAAAAATCAGTTGCATCAGTCCAATGCATCAGAAGGAATATATTTTCTTACTTATCAAGTTGCTGAATATTATGATCTAAATAAAATGGTGTAAAACTTTCTGCCACATTTTAGGATCTTACTGTAGATGATATATTTATCTAAAGCACAATTATTTTAAATAATGAGCCAAGTCACTGTTGAATTCTTCACAAAATCTATCAAAACACAAACCCTCACAAGGTTCTCTAACCTTTTAACTACTCAAATTTTAGTTTCAAATGCATATTTTTCGCCTGTTGTCGATCAACTTTTTTTTTGTTCTTGTTTTTTTCTATCAGTAAATTCATAATCAACAGTCATTTAAAACAGTTATTGTCTCTATAGCCTTACTATTCAGTCTCCAGGGGTTTGAGTTTTATCGATTCTCATCACCTTTGACTTTTCAGCACTTATTTTCATATTTATGTGGACGAGCTCTTTCTGCAGGATATCTCGGTTGAACTGAAGGCCTCTTCCATTCTTTCCAAAAAGCACGATTTTGTTTGTGAAGAGAAATACCTTCAAATCGTTTGTTTTCATTTTTATATGAAACCCCCATCTTGTTCTTCCCATTCTTCAAGGCTGCATCTAAAACTAAAATGAACAGGAGTGGGCTGAGGCAGTTTCCTTGCCTTATACCGTTTAAAGTTCTGAATTCTTTGAAGCTGTGATTGCAAGTTCTAACTAAATTTGTGCATTTATCAAAGAGACTAAATATTGCTTTCTGAAGTCCAAGTGCCACACCTTTTTCCCTTAATGATTTTTCAATGTCCTGGGCATTGACCCTGTTGAAAGCTTTAATCAGATCAATGAAGCATATGTGGAATCCCTTACTCTTATCCATATTTAGTGCCCATCCCTCAAAGCCATATTATCATAACAATGCATATTTATTAAACTTTATTTTATATTTAAAAAATTAAGAGATTGAGAGAAAGAGCTGTTAAAGTTAAAATCTGGTGAGGAAAACCTGCTACAGCCCTAGGACACAGGGTATCTGAGGCCTTATATGCATTGGTTCCATTATCAAAGCTTTAGAATTTTCATATTGTGTTTTAGTAAACCTTATTCTGCCAAAACATGTTAATGAAAAAGTAAACACCTGTGTCACTCCAGTCAACAATTCAACTGTGTATTGTTGAAAAACCATATAATACATTAGATTAAATATAAAATATGAAATCAACAAACATTAAAATCATTAGCATATACGTATGACTCTATCTCCTTGATTTCATCCACCATTAGTTATGTTTCCATCTTCACTTTTCTTAAAGTTTCATTTATTTTTATAATCTATTGCACAATGAATGCTCTATGTGTTTTTTTTTTGGACTTTTTTTCTGTACTTAATTCTGTAACATTAAAACTATATTTTTATTTATTTCCTTTCTTTTTTAACCTTTTTAAAAAAATGTAGTAATCCTTCATGTGTTTTAGTTCAGTATTCGTGCATATTTATATCTTTATTTACTTCATTCATTCAGCATTTATTATTATAACTAGGTAAAAGAAGCAACAGCACCTCGAGAAGTAGTAGAAGCCAAAGCTAGTTCATTACCTCCCTCTCCTTCAAATAGGTCATACCTAAAGTAAGTATTTTTTTTTTCTTTTTAATCATTCATTTAATATGCTTTTGTTTTTTACTCTAGATTTTCTCTTTGATGCCCAATTTTAGTCTCTGATTGTGTCTACGAACCTCAGAGGCTCAATTTTAATTTTCATGACTCATTAAACAGATCTCTTTGTTACAAAAGACTTTATTGGTTTCTTCTGGTTTAGACCGTGTTGCTAAATTTTTCACCAACATTTTGCCAGCCATTCTGCTGACTTCTTCAGGGCTGAAATGAGAATGAGGATGATCCGTATGCTCTCGGCCTTATATACCTGCTCGGGTCCATTCGTCAATTGTCAGTCGGATCCCTTTGTGTTCTGGGAAGGAGTCTACTTTTCCATGAACATGATAGTCTGGATTCTGATTGTTCAGGCTTAGGTTGATTGGCTTTTGACTTTTTTTACCTCTTCTTGGTTAATCTGTTTTTTCTTCCTGTTGTCTGTTATGTTGGGGAGCCAGAGCTTTCTCAATTTGTAACCGTCCTCCTTGTTGAAGTTATACGGTTGTTTAATTGTTTTTATTGCTTCCATAATTTTTCTTTCCGTGGATTTGCTACATTTCTTAGCCACTCTGACCTTATCAAATTCCATGGCATGATTTGTTGTGACGAAATGTTCAGCCAAGGCTGACGTCTTACCGTCTATCTTCTTGACACTTTTTATGTGTTCTGTGAGTCTGGTGGAAATTAGCCTACCGGTTTGTCCAATATATTCCTTTCCACAGGAGCACGGAATGCTATAAATCCCTGTTGTCCTGAGTCCCAAGTAGTCTTTAGCGTTCGGCAGAACCTGACAAAAATTTCTGTCCGTGGTGTATATAGTTTTAATTTTCAACTTCTTTAGTGTTTTAGACATTTTCTCCATGGTGCCTTTAACATATGGGATCAGCACTGTTCATGTCCTCTCTATTTTTTCTGTATCATGCGGGCCTGTTTTCTGGGCTTTTCTGAATTCCTTTCTTATTATATCCTTTTGATAGCCATTCTTCATGAGGGCTTTCTTTAGATGTCTTTCTTCTTTTTTAAAGTGTACCGGTTCAGAAATCCTAAGGGCTCTCGTCATCAATGTTCTAATTACACCATGTTTCTGTGCCGGATGATGATGTGAGCGGGTGTTCAGATACAGGTCCGTGTGTCGGTTTTCTATATACCGAGTGTCCCAACCGGTTTTCTTTCTTTTCCACCCTCATATCTAGGAACGGGATACTTTCTTCAGCTCTAACTTCCATAGTGAATTGAATACTACTGTGTATCCCGTTTAAGTGCTTCAAAAAGTCATTTAACTTTTCCATCCCATATGGCCAAATGACAAAGGCGTCGTCCACATATCGTAGACCGTGTTGCTAAATTGTTTTTACACATTACAAATAGATCTCTATGTGTTTTATACATATATTTTTATGTTCTTCTCTCAAGGGATTTGTGACGACTGGCATTTCTTTCACAATTGAAAGATGAAACACTGGAACGTCGAGGAAAAATCAATTGATTCAATCTCAACAAAAATTAACAAATAATTTATTCAAAACAAAAATAAAATTTAGTTTCCTAGCCATAAATCATCAAAATAAAATACTTACAGTATTATATAATAGTGCATCAATATTTTTCTTAAGCAAAAATGTCTTTGGCTTATTAAATAAACATTTATTATGAATTATTTTACTAATTAACACCTTCACTGCGGCATCGGTCCGATGCTTGTCTTTCGACGACTCGAAACAAATTGAAATAATAAAAATCAGGTTATAGTGTGATTGGAAAATTACAGGCAGAATTGAATAGAAATAATTTATCGGTCGCCGAGGACCGATGCCGCATCAGAAGAAAGTTCTGTTATCGGTCCCCAGGGATTGATAACGCACAGTAAAAGTTGAAATAGGCGAAAACGTCAAGCAGTTTCTTGTCTTTTCAGTCTATTATATTCACAAAATATAAACCTATAAATACAGATTAAAATTTCATTCCCGACACTTTTTATTTATCAAATGGTCCACTTTTATACCTTCCCCTTATACCCCTTGAATGTTTTTTAGGGCTCTGAAGAGCTTATTTTATAAATAATTTTATCTTAAATAAAGATGATATTGTCTTCTCTGATTGTTTTTCATATATCTGTGGGATAATGAACTCCCTTTTGATATTAGTTTCTTTGGTTTTAATTTTCATTTATTGACTTTAATATTCAATACTATCTTGTGTTTTTTTCTCTTGATCTTTGTTGAATTTTTACAGTTTTATTTGTTCCAATGTTTTGGCCATCATCATTGTAATGAATTAAATGTCAAATTATAAAATAATCAATAAAAATTTAATAAATCTTTTTTCTTCTTTGTATTTTATCATATTTTTAAAAAATATATTATACAGTAAAACCTCTATTATCCATCACTCTCTAACCGTTACCTCAGTTTGAGAAAAAAAAAAGACGTATATATATTGTTTGGTTGCTAAAGTCATAGACGCCGGCTAAGAATCAATCGTGTCTTAACAACTTCATTTCCTAGAATCTGTTGTTTACTCAAAACCTAGGCTTCCTTGCACACATTTCTCAGAAATTAATCTCCTCATCTCTACCTAATGTAGCTTCCGCAGTTGAACTACCTTCAGTCTTCATTCTTGTCTTACAGGCACTTGTTTTCTTAAAAGTTAGTATAATGTCGGAAAAAAGACAAAGGAAGAGTTTAGATCTCGCCACTAAGTTTGAAGACCCAGTTTGAAATAATAAAACATTTACGAAAAGGTGAAAGTGCTTCAATCATAGAAAAAATCTATGATCCCTTCTATATAATCATTTAATGATTATTAAGAAGGGGCTTACTACGTTTGTGCTCTAGGAAAGAGCTAAACTCCACCTTTAAATTTATATTAATTTCTCAAGAGGGAAAAATTGGATATACAATGATTGTGCTTTTAGCCATCATGCGTAATTATTATTTTTTAAAAATATTTTTACTACATATGTATACCTTATTGGTATGTAAATAAGTTACGAGTACATATATAATGTTGAATGTTTGAAATATATTGTTCAATTTATGTATGTACATGTTTTTATATATATATGTGTGTGTGTGTGTGTGTGTGTGTGTGTTTTTTTTTTTACATGGGCAGGTGGAAATCTTCAAAAGGCGCGGATCCGTATGTGGAATTTTTACCCACTAAAACTAACTCCCTATACCTGTTTTCCACACTCCACAGGACCGCCGTTAGGCATTACTTCGTGGAGGGGAATGGCTGTGTGCCGCCTCATGGCCATTTCCATCTTTTAGCTTCTTGGTCTAAATTCTTCTTCTTCAAGAAGGCACCAGTCTTTGCTAATTTTCTCTCCTGGTCCTTTCCTCCTCTTTCAGTCTTTTGAGGATCCCTGTGGCCAATTTTTTCACTGTTGCCCACTGTTTATCCGACTTTAGCATGCAGCTCACTAAATTTTCAGGAGTCACCTTCTTTCTACAGGCCAGCTCCAATTCTCTTCTCTCGTCAGTGAAGCGGCTACATTAAAAAAATACATGTTCTGCTGTTTCCTCTGCCTCCATACATGCGGTATGCGCGCAATTACGCATACAGCTTCGTAAGAAACAGTCCGAAAAGCACTTGTCAATCTCAATAAACCTCTTCGATACACTGAGACCATCTGTCTCCTGTACGATGCGGTGGACATGGCTTCTTTCCAGATTGGAACTCCATATAAAAGGATTGAGGAGACAACAGTTGCCAGGAGCTTTCTGCGACTCTCTTTAAGTCCTCCAATATTCGGCATGTCAATAATGAAGTAATTCTTGCCGCTTTGGCACTAATAATACTCCGTATATGCGTTAAAGTGGAGACGTGCGTCGATGAGTATTCCCAGGGCTGGGAATGAATTTCGTGCCTACCCACTATGAGAGTAACAGTTTCAATCTGCTTCCTGCTAGTGTGTGGGGGGGGAGGGTGCATGCATGTGTGTGTGTATGGGACATATGACTCACTCCCATATTTCCTTAGCTATTTTCCAAATCCGTCACCATCTTGGTTCCATACCCTGACAGATAATCGAGGTTCTACTGTATATAACTGTTTTGTGGTTTTGGGGCTGTACTGTTGTTGTTTTTCTCTGTCTTTATGATAGCTAATTGTCCGAACATATGAGGCATTGAGATGCGAAAGGGGATAAATCCAAATTTATAAATTTTTCAGGCATCACAAACATATGCATAATTTAGGTTATTATTAAATGATTATTTTTAGATAAATTAGATTGCCTTTGACATGTTTTGATTGGCGAACCATGTACCACCGCACAGAGGACTCTAAATTTGTAAAAAAATTATAAAATATGGAGTTATTGCTTTCTGCATCTCCACACCTCATATTAACTAAATTTCAATACAATTTTTTTACTGCACCCTGAACATTTTGGTTTGTTGTTCAGAGTTCTTAGCATTAGTTTAATTGTTACTAAATTGGTAGTTTTTACTAAAAGGATAAATCATAATAAAGTATGTAAAAATAAGTTTGTAATTTTTTTTCTTATAACAATTAATTAACACTTTACTAATTTTTCCTATATAAAATATTAATTCGTTAGACAGATATATTCCTTATTTTAGTGGTAATAATGAATCGACCCCACCTGGTATTAGCAGTTCTACGGATAAATTAATTAGTAGATCCATTCAGCTTACTCCAAGATCAAAGAAGCCAGTTCCAAATACAGTAAGTATTAAAATCTCGTTTGTTTATTTTTGTTTTTTTGCATGTGTATACAATAGTTTAAAATGTATTATTTAAATTTTATGAGTTTTATTATATATATATATATATATATATATATATATATATATATATATATATATATATATATATATATATATATATTTATTGTTTTTATCCTTTATTAGATAAATGAAGATATTGTAGAAGAAGAAGATTTAAAAAGAAAGCCTTTGGTTTCAACTCAATTTGTTGAATGGAGCTGTAACTATTTCGCACAACCTATTATGTGTTTAAAGAAAAATACTATGGATGCTGAAAGTTCTGAGTATTATCGACGGGAATGGAGGTAATCCTATAAATTATAACCTAATTATTATAACCTATATGGAAAGGTTCCGGACCTATGTGATAGATAGATATAGCCCCAAAATAATAAAAATCATCTTTATAGGGTATGATGGCATTGGGATATTTACACCTATTAACAGAAACATATAAGCAGCAATTATATTTACTTCTATTTGACTACAACTTTAAAACCATAAAATTATAAATAGTTGGATTTGAGAAATTGGTTTTTTTATCATTCCAGGTTATGGTTAACCTAGACTAAACCATAGAACTTTTTTTTTTTGGAAAGACAATCATAAAAACTGAATCAATTTTAATTAAATAAACAAAAATATTTGTTTGTTTGTTTATTTGGGCTTTAAGGCGTGAAACCCCAGGGTCATCAACGCCTAAATATTTTAGTAGCTACTATTCTAATTAAAACAAATATTCAACTTACAGTTTTAACTAAATAAATGAATAGGAAATCCACTAGCATTCCCTCCATTATGGCCTATCTGGATACGGTTGTGTTCCAACTGAACATTATCTTTAATGCGTCATTGAATTACTAACTGCCATAATAATATTTATTTTTTTTAAAGTTGGCAGAATTTGTAAACAGCCCTTGGGAAAATGGAATGATAAATAACTGAAATAATAGTGTATATTTCAAGTATGCAAATTTTAATGAGTCATCGTATTTAAGTTAGCGATGCTTATTGATCTGTAACCAAGCCTATTTTGTAATTTAAAACTTAAAGTTTTTGAAAAACAGTTTTTTTTTTTAAATAAAAGAAATTATTTCTCTCCATGCTATTAATTTAGCAGCATATTATTTCTGATTTACATTTAACTTATCTCTGTCACAATTTTTTCTTGGGAACTTAGTAATTACTATGAAAAAAGGGAATTAATTAATTTTGTTATTTTACAAATTTCTATTAATGCTATTAAAAAAAATTATAAATAATACTTTTTAAAAATTGATTGTGAAACAACATTGTTGAATTAAGGTATTTGAAGAATATTGAAACAAGGAAAGAAGCAAAATCTGAAGTATCAAAAATATCGCATTATCGAATAGAATCCCAAATGTTTTCTACTAAATGCAGTTCTCCAGCTCAAGCTGTCACTTTTCATCCTTTTGACCCTCACATCGCAATTGCCGTAAAAGATAACATCACGTAAGTATCTTAATACAAGTCAATCATTATTTGTAAATCTATTCAGGGTCTTCACATTGTTTTTGAAGTTGTTTGTTTAGATCCGTTATTGAGATAAATTATTTTAGTTAATGCCCTAATATACTTCAGGGCAAGAAGAGTTTCTTTATCAGTCTATTTTAGTCATGGTAAGTTTAGGAGCTTTGCTATGGTCTAATGATCATTCCATCTCGAAATTAAACTGATATTACTTAAATGCAGTTGGCCAATAACATACTTGTTTACTTACATTTTGATGACTTTTATATGAAAAAATTGTCTGGCAAGATAAAAATCAAATAATTTGAAAAAATAATATTTTTTTATAAATATTTCATATTACTTCCTCACAACGTAAGGAAGGTTTGTTTTCATGGGAGAGATAAAAAAAAAATAATCAGATAGTCCATTTCTGAGGTGGTAAAATATGTAGAAGTAAGTGTTTAGTATTTGCTAACAGAGACCTCTCAGTATATCACTATTGTAATATACAGTGGATCAAAAAAGTATTGGCACACCCTCATTTTCATGAATTAAGGAAAGGAAAATCTTGATATAACTGTCACAACAATTTTATTAAATTTATACGTAGAAAGTAAAAGTAAATTAACAGAAATATTTCTTAAAACAAATCATTTATTTGTATGGAAAATAGCAACAACATGGAATAAAAAAATATCAAAAATGATAAGTCAAAAAAGTATTGGTATACCCTTCTGCTTTTGCTCTATGCAAACATAATATTTTGTTTGTTGAAGAAATTGGTCCGGGTAGAGGTCACTGAATGAATTTCTCGTATAATTTGAGAAATTCATTCAGTGACCTCTACCTGGACCAATTTCTTCAACATACATTATCAAGGTCAACAATTATCATTCAATATAATATTTTGTTATTATTCCTTTTGCTTCTATAAGACTTGATAGCATTGATGAGACAAGATTTTGGGTGATTTTGGTGATTTATTAACCCACTCCTCAGCTAAGGCTCATGTGTGGTCATTTTTTTTTATGAAATTTTATTCTTTTAAGTCGAGTAAATACTACAAATGTTAGATTGGATTTATTTCTGGGGACTGCGGTGGTGTTTTAAGCTGTCTTCTAACATTTTACAGTTTAGGGTCGTTATCTATCTGGAACACGAGTGTATCCTGAATTCCCAATTTTCCAGCACTACTCTTCAAGTTATGCCGTAAAATGTCGACATATTTTTCAGCATTCATAATGCCCTCAATGAAACTCAAATTTCCAACCCCACTCGAAGAGATACAGTCTAGACTAGGACACTTCCACCACCATGTTTCACTGTCGGTCTGATATTTTGCAGCTGAAACTTGGTGTTTGGTTTCTTCCACTTTTATTTGCGACCATCAGATCCGAAAATACTAAATTTACTCTCATCAGAGAAAATGATTATTTTCTGAAATTCAATTGTCTTATTTATGTGAATTTTGGCGAACTCGAGTCTTCTAATGCGATTTACCACTTTGATAAATGGCTTTTTTCTTTGAACTCTTCTATAATAATTAAAACTGTGTATTACATTTCTAACCGTCTGGAGGTAGAAGGTTGTGTTGGAAGTTGTTGCCATCTCTGTTGCTATGCAGGAGGCCGAGAATGCTGGATTATGTTTAACGATTCTCCTAATTTGCCACTTTTCTCTTGCAGAAAGCATTTGAGGTCACTCGGAACGCACTTTATTTAAAATTGAACCTGTGCTAAAACTCATCCCTACTTTTTCGCCAATTTGACAGTAATTTAGTCCACGAGAATGTAATTTCACTACCTGATTTCTGGTTTGCACTCTGTGCTCTTTGGTTTTTGTCATTTTCAATGCCCCAATTTGGGTGAGAAATGAATCTAGACTGCGGAATTATTTGTTTGCAAATAACAGAGACTTAATTCAAAAATATTTAAGGGATTAAATGTTAACTATGGACAAATGTGCCAATACTTTTTTGACCGTCGATTTTCCTATTTTTTTTCTTAATAATTGTAACATTAATAGTCTAGCTTTTAATTGCCTTCAAAAAGATTGATTTGTGTTCTATTTTTACTATAAAATTCCAACTTGAAAATAATCACAATATCACCAAAAAAAAATTAAGATGAGGCAATACTTTTTTGACCCACTGTAGTTTGCCATAACCATCATTCAAAACAAAAAGAGAGCAATCAATATATGGTCAATAACCAGTGATATTATTAGAAATAAGATTAACATATTCAGCTCAATTTTAAGTACCAACCTATTTTAATTTAATTGATTTTGCCAGAAGAGAAGCAACTCGTTTCCTTGCAGTTTGCCAGTTGGCAGCCAAACAATGATTGACCAATTTCTGTTATTTTTATGGTGTTTTTTAATTTTATTTTTTTCTTATTTAGTGACTTTTCAATTAATAGTTTCATCGACATTAATCAATTTTACTTTACTTTTTTTCCTACAAAATCTTGAGCTTAATCAACATAATCGGTAAATTTAAATATATATATATATATATATATATATATATATTAGAAAATCTGGTTGATAATTTTGTTTTCAAACTTATTCTATGTTTTGGTCTAAGATAGCTGTATAGCTAGTAGATGTTTCTTAAAGATATTAAATATATTAGCTAACTTACGCATTCTTTTTTGTGTTTCTCTAAGTATGAATCAGTGGTTTAGATACCATTCAACAATCACCCAATAAATGTAATGTTAGTCTTGTGTTATGATATATGTTATGGAAGTGAATAATCAATGCAAAGTGAATAAGTTTTGACTTCTTTATTTCCAGGATTTGGGACTATTTACAAAATGATAAATATCTGATCTTAAGAGGTGATAGATCGTTAAATGGAAGTTCAGTGAGAAAAATTTGCTCTCTCACGTATGTAAATCCTCACGACAGCCCCCTCCTTGCCTCTATTTCTGATGACGGCTCTCTGAGAATACATTCCACTGAGAATGGTAATCTTGTCACTGCATGGCCGGCTTCACCAAAGAAATCTAATTGTGAGTATACATATATATTTTTCTTTTTCTTTTAGTACAGTCCTTAGAAGAAAAAGTTTTATAGAAATCTTTGAAAACAGCCCAATACAGATAGTTTTTAAAATATCATGTAATTTTTTTTTTTTTAAACATGATTAACTTATAATATAAAGCTTAAGTACTTTTTTAACCTGTCACTGAATACATTATAAATTACATTCATAGCTGAAAAGATTGTCTAACTCTTTTTTAAATTCTATAAAATTGATATGAGACCTAACTGAGTTTTTCACAATCTCTTTCCAAATTATGGTGTTTCAAAAAATTCAAATGATGCATAATTTTTTTTTACTTTTTAGACAAATGTTTGAAGCACCATATTTTCGGAAAGAGATTTTTTATGAAAAACTTAGTAAGGTCTCATATTGTTTACGATATTATAGACTTTAAAAAAGTTTGATAATCTTTTTAGTCAGGTGTAGTTTTTGTTGAAATGAATTTAAAAGAAAACAACTGAAATTTCACTGGCTTAACAAAATCAGACTAGTCTCACAAGTTTTTCAAAGCTCTAACTTTATTTAGTTTCTCAATATTGATTCATGTCCTGACAACATGATATAAATTATTATTACCTGATCTTTGCATGAACTAATTCTTTTTCGTGTATAATTAAATTCCCTAAAGTGGAATTA
Organism: Arma custos; assembly: GCA_037127475.1. Lineage (NCBI taxonomy): Eukaryota > Metazoa > Arthropoda > Insecta > Hemiptera > Pentatomidae > Arma > Arma custos. The sequence continues at coordinate 113,419,807 of CM073759.1, forward strand.
AATATTTACCATTATTGTTAATGGTTTAGATAGGATTTCGAACATTACATATTATCTCATTTAGAGGACCACCTAGTATATATATCCTTCTGATTCTCGAGTTTCAGTCAGTTCTTTAAACTTCTTTTGGCAACGTTTTGAGACCATTTTGTTCTCAACTTCATGCCAAATTGATAATTGAACTCAAGAATCACTAGTATATTATCTAAAACAGTCAAGAAACGTAGAAACCGATATATATACACTAGCTTTTGCCCACGACTTCGTCCGTGTTAATTTTAAATAGAAATCTATATCGAGTTTAAAGAGAAAGTGAATTTTGAATTCCATAAATGAACTGCTATTATAAACAATGACTTAGAGCATTTGTGAATTCAGCCAGCCTACCAATGCTTGTCCCTCTGTTAATAGATTTTAATAAACTGTCCTATTAAATATAATGGCATAATTACAGAACTATGGATAAGTTGTATTGAAATCCACCGTTTAGATATGGTATCCTAACTAATATTTAGGGGTTGATTTTGCAAAGTCATGAATACAATTATTATTATGTTAAAATTTAAAGCCTGCTTACTTATTAACTTAACATGTTACGATTTCTCGTATTTTACTCTTTTAGGGATTGATTTTCCAAAAATAAAAAACACATATTTCTTTTTTTTTAATTTTGAAGCTAAACTAAACTAACTTCACTTAAACTAACCTGGTAACTAAGCCTTCCCTCCTTAGGGCGAAATAAAAAAATACTACGAGTATAACTCAAGAACGTCCGGACCGATTTCGATTTTTCTTGGGCATTCTTCTTTTTTGGCTGGAAACCAGCCCTAATTGGTAGGAATCATCGAAATCAGTCCAAACATTCTTGAGTTATTGGGTCAGTAACTAGCACCACTCTCTTTTATAAATATAGATATATATATAAGTTAAGACAAGACGATGATCGCATAGTCGCTAATATCAAGCTGGCATTGAACAGCTGTTAGAATCTATAAATAAAGGTTCAAGATGGCAATAAAGTCAGTGTTAACCCAGTTATCGTGCGAGTCATTTCATCCTAAATTTTCCTTTTTCTATTGTTTGTTTCTGGAAGTATATAAGTTATATATATAACTTATGAGCTTCGGCACAAAAAACATAAAAAAAAAGAGAGATTGGGGAGAATAACAACGCACATGAAGTCTAGTTAAACACTGATTTATTCAAGTTACATTCCTCTAGTTATAGTCGTTACATTGTTGACATTCACTGTTTAGGATTAGTGTCTATACTGGTGTATGTCTTATCTTAACTTATATACATTTATATATATAAGAAATATATTTATGTAATTATATACAATTTAAAATGTGCTAAGCATGATATATTGTAATTATAAGTACACAAATTAATATGAAAATTATATTTAAAAACAAAATATTTAATTTAGTTTTTTTTCTTAAAAAAGTGATTGAAAATCATTGATGTATCTTAAAAAAAGTACATTTCAATATTGAGTGATAATTTCAATCCCACTCAGATTTGTCTTGTTTTTTTTAGCTGGTTTTCCTAACAGTAGTCTAAGTAGAGGGTATGTAATGAATTGGGATCAAGGAAGGCAGGAATTTATTGTTGGAGGCAACAGTCAGTTTCTTCGTATTTGGGACACCGAGCGGGAATTAATGACTGCTGATATTCCGACAGGTGCAGATTCTTGTGTTTCTTCTATTTCCCTCGATCCAACAGGTTTGTCAGAAATCTTTTATTGATCTCCATTATTTATTTACCTGATTTTTTATATTAATCTCAAATATTTATTTAACTGTATTATCATTTATTATTATTTTTATATTTTATTAATATTTATTAACATTGTAGGATTTATTAATTAATCAAATTAGTTTAAATTACTGTAATTTCTTATGAATTAATTGTAGAAATAGAAGAGTGGCTACATTTAAAATTCTAAATGTAGAACCTGAAAATAATTTTACCAAATTTAATTCTTGAAATCAGAAACAATCATTACTAAACTTACTTTATGTTTTCTCCCTCTACATAAATACTTAATTGCAAATTTAATAATAATAATAATATATGAAGCAATTTTAGGTTTAAGTTGTGATTATAGAAGAACAATTTCATTCTCACAAAAGTTGTGTTAGCTGTGTCGATTCTTCACTTAATCACTTTATTAGGGTACAGTCATTCTGTAATGTAGCATCCAGGATGTTAGAATTGGGCTGTTCTATCAATGTTTCATTGATATATCTGTATGGTGGAAGCATTGCCGTTCAGTTGGTGACTGAATATTATAAATTTTGTCTTAGTGGTATTCATTTTTTTACCTGTTTCCCATCCAGTTGTATTTACACTATTCAACAACTTTTGAATGTCTTGGATAGTATCACACAAGATGACTATGTCATGAGCATATCAAATTAATTCACCATAGATCTTCACTCTAAGGCCTTTTATCTTGTAAAGCTTGTTTGAAAATTATATTCTTTTAAATTATAAGAAAGGCCAAACCACCGAAGCCGAATCTCACCATCAGAGAAGAGAAAGCATTATGGGAACTGAAGCAACGAGAAGACATCCTGGTACTTCCAGCAGACAAGAGGAATTGCACAATAGTAATGAAGAAAGAAGATTACATAAAGAAAATGAATGATTTGCTGCATGATGGGACAAATGAAGAACTAAAAGATAAACAAGAAGATTGTACAGCTCCTCAAAAATAACAAGATTTTAGAAGTCAATAGATTGGCCAGGTCCGACCCGATACCGCCTAGAATCTATGGTCTCCCCAAATTCCACAAGGAAGAGATGCCTCTTAGTAAATTCCATTGTTTCAGCCACATAGGAGGCATCAAAATATATAGGGAAAAACTTAAACAACACGTAGGGAAGACTGAATACGACATAAAAGATTGCAGTGAAGAAATTCTCTGCCGAACCAGTGTGAAGAAAATCTCTGCCATAAAAATCAATCAACAAGACATACTAGTCAGCTTCGATGTGAAATCTTTATTCACAAAAATACCTATTAAAGAGACGATTATCATAATAGAAAAGGTACTCTCCAAAGAAGACTCGGAATTGGCAGAGCTATGCCTTAAATCATCATATTTTCTGTTCAACAGAAAATATTTCCAACAAATTGAAGGTGCAAGCATGGGATCACCGTTAAGTCCACTCGCTGCCGAACTATTCAACGAGAATTTCGAACAGAAAGCTTTGGAAACATCAAAACTAAAGCCGTCTTATTGGTTTCACTATGTGGATGACACATTTGTCATTTGGCCACATGGTATGGAAACTTAAAATTGGTTTTTCAACCACATAAACAACATCCATGAGAATATTAAGTTGTTCGCTATGGAAGTTGAATCTGAAGGAAGTATCCTGTTCCTGGACGTGAAGATAGAGAAAAAAAAAATCGGTTGGGTTACTCGGTATATAGAAAACCCATTCAGGCCGATATTTAAATGCCTCCTCACATCACCATCCTGCACAAATACACGGAGTAATAAGAACATTAATGAAAAGAGCCATGAGGATTTCTGAATCGGCTCGTTTTAAAATGAAGAGAGACATTTTATGAAAGCTATGATCAAAAATGGTTTCCAGGAAGAAACTATTAAAAAGGAATTCTAAAAAGCCCAACAAACAAAACTACACAAAATAGAAAAAGGCAGAAAATAAATAAAAATTCCATATATTAAGGGCACTACGAAGAAAATAGCAAAAATCTTAAAGAATTACAAAATAAGGACTAGCTATACCACTGACAGAAAAATAAGTCAGGTTTTGCACAGTACCGAAGATGACTTAGGCCTTAAGACGCCAGGAGTGTACAGCATTCGTGTGGGAAGGAGTATATTGGGCAAACAGGAAGACTAATGTGTAAAAGACTTGCAGAACATATTAGAAGCTTAAAAAAGATGTAATTTAAGTGAGGTTATATTATAGGGAGCATGCCAGCTCAGTGGTAGAGCGCTGAAGGTCCCGGGTTCATATCTGGCTGTGGCAGATAATTTATTTTATCTGTTAACAGCCAGTGATGAATCCTATGGAATCTGAAGGCCCTAGTGGAATTCACCCAGCCTTTATAAAATGGGCACCATTAATAGGGGTAAAGCAGGGTCACGGATAAATAGATTGTTGTGGTGCTTTATATATATATTTATATATCTTACCAATATTATAAATGTGAAAGTTTGTATGTTTGTCTCTCTTTCACGCAAAAACTACTGAATGGATTTGGATGAAACTTTTCAGTATTACAGTTTATACATCAGAATAACACTATAGCTAGCGCGGATTTATGGTGGCGCGCACGGGTGCACGTGCTCCCCCCTACAGTTTTTTAGCTACTGTGGAGAATCCATTATAGTACATAATTTAAGGCAAACAAATGATAATAGTTGCTAAAATAACAGAAAGAACGTGAGTGAAACTATTGTTTTGATATCCTACCAATATTATAAATGCGAATGTTTGTTACTCATTCACGCAAAAACTACTGAACGGATTTGGATGAAAGTTATTGAGTAAAATAGGTTATACATCACAGGCTACAGCAAGGGCAGATTTATGTGTGGGCACGGGGGTGTGTGCCCCCCCCTTTATAGTACATAATTAAAGGCAAATCAGGAACTTAGAATCTTGAAATTTGTATATAGGTTCTTTGTATAATAATTTTTTTAAAAATTCAATTTATTGATATTTACAACTATAATAATAATACAACAAGTAAATCTGCTAATATGTACAATATGACATGAAAAACACTTGTGGAGAAACTACCCATCAGTAGCACTCCAATGTTGTATAATTTAAGAATGAAATTTGGATAATTCCATCGCAAGGGTTTCCCCTTTAATATAATAGGGGTTCAAAGGTTGTATAGAATCCATCAGTCTTGAAGTTAGACATCTAAAATTTTGGATGCACGAGTAACTTATATTTTAAAAAAATAATTAAATTATTTATTTAAAATGATCTTTCACGAAGCATTATGTGGCAGATCAAATTTCATGCGAGCGAAGCCGCGGGCATAAGCTAGTATGTAATATACTTGATTTGGTCATAGAATCCATAATGCTAATAGTGTTGCCCAAATTATTCTTCTTAATTATGGCTCGAATGGCCATTTTTTATGGATACCTATGTTTAATCCTATATCAAAGATGTAATCCATCCATGATATTTATTAAAGAGTATAAGAAAGTTTTTTTTCATACTAAAATTATATAACGATGAATAAATGTTATCCACCAACATTTGCTCAATTAATAGCTTTAATTTGTATACTTCAGGTAATCGTACATTACTTATAATTAGTTATTTCTGGTTGATTTACTAATTATCTAATTCAATTGATATTTATATCTGTAATTATAAAACTTTATAGTCTCAAGATAATATATTTCTACAACAGTTTTGTGTATTTTTTAGGTGGAATGCTCATGTGCATTGGATGTGGTGATGGTACCGTTCGGATATTTGACCGGAGATTGTCTTCTCATGATGCAAGAATTATGACATTCAGAGAACATACTGCCTGGGTTGTAAATGCATGTTTTATTGACAGTAAGGAAATAATTTCTGGAAGGTATGTTTGAATATTGTCTTAACACTATCTTATTATTGGTTATTATTGATGATATAAGTGATCAAATTGATTGTGCACCATCTAAAAAAATTAAATTTATGTATATAAGAATTTTCGTTTCATACAAAAGCATTGGGTAAATACTGAAATCATGCGGTTATATCCTTATATTAATATTTAAATCTTTAACTGGACTAGCGACTGACGTTAAGGACCTACAAGATTCTTGAAATTAAAAAGATGGCGTGTGTGAAAAAGTAGACTTTTTATTTTCATTAACCGACTTAGATTTGAAATTATCTTTGACTAACTTGAGATATGTTGAAAATACTCATAAGATTTCTTGGGCAAATGGAAAAGGAGGATATGACAATTATAACTGTAAATATTCAAATAATTCAGTCTATCCTCAGGTAAAAATAGTTGATAATGTCCGTTTCTGTAAAAGGATTAATGTATTAGGGTAAGAATTAGAAAATGTTTCACAATGTGTGAGGAAATTTTATGGATTAAAGATAGTTTGTTATAAATGGTTAATGGCATTAGTATGTATATCATTAATTGTAATGATAAAAACTACTATTATTTTTAGAAATAGCATAAGATCTTCATCTCATAAACATTTTGTGTTTATAATACGTTTGTTGTTGGTATTAATCCATTAATATTCTAAATATAAATTTATTTATGTTTTAGCACTAATGGCGATGTTCGAAGTTATCTTCTTAGTAATCACGATTCACAATCTCTATGTCAGATTCCGAATCAAGGATTGAAAGCTTTGGCTGTTCATCCTCAAGCTGATCTTATGGCATGGTATTTGAATTATTCTCTACTATATTCAATTATTCCCTAAATGAATTAAAATAAATTTTGTATTTTTGTGATAACTGTTTGAAATTGTATTCATTAGTATAAAAATTTATTTTCAGTGGAGCCATGAGTCAAATCCATATGTACAGGCGTAATGGAATTTCATTGAACATGTTGAAATATATTTCAAATGAATGGTTCTACGCACCAAGGTGCGGGCCAGTTGGATGTTTAGAATTCCATCCTTCCAGGCCTATTCTTGCTGCTGGGTCTGCCGATGCTCTTGTTTCTTTATTTTCAGTTGACAGTAAGAGATGACAGGTAAGCCATTACATTTTCACGTCTAATGATTTACATATTCTATAAAAATAAAATTTTCATCATGCTGTGACATTTTATTATTTATTTATTTATTTTTTGTAGCAGCAACAAGTAATGCACTTTTGATTAGCATTACAAATCTGAAATAATTAAATAAATGACCCTGGGGAAAAAGGGGAAATCATCCATGTGTGCAACGTGCCCATCGAAGTTGTCCTATCTTTATGAACTTAAACGAGTCTATATCCTTATAAAGGGCAGCCAGTTCAGCATTTCTCCTTCTTCTCCAAATTCCACCCTCTCTAACAGGGCCAAAAACCCTTCTCAAGATTAGTCTCTCAAAGATCAGAAGTCTATTTTCATCTTGCTTCTTAAAGGCCCACACTTTCGATCCATAAGTTAAAACAGGGGGCACCAAGGTTTTGTAGAGAGTGATCTTGGTCCTGTTCGAGAGGAATCTGCTTCCAAAATGCTTCACAAGGCCGAAGTAGCACCGTCTCACCGCTGCTATCCTCCTGTTGACTTCTCGAGAGATGTTGTTTCCGGAGTTGATCTCAGACTTATTTATGCACACATACAGGCAGTTAGTATTGAAGTCATCCAAGAGATCACTCCCCACTCGTACTGCACACTTCAACCCCAACATTGTCATTTTCACAAGGCGTATCAGTTTAGTTGGGACGTTCATTTCCAACAGGACCTGATAGAGCCCCTGCTATCCGTAATCCGGGCGTTATAGCTGTTATCCGGCCAAGTTACACTATCGTAGGCGGCTTTAAAATCAACAAAGAGGTGGTGGGTAACTATTCTATACTCTTTGCATTTCTCCAGCATCAGCCTCAGTGAGAACAGTTGGTCCAATATGTATCTCCCTCGTCTAAATCCTTCTTGATATTTGCCTATCTCCCTCTTGGCTTGAGGAACTAGTCTCTTGAACAGGATGCTAGAGAGAACTTTATATGCACATGAGAGGAGCACTATGCCTCGATAATTGTCGCAGTCCAACTGGTCACCTTTTTGTGCAGTGAGTAGATAATTCCCCTTTTCCAATACTCAGGCATCTTCTCTTCTTCCCAAATCTTCAAAATGAGGTTATGGAATTCCCTTCTCAGTTGTATTCCTCCATAGCGTGTCAGCTCTGCCTGGATTCCATCTAAACCCGCCTTGTTGTTTTTCAGCTTCACCATGGCCGCTTCTATGTCTTGATCATCAAGTGGCTCGGCATCGTTAGAGAAGTCATCCTCTTCTCTGGCTATTTCTCCTTTAAAGTTCTCTCTTTGAAGCGCACCGCTGAAGTGCCTTGCCCATCTCTTCAGAATTCCCTCTCTCTCCATCAACAGGCTCCCGTCCTCATTCCTGCAGATAGTTATTTTTGGTTTGAAGGCATTGCGGCCCTCATTCACCTTCTGAAAGAAGATGCGTGTGTCACGAGATGTCCTGCACTTTTCTACATCCTTCATCCTGCAGTTCTCCCATACTCTCTTGTTTCTCCTGTACAGTCTCTTTTCCTCTCTTCTTTTATTTTGGCAGGCCTCCTGTGTTAGACATGTATGGCGCTGGTTGGCCTTCTTATACGCTTCATTTTTCCCATTAGTAGCTTCGATGCATTCATCATCAAACCAAGGGGACCTCCTGCTTCTTGTCTGTAATCCAAGGGCTTCCTCTGCAGCAGTTTCCATCGCTCTTGAAATTCCCAGGACCACTGGTCATCTACTGTGTCATTCATATCCCTTAGTTCCTCCCTCAGCTTAATTTCAAGGTATTGTTGATAGGTTTCACACACTTCAGAATCCTTCAGTTTATGAGCATTGAATTTCTTCACACCCTCTCCAGTATCCGAGTTCCGTTTTCTGGTGATCCGGGCACATATACGGGCAATACTGAGGTAATGATCCAAATCCACGTTTGCTCCTCTATATGTTCTTATTCCAATTAAGTTGGACCTGTGGTGAGAGCTGATTAAGATGTGGTCAATCTGGTTGATATGCTCTCCATCGAGTGTACGGTATGGTTCCTCTTTTCAAGGGTGCCACTCCCAAGCCAGTGGACTTCCTGGATCGCTGCAATGTCAATGCGATAGTTGTCAATTTGCTTGAGCAGCACCCGCATGGCTCCGAGTCTACATAAAGATAAAATGTTCCAGTAGACAATTCTTAAGTCCTTCAAACGTTTCCTGGTTTTATTCCGTAATGACGATCCGGCTATTTCTGCTTGTACAGGTTTCATAATAGTAAGTGTTTAAGGGGAATGGGTTATTAGCCCACTCCCCCCGAGTCAGGTGAAGGGGCTACCTCCTCGGAGCCTCCTGACCGGCTTGTAGCGAGTTCTCAGGCTTTAGCCTACCTCATCGGTCTACCAGGCACGAGTTTCCCGCCTGTGGCACGAGTAGCCACCTAACAACCCTTTCCTACACCTTCGCTTCCTCACCCTAGGAGACTGGCCATTGTTGGGTGATTCCACTACTTACCAGAGGAGGGGTCTCTGGCTGGTGTCAGCCGTCAGCAGGCACTAAACCTAATATGATGTAATTGATTTATTTCTTTAAAAAAAATATGTTCCTTTAAAAGATATCAGTCTATAAAAAAAAGTTCTGCATTGATCAACTACTATTTTAACTATGGTATTTGATCTTTGATACGACAATGAGTTCTTGAAAGTAGAAGGGAGTGAGTTGATAGATCCATATTTTTACTTGTGTGAAATACAACTAAACATAATATCTCTTACCGGAAAAACCAAGAAGAAAAAAATTTTCTAATCCAGTGACTATGTAGATTTTGCCAGGGATAAGCATCAAGTGGTCAGCAAGAGTATCTTTCCATTCGGCAACTGTCATATGACTGACTTATTATGTTGACACTCATACTATGCTCGGAGCTGAACCACAAGTTATAAACAATTCATGGTTAAAGCATCAATTTACACTTTAATAGTTGATGGGATGACAATAACATTACACGACTTATATATGTATTATAAAACTAAGTCCTTGGCTGCGTTTGTTCGCAGTAAACTCAATAACTACTGCACGGATTTTCATGCGGTTTTCACTAATAGATAGAGTGATTCATCAGGAAGGTTTAGGTATATAATTTGTTGAGGTTTTGTGTAAATGGATTGGAATATTGATGGGTTTCACCGAAGACTCTGCCTAATCCCTTGCAATAATCTAACGTGCAAGATAATAAATTTTTATATAAAGAAATATTTGGTTTTGTTTTTATTTTTACAATTTCTATAAAATAAGGTACATTAGCTGAGATGGGAAGAAAGAAAATCAAGACTCCCAAAGAAGCCCAGCCAATGATATTCGCGTGGTCCTTCGTGGCCGGTACGGGATAAAAAAATACAATTATGTAGGCATAATATGCCTTATTACCCGAGCAAAGCTGGGTTGCTAGTAATATTATAAAATATGTTTGGAATATTAAATTACCTCCTGTCATCACATTAAATTACATCCTTTTTCTCCTTTTAAATAAATTCATTTGAGTAAGAATAACAAAAACAAACACATCTGTCTTATAATTAATGACCTAAAATTATTGGTTTGGATTTACGAAATGAAAATAAATATTGGCACCTATTATCAAAAGTTTTGTACATAGGTTATTTTATGTATATCTAAAGTTTTGTACTTAAGTTATTTTATATTGACACAAGAAATTCTTTTAAATAGTACATTGATGTAGAGTGTAAGAAATAATTCTTTTTACTATATTATACTTTTACTTCAGCTCTTGTTTTTTTTTCCAGGCTGGTAACTAGCTCCCAGGAATTAGCTGTCTATTGCTCACTTGACCTTGGCACAGCCCCTGGCTCCCACACTGAGTCAGTGATTTATCTTTCTGCATTGTCTGAATACGTAATGTTCTCTCTGTTGTAATTTAAGAAAGTTTAATTTACAATTAGACAAAAAGTCTACTTTATAATGCTATAATATTTTATTTTTAACTTATTGAATGAGTGTAATGAATGCTAGGTCATTTATGAAATGAGTGTTCTAATTTATTAATAAGCTAATGAACACTTATTATTTTATTGTATAGTGTTTAATAATGAATACTTTTCAGCTTTGAACATTATAATTTTTTTTGTTAATTTTAAAATTATTTATTTAAGCAACAGATAGAATCAAAATTGGAGGTGAGATGTTTCTTCCTCAATGGTTTTTTAGTCAGATCTGGAGGATTCATACTAACTGTGATTAATCAAAGAATGTAATCCTCAAAATTGTGATATTTTTAGGAGTTGTTTATTATATGTCACATTAATTTCCTGATTCCTTTGAAACAGCTTCTATGTTTTCTCTTCAGATCATTGTATGAATAACTTTGTTGCTTAATATTTGCCTGTATAGTGCTTAGTTTTTTTTTTTATTTTAATAATATAATCTTTTGAGTTCATAATAAGTGAATAGGCCAATATTGTTATGATTTAATTCAAGTCTGACTTTTTAAGAAATTAAAATTATTTATTATGTTTTATATTGTATAATGGAGGTAGTTATCATTAATTATATAAGAATAATTTCTAATTTGTAGGCCTATGTTGTATAAATCTAGCTGTATCCCGATTTCAGTTTCTTCCAGATGATGTGCAATTTGTTCACCAAGCTAACGGATCAGTATACCTTTGGTTAGATAACAGTACTGTCTAATTTTAGTTACGATACCAACGTTCACATTATTTCTATTTGTTTTCTTCCTTCCCTGTCCTAACTAAGCTTGCTAAGGGCCCATAGATAAAACAAAATATTATTAACATCTACTTTAAAGTGTAAGTTTATAATAACAATAACAAGTTTAATCTCTTTTTGCTCCTCTCATTTTGTTTAATTATATTCCTCATGTTATTTTTATAAAGATTTAATAACGTAAATTATTCAAAGCAAAGTTAGTCTTTGTCATTGCAAGGACAGACCAGATTATTTACTAAATGTGTTACCTGGAGATCAAATAAGTTAGTAAATCTTACCCCTTCAGTGATAACTAAAATGAAATAGTATTGATAGGACAGTTTTTAGTTGTATTTGTTATATCTTTTAAATGTGTACTTACGTGGTTTTTTATTTAAATTATGGATTATCGACCATTATACGGGTTGAATTGTCAGGTAGTTATGTAAATATTTGTATGTATGTATAGAATCTTTTGCAGTTGTATTATATTAATGTGTTTGATTGAATCTGTATATTATTCACATTTTAATCAATGGATGCTCTAGTCTTTCAGTCCCTAACTAGTTTATTAATTTTGACTTCTTATTATTGTACCATATTATATTGAATATATTTTAGTGTGAAGTAATTAATTATATTAAGTGCCATATGTGTTAATTATAATTTTTAAAATAAGTTTTTAATTGCCTGTAGTCTCTCTTAAAATTATTTGTTTTCACTATTTATTCAATCAAAGCATAAAGTTTATTGTAATATCTTACTATGTTTAACAAGGTATGCCTTAAAGATTTGTGATAAGGATAGCTTGGAGAAGATGTTCAACAATATCTGAATTTGGTCAATTATGGGGGAAACCACAACATTCTTGGATTGTCTTGCTGTGTGTTTATTGACATTTAAAACAAGTTTTTAATAAATTATAATATTGTTATGACCTTTATGGAAACATAAATTATTAAAAAAAAACATTATCATTTGAATATTGTTATTTACTTTAACGTTTGCGATCTGTCTAAGACCAAAATTGTTTTATATCATTTCATAAAATTCTTTCAAATTAAATTCTTTGTAGCTTTCTCGTAGAGGTTTATTGAGAGCATATAGTTCACTAATGTACCCATTATTATGCTTATTTTAAGTTTAATTAATTCCATTTTGTAAACATCTCTAAAACAAAGTTGTTTCATCTCTAGCCTTTCGAACAAATAAACTAAGTTAATAATGAAAACAGCTCTCTTCACTAGTTTAGATATGATCGCTTAATTAAAACCAATGGCCCTACCTGGTGGCCGAGCATGTAAAAAAGTCAAAAGATTTAATTTGCCCTCTATAATATACTAAGTCAGTATTCTTTATAACACTAATAAAAAAGTTTATCTTTTAGTCGGTAAATCTCGAATAAATTTTGATATTAAATAATCTTGTCCCTTGGGATTCTACTGCATTTCGTCGTCTAGGTAATAGTTCTAACACAAATTTTAAAAAATTACTAAAAACCTGACATTTTATTACTTAAGGCAGTCTTATTTCCTGTGGTTTATGATTTTTGTTCAATAGCACAAAATATGTGTTTCATAGGTACTATATATCTAGATGCTTCATACTAATTTCTTATTTTCATTGTTTTTTTTATTTTATTTGTGTTAGATATTGCTAATTATAATAAATTGATACATTCAATTTAACTTTTAAATCCTAAGAAGTTAATAGTATTTGTCAATATATTAAAAGAGAACTTTAGCTAGTATAAAATCCAAGGTCATCTCTATTTAAAGCAATTTATTTCATTACCTTAGAGATGTAGATCAAATTGCATTGATTATTTTTAATATTAAGTGATTTAGACGTTACCTAAACCATCATGGCTTTTATTTCTCTCTGAAGTTGATTTATGTATCTGTTTTATTTTGTTTAAATAATCAAATTTTATTTTAGAAACTATTTTTGATACAAATGTATTTTCCGTATTCATTTTAATCTATGACAATATTGCTACCTAATTCATTTTTTTATAGGATTTTTTATTTTTTGTTTTTACCATTGCACCAACCTTTTATTTTTAGAGTTTTATGCACTATCTTTGGTTCAATTTCTGATATATTTAATTTTTTTTTTATAGTTAAATTGCTGTGAAAGTTAATAAAATATTTTTAAAAACCTTAGCCACCAAGGTCAATCACTAACCTAGTAAACAATTACTTGGATTCTATGTTAGCTAAAGATGCTATGAATTATTTTTAGATCATGATTTTTATATTGACAAAATATAAATAAAAAAGATTTATTACCAAAACTAGGCTTTCAGCATCCATTTTATGTTTGTTAAATTTCCTGTTTTTTACAATTCAGGTTAATTTGTTTGTTATGTGTTCAGCAAAATTTTACAGAGGTATAAAGACTGTTAAACATATAGAATAATTAACTGGATTATAATATATATTTGTTAACGTGTATATAGAAAGCTCTGTTGCTGTTGGGATGCATACCAATCATTACATCTGTACTAAGCAATATATTGTGTATGTTTACTATAGCTAGTAATTTTTATTTTTATTATTAATTACATTGGTTTTATTTAATGTTTAATGCTATTTCAGCTGCATAATATTCCATGTGCTTATAAAATCAGCTTTATATAAAAACATTGTCAGATTTGTTTATATTTCTAGACATCATGGTTATTAAATTTGGGTATTTTATTCTTTTGTTTAGAATATTGGTAGTTACAAATTGTAATTGCCAAAAGTTTATCTCTAACTGTTAATTATTCATTAGTAGATCAGTGTTTCACTAACTACTTTATAATTATATTAATTACAAACTGAGAATGTAAGGCTAACTCATGTTCTACTGATTTAGCAGCATGGAATAATACAGTGAAAGAAAACATGAATATAATAGTGTGTAGTTCATATTCCCCTTTTATTTTAATATCATGCTAGAGTAAGCTTGTATTTGAGATAACTACCTTCTTGATATTTGTTATTGGTGCTGGAGTAAAATCAATTTTAACTTACATAAAAATATTACAACAAATGATATAGTAAGTCAAAACTATAGTTCTGTTGGATCCTTTTCATTTCTGTATGTTATTAATGTGTCTTATGAAATTACATGAATTAAACAGATTTGTATTTTGTGGTTTGAGCCTGACTTACTTGTAAGTTAAAAATTAAGGCACATGTTCCTTGAATTCAAATTTAATTTGGAATCGTTTTTTTAATTAATAATATTTTACTTAAACACATCACTTATAAAAAGTAAAACATAGCTTTATCTATTAGTAAGGCAATAGCATTCATATATTTCTTCTTATATTTGTTTTATTTAAAGTTATATGCAATAATTAGATTTAAATATAGGTTTTGCAGAAGTAAAACTTATCGATCTCTTACTATTATGCCTATTTAAGACTAGATATTGCCTATTCTTACAGTAAGTTCTAGATAAATTATTTTTATTTAAATAACAAACATGCATTAATTTGAAAATAATACATCAAAGTAGCAATATTGTGAATGAAAGCACTGATTTAATAATTGTACTGTTTTTGTATATATATTTAAAAAAATCATTTGAAGTGTAATAAGTTTTTTGTTTTTGTATAGCTTTGACTTTATCTATCTTCATGAAAATGGTGAAAAGATAGTCTCTTTTCTGTATTTTAAACTTAAGAACTTTTGTCATGACTTTTCAAAGAAAATATTTTTATATACTAAAATGTTTCCTCAAAGATGTTTTGAAGTATAAATTTAGACCAGGTGAGGAATATGCATTCCTAACACCAGTGCCTAAATACTGGAATAATATATTAAATCTCAGTTACATAGATATTCATAGCATATAGTTTTTGGCATTATTTTGCAAATAAATATTTATTTTGTAATATTTATTTTATTTCCATTTGATATGTTAATTATTTGTCATGGAATATTTCAACACCAATCTCATCTCATAATTATTTCAATGAATCATACCACTAATGAAGGAAAACAATCAATAGTTCCTATACTGTCAATAGTTTAAACATTTTAAGTGTTGCCAGGCTTTTTCCCTTTAGATTTTTTTAAAAGGTGATTTTGTTATTTGGGTGTATCAGGGTTCCCATAGCTTAGTATCTCTTATTGTGATGTCATTCTAATGCTTTAGTCCTGCGCTATCATGTTTAATAACATATCAATATAATTGGTTGTACTGTTAAATATGAATGTTGGCGATTTTAATCTATTTTTTTTTTCAATAAATTGCCCATTTACATCCATTTATATGATTATATCATAAGCATTTAACCCTGCTTTGTGTTTTTTAAAATTTGACCAGATATTACAACAGATTTTAGAAAACTGTTCCACAGCAACCAATATGTCCACTACATGTTTATGGGCCTTACTGTTTGGGTATACTGGGCCTGGGTCATACAGGGAGATTGATTCAGCTGAGATCATGCTTAATAAATGGTGTAGCCACTTCTTTTATAGAAGTTATGCGAGCCCATATAAAATTTCCTGATCCAGGGTCAATGCACACTAGATAACAGAATAAATAATATCTTTCTTAGCTCATAACAAACCTAGGATCTAGAGATTATTAGAACAGTGCCTTACCCTCTGGGCTACCCTGTGGTATGTGCAAAAGTTGGATTTTGCCAATAATATCTCTAGTGAGCCGTTTAAATTTTTATTTTTTTTTCACTCAAAAAACAAGGACTACTTAATGCATTTAACTAGTTCTAATTTGAGTTAAAACTATACTAAACTCAAGGAAACAACATAATGCTCTTCATAAGGATCTTAAGATAGCCACCTGGAACATTTTAACTTTTATTATATTAAATATGTGACAAAGTCACCTATTACCAGATGTTTTATTAATTGTAAAAATAAGGTTAATAAATTTCAGTTAATTGTTCGTTACTAAAGTGTAAACCTTACAATATCTTTAGCAAATATCCTTTAATGGCGACAAGGTAAAAGCAAGAACACCTACACGCAAATGGCAGAGCTGAATGATGAGGCGCTGCTTTGGCCCGGCTTCTACAGCGACTGCCGGTAGCAGGAAGGCCACATCATGTTCCGGACATTAAGTTAAGGGAGTTTGATGAGAGCAAGGAGCCATTCAAATTCTACCTCCAGAGACTCGAAAACTATTTCAACATACACCAGATTGCGGGAAATACGCCCGAATTGCAGACCACTGGCGCACAGATTCTTCTAGGTTGTTTAGGGTCGCAGACCTATCAACTCTTGGCCAGTCTTACGGCTCCTAGCCTCCCTAGTTCTAAGCCTTATAATGAGTTGATAAACCTTCTCAAATCATACTTCAGTCCAGTTCCAAATGAAGTTTTGGAACAACACTAGTTTTTATCTTTTTTTTTTTTACCTCCCTTCCCTGCCTGTGAAGCATAAAGGGTTTTACCCCTATTTTCTATTTCATTCTGTTGTTTTTTTTTTCGTTAATTTAAATACAAAAATCTCTGGAACTATGGTGTAGCCCGATGCACGGTTGTGCATCTTGATGCTACACCTTATCCTTAGCCCTCGTCTTCTTTCTTCGGTTATTATCCTTAGTCTTCGACTTCTTCCTTCTCAGAGTCTTCCAAAGGTTAGTCCAGTGGTCTTTCTGGTGCCGGTCCTCTCCTGGTTATCATGAAGTGACCCAACCTACAGCCTCCTTCCATCCATATATGAATTCCCTGAAGCTTTTGTGGTTCACATACTTCACAAGCTCAGGGAATACGTCCTCTGTTATTCTATATATTCCTGCTTTCCAGGACAACCTCGTCGTATGCGGTGCATCATGCTACTTTTTTTTTTTTACCCCCTTCCCTGCCTGTGAGGCATACAGGGTAACCTCCAGTGGGGGTTCACCCTATTTATATAATAAAAAAAAATCTGGAACTATGGTGTAGCCCGGTGCACGGTTGTACACCTTATCCTCGTCAACTTCCTTCATTGGAGTCCTTCTAAGGTTGGTCCGGCGGTCTTCCCGGTGCCGGTCCTCTCGTGGTGATCAGGAAGTGAGCCGGTCCTACTGCCCCCTTCCATCCATATACGTATTCCCTGAAACTTGCCTAGTTCGCTTCCTCCACATGGGAACATGTCCTCGGTAATATCGTAGATACCCGTTTTCCTGGATAACCTCGAGCGCAGGGTGTCGTATGCGGTGCATGATGCCACTACATGCTCAGCAGTTTCCGGAACTCCGCAGCTGGGGCATTTGGGGTCCAGATCATATCCATGCTAGTTTAGCTTCCATCTGAAGCCCCCATGCTCCGTGAGGACCTGCGACATCCAGTAATCAGGAAGGACCCAGTTGGCCTTTAATCTTGATTCGATGGTGGGGAAGTATTTCCTAAGGGTGCTCCCTTTTCACCCACCGTCCATTCCATTCCGTCAGTGAGTCCTTTCTGAGCTTGTCCTTCCATCTGTTGGGTTTCGTCCAGATCCTCACCTGCATTCGTTCTGGAAGAGCTGTAAAGCCTCTTCTCTTCACCGCATGTTTAGTAGCATCTTCTTCCAGCAGATCTACAGACATACCTCCCGCCAGGATCTACACCGCCTCTTTTGATGTTGTGCGAGACGCCCTGGTCACTCTTAGCAGAGCCGTTCTCTGAGCCGATGCCAGCTTTCTTCTTTGCCGCTGTGAGAGGTTCTCGCTCCAGAAGGGAGACGAGTACCTTAGGATAACAAGGACCACTTCTTTGTAGATTGTCATACTGACTGAGTATCTGTGGCCCTAAAAGGCGCCGCCAATCCGACTGAGGCCGTTCATTGTCCGGCTCACCCTCGTCGCCAGGTGGTCCAAGTGAGGGGTCACGTCCAATTTTCTTCCTAACCTGATTCCAAGGTACGGGACCACCTCACTTTCCCAACTCTGTGTTCCCACCATGTATGTTGAAGTTGATAGGGTGAGCCGCTATTGTCTGCCTAGGCTTAGAGCTTGCCTAACGCGACCCTGAATGGTATACCCCAGGGGTTTTTCTCCGTTTCCTCTGTTATAAACTCCTCTCAGGATTTTCTCTTCTCCATATGAACCACGCTCTGCACTTCTGATACAACCGCCGAGCCCTGTAGAGCTGTCTCTTGAGGGTGGTTAGGCTCGACATCCCCGTGGGACCGGTCTTCCTCCAGAGAGATTGCTCCCCAGCGTCCCGGATGATGTCGGTGAGCCGACTGACTTCGGCATCGATTGATTTGTCTTGATCCAGCATCATCCGCTTCCAGTGATCGTCCACTAGCAATCCCTCCAGGTGACTACAAAAGGTGGTCCGGTTCATCCTTCTCGTCACATAGCCTTGTTCCCCACCGTTGAACGATGGTTCGTCGGTCTCATCCCTGGTGAGGCCGAAGGCTATGCTCGTGTGGTCGAACTCGTCTCTGATAGAGGTTCCACCCCTTAAAGTATCTTGCTATGGCGGGAGACGCAAACGTTAGGTCGATCCAGCTATGACCCCTGGGCCCCAGGAATGTTGGTGTGTTAGAGGGCTCATTGAGGACCACCAGCTGGTGACCACTGACGAACCCGCCAAGGCTCTCTCCCCGCTGATTTGTTCTCGTAGACCACCAGACCATGTTCCAGGCGTTGGTGTTGGAGCAGATGATGACATTCCTATATGCAAATGCTACTCCCTCCATGGCCCCGCTACCATCGTCTATGTCGACTTTGTCAGAGAGGTATGCCGACGTTAATGCGAAGGTCATACCTCTCCTCTTTATCAGGCATGAGGCCATGTCCGCGATGGTATGCTGCTGCAGCTCCATCTCGTCAAGGGGCTGATTGGTAATGACTACTGCAGCCCTAGGCCTCCTCTCTGCACTGCCCAGCGCTATCACCCTTGACGTGATACCAAAAACCGTGACCACATTTCTTGGACAGCACGGCTTCCACGGTATCGGTGGAAGAGGGCCCTCAACTCCTCCACCACTATAAGCCGCCGCCCCATGTTAAGCTGGAGGACCCGCAGTTCCTCCGTCCTTCGTGCCAGCCTCTGGGAGTCTACAGTGTACTGGACACTCCTGACTCCCTGCCTGGTGCTTGACATTAGAGAGCTTCTTCTTCACAGTTTGTGCAGGTGGGTTTCTCGGTACCCTTTTTGGGGCAATCCTTGGATATGTGCCCTTGTCCCGCACACCACCTGCACGTCACCTTCATTTCCTCGATGGTCGCCTGGGAGTGTCCATATCCTTGGCACTGCAGGCACCTCAGCGCGTCTAGGGTGTCCACGTCTTCGCTAGCCCTGTTTTATCCCTCCTTCCATGCAAAACACGCACCTGTCCCTCCTGTACAGGGACCGCCTTGCTCGTGAGGTAGTGTCTTATTTCCTCCTTCAGCTTGAGGTACGTCCAGGATCCTTGGTACATTTTTGCACTTGATTAATATCAAGCTGAATCTTCGTCAATAGCTTCGTTTTTATGAGACGCCCAACAATTTCCTTTGCAAAAATTCTCGGTAGTGGTAGCTAACAGAGGTAGCAAGGATAAAATATGTCGATTTGATGATTCTCAAAAATTTATTACTAACTGGATTTTTTTTGGTTAAGTCTCAAGATAATTATCTAAATAATTTAAAAAAATATTTGTCCCACAAAATGTATGGTTTGATAACAGTCCCCTCCTTCCAACATGCATCGATAACGAGGTCATAAAAAATTATTACTAACCAGCTGATTTTTTTTTTTACTTAGTTAATATTTATATAATTTAACCGTCATATTGTCATATGTGACTTAAATCCAAGCAAGTATGAAAGTCGGACCAAATACCGGATCGCGTCTTCATTCAGTGCAGGGTCATGGTGGAAACCATTAGGGATATCGAGCGGCAGAAGGAGTTAAAAGGGGCGTATCACCAAGGCAAGACCAACCAACGAGGGGTCAATGAGACGTTACAGGCGCTGAAGATGCGGTATTATTGGTCGGGTATGCGGCGGACGATTCAGGAAGTTATAGGGGCATGCGAGGTCTGCATGACTACGAAATACCGCCACCCACCGCAAGCTGTACAAGAAGAAACACCAACGGGCGATCGGCCACTCCGAGACCTGCAAGTTGACACGTTCACCTGGAGGGGTTTTACGTGGTTAACGGTCATCGACGTATTCAGCAAAATTGCCATGGTTCACCTTATCCAGTCTATGTCTCTGAGAAGCAGAGTCAGTGTTGTCAGCCCTCCGGACATGGTTCATGTTTTACAGGGTACGGGATAGTATAACGTCAGATAAAGGGAGGGAGTTTGATAACACGGTAATGAGCGAAGAAATGCCTAAGTTGGAGGTCACATGGCATTTCAACACTCTCCGGGGCATCCAAAGGGTTGGGGAGGAGTAGAGCGTTTATATGGTACACTCACTGACCACCACAGAGTTTATCACGTTGAACAGGGGCTGACTCCAGATGTAACAATGCGGAAAGCGGTTGTGGCCTATAACCATTCGGATTCACACTGTTTTCTCCGTTTGAGGTACTTTTCAGGGTTCGAGGGTCTAATAGGGATTTCGGGTGTACAGTAGGGGATGATACGGTTGCTCGCGATATCGTGGCCAACCACGTGCAAATTCAAAGGTCCTGGGAGAAAGCGAGAAGAAACATCTTGAAGGAAAAAGGAACCAGGGTGACGAGGGAAAACAGGAGGGTAGGAAATTGCACGGGAAGGTTAAAAATTGGGATGATAGTATACCGGCAGATTGGGTCCAAATTTTGAAAAAAATCAAGTTCCTTTGTTTTCCCCTTTAGTCTCCAAATATTATTAAGAACCAATAACTTATCTATTATCACCTAATGTTATAATAGATGGACACTTTTCTTTTTTTTTTGGAAGTTGTTCTTTCCTAAAAGAATCAGGTATTTTATGTTTTTAACAAAATAAATAACAACTTCTACAAATGGTAATTATAACTTTTTATAATTATTGGTCATTTTTTTGAGTTTTAAATATTTTTTTTATTTTTTAAAGAGAAAAGATAGGCCCTCGGCTGGGATTTGAACCCGGATCCTTTGTCTAACCGTGACATCGCTCTACCAGTTGAGCTACCCAAGGCCACCTGCCGGCCGAGGACAAACCTTTTCTCTCATAGATCCCATGTCCCAGTGCTCTCGCCATTTTTGCGATGAATACACTAGAACAAAGTGTACCTTTTCTCTTTAAAAAATAAAAAAAAGGTAATTATAACTATTTGAGAAGATTTACATTTTATAACACAAAAATGTAACATAAAAAATTCATGGGGAAGAAAATAGTCTGGGTAGAAGTCAAAGTAACAATTCCTTTAATCATAATTAACTATTTATTTAATAATAGTAATTATAATATTAATAATAATTATCACTTTATTTAAAGAATTATTTCTTTGACCTTCACCCGGACCATTTTCCTTCCCCATAACTAAAAGGTTAACTAATATTAGACAAGAAAGTATTCAGTAAAAACCATTTCATATAAAGAAAATATTTAATTAATTTGATCTAAATTTAATGGTATAAAAACAAAATTAAATGCAGTAACAAGAGAAAACAATCTCTCAAAATAATCAAGAGAACAGACTTATATATGTATTTATATTTATAATTATGAATTAGCAATAGATTTGAACAAAGTTTCTGAGAAAATAGATAACTGCAATTACTAAAAAATCTAAGGCAAGGAAAAAAAAAATATTCCTAATGGCAGGTACAATAAGAAAAATACTTATGCCTAAAAAAATTGTATTTTAAATAAACAAGCTGGAAATAGTTTGACAACAAATATAATATACACATTACAAGTAATCGTGGTGAATCAACTCTAGACTGATTCTGGTTGGTCTTCTAGCTTATTAACAAATCGTTAGGTAACTTCAGGATACAATCTCGATCTTAACTAAAAGGTCATTTTAAATTGCTTTTTCAAAAACAAATGATTAAATAACTTAAAAAATTATCAGTTAACAGCTCGTGTTTCCCCAACCAAAAGAAAACAGTAAACTAGAATAACAAAACAATGACAAATTATTATTTAAAACAAATTAAAGTTAAGACACTTTATTTTGATATCATTAAGATTATAGGACTTTATTGATCATGCAACAAACAAATTAATGAGTAATACAATATGATATTAAACAAAAACATCACGCATTTTATGAAATAATTGAAAGGAGTAATGGACCACCACTCCTATAACTATCTAAACAATCTCAACAATGCTATACATCATTAAAATACTGGGTTGAGCTAATGCAATACAGTCCATTAAATCCAATCAAAATTATAACTTGTTTAGGAATATATTTTTCTTTTCTCTTTTTTTTTATTTTGTAATAAAATAGTTATAATACACAAAAATAATTTTTAGTATATCTAAATAACAATATTACAATAAGTTTAGGTCAGGAGCAATCAATCAGCCTTATAATGACCATCATGCTTCCAAAAACCTAGCTCATTAATATAGAGAGCCATAACAATTAAAATTCATTAATTACATTCTCCTCAACAGGAGGAGCGTCACTCGATCTAAATATCTATTTGCAAATTTCTCAACATTATTTTGGTTTATAAATATAACAGATGGAGAATATCACATCTCCCACAATTATTCTGGAATTTCTCCAGCAAGAACAAAGCAAAAAGTACAAGGATTCGTTACAGGCGAAGAACAGAGTCAAGGAATATGGCCTAAATCTTTTCCACTAGCTCCTACTTCACTATGTTCGACTAGAAGTTGCAAGTTCTGCAAAGGAACTGTTTCATCTGTAGAAAAGAAAAATATAAAGTTTATTTTACTTTGTTAAAATAAATAATAAAAGTTTATAATAATATATAAATAATACAGATCTTATAGTAACACCAAAAAAGGTTTAATAGAACCATAATAATTGAAATATATAGTGACTCCCATTTTACAAATTTCTGCTTAACTGGCTTCCCAGGTTATCAAATGTTAATAGCTACAACACTGGATACTCCAATATGAACATTATTTATTATCATTTGTTATTTTCTTAAGACTAAATGGAGAGCCTTAAAAACACTAATTTCAGTAAAAGTAAAAAATAACTTAATGATTAATAACAGAAACGCTTAAAAATGACAACTGTTTTTAAACTAAGCATGAAACAATTCTTCTCAAACAAAACTGAAATTATTACTAAATATAATCTCAACAAAGGGTCATTGTCATCTTAAGTTAAATGCACTTTAAATTTCTAAATAACATCATGTAAAATCTGTAACATCTTTAGACAGTGATCTCTACATTTAACTTGATGTTTTGATGATTTCACATTCTGTCAATGTGCACGCCCATCTTATTCCGTTTTCTTGTTTCCATCAGTTTTAGTTATTTAAATAATTATATACTTTAGTTTCACACGTGCATTTTATAAACATTTAATTAATTGTAATACCAGAGTTTTAAGCTAATTTCATCATTTTTTTATAAATAATTTAATCCAGTTGAGAGTTTGTTTTACTTTTTCTTTGTAAATAAAACAGATTAGTTAAATTTAGAAATAAATTTAATTGCTTTTGTTTAAAACTTGGTTTTAAGATTTATAAATAAAATCATACAATATAAAACAGGCACTGAATTCTATAAAACAAAAATAATAATAAGACTGATCGATGTTTTTCCAAACTTAGAAAGCCGTAGAATAAGATATCTCCTAAAAGGTAAGTCTTTAAAGAATTAACTCCTTTACAATTGCAATGACCAATGAATCCATTACAAGCAGATTTCATTACCACATGGGTTAACATTCTGCAGATGAAGGCAGGAAATTCCTTGAAGTTCCTCCCAGCTAAGTCAGATGGACTAGTTGACCAAAATTCAGAGCAGCTCTCACAGCTTTTTGTAAGGCATAACAGAATTGAATCTCCTGCTCACAAAATATTACTTATCGTCATGGATCTTTCTGAAATAAAAAGCTAATTATTTGGAGTTAAACTACTCTATACTAGGTTCCGGATAACAGCTCATGTGTTCAAACGCCGAGCACTTGATGAAATAGAAGATTTAGGTAATAACAATTAAACCAAGTAATGATTGGGTACAAAAAATGCAGCTGGGTTCTGCATGATGATCATTGGAAACTTCATTTGAATCTTCTTAACTCCTTCCTATATGATTTCATGTTGGTAGATACGGCCATTAAATTAGGTTTGTATTCACTGACCTGTATTTAACTTTGTTTATAAACAGGCTCTTTTAAACATGTTCATTTTTTTCGTGACACATTTTTTTCTTCAGCTGATCATTCACTATACTGTCAAATTAAGACTTGCTAATACAAGAGACAACACCAACACAATGTAATATTTTATATCTGCCTTTTTCTTCATCTTTTTTTTTCAATGGTTTATCCTCACAGTTTAAATAAAATGGATATTCATTATTCATTAAATAGTAGAACACGTTTTTTTTATTCCAAAAATATTTTTTAGTATATGTAAAAATTTTAACTTTTGTCAGTTAAACAAACACCTGTTCTATCACCAATTTTATTAATATATTTTACTGTCAATGTAAATATATTTTACTACAAACTGTTTAAAGACCATTCATTATTACATACAATATATATGCCAATTAACCACTTGGGAAATCTGGACCACACTGATTGTGAGACTAATGACTTAGATGTCAAAATTATAAGACATGGACAAATGGATGATACTAGAGAAAGTAAAAATCCAATATGGTTGTAATTGAGTTGAAATATCGTTTTGTGACTCCTATAAATAGCAATTTTCAATCTGTCAATCCAAAGGTTGTAAATAATATTTATGGCACGAAGGACTCTTCTTCTAATGCTTCAAATATAAATTAACAGATTTTTATAGTTTTTATGTGAACGTATTAATCCAGAATGAAGTGTTTCAATCTTTAGGCATAATTTACATTAAATTATATCAACCAAATCATCTAGAAATTAAAGATAAGAACAACAAGAAATAACTTTAAATTGGTACATACATTTCAATAAGTATTATTGTTATAGTGATTGTCAATGTTACAGTGATTCTGAGAATAGTCAATCACCTGGTATAGGAAAGTTAGAGGAGGCAAGCTGAGCTATAGTGGTAGACAGATCATGCGCTTGTACCGGTACTGGCTTACCAGCAGATAGACGTCTCACTTTATCTTCCAAGTATTCCAGTTGAGCCTGTAACTTTAATATGTCTCCTTCTCTTTGTAAATTGATTTCTTGAAGCTTAGAGCAAGTGTCCACCCTTTCCTATATTATAATATTAAAATAAAAACTTTATCATCGAATTAATTAAATAAAACAAATAATTTAATTCAGTAAATTTAAACTATTTATTGGTAAAGCTATTTTATTATAAAGAGGAAAAAAATGTCATAATATAATGTAAGTGGCACTTTCCTTTTACAAACCAATCGTAGAATATAATAATTTTTTTACATATTGTTTAACCAGATATTTTATTCAAATATTTGCTTAATACTTCAGTCATCACACATGAGTAAAAATAGTCCTCGGGTCTCTTGAAAGTGAACTTTCAATTTTCATTAATTACCCAGAATTATTATACAATGAATATTATGTACTCCGTTTCTCATTGTACAAGAGGTCAAGATTACAATTAATTCATAATGTTAAAAATAAACTAACTATATAAGATATTTCATGAATGTTTGTAATAATTGTACTGTCTATATTTAAGATCAAAACTTTTGTTTTAAGATACTTAGTTTTTTAAAACACCAATGATATTGATAGCATATTCGTGTTCAATTTATATTAACATGCACCCCTTTGGGGCTAAAAGGAATTCGTAGAATGCTGTGGATATTTAATTACTATGAACATTTTGTCTCGGTAATGGCAGAATATCTGGTCCCTGTTACCAACCTGCCGGAGAAAGAAGCTAAGTTTATGTTGATGCCGGTAATGGAAAAAACATCAGGAAGTGTATGTAACAGTTGCGAGTGGAGCAGTAACCAGCAGGTTCTTCCTGATTTTCAGAAGCTCTTTACCGTTATCATGGGGACAAGTGAGTATGCATTGGGGGCAGTGTTGTACCAGAATAGAGTTACAGGAGAAAATGTCCTATAGGCAATGCCAGCAGGCATCTCATCAATGCTAAGATGCAGTATGGTAATTGCTCTGGGTTTTGAGTGTGGCGGTGGAGCATCTTTTTCACATATAGTTGAGAGCAATTTCCGCATATACACAGACCACAGGCCCCTTTGATGGATATAGAAACTTAAGTAGTCCTCGGTGTGAGATGGAAGGAGTTTCTCAGCCAGTATAATATGGACATTATATATAAACCAGGAAAGAACAATGTAATAGCAGGTTGGTTGTCCAGAGATATTATTGATAGCAGAGGCAAGTGAGGAGGAATCTGCCGAAGAGAATTCAGGCGATGAAAGCCAGGTAGAAATAGAGCATAGAAGAAATTGTCAACAACTGTGGAGTAACAGCAGGAAGTGATGCTCACGTATCACCAAGGAAAAATAAACTATCGTGTGATACAAAAGACTTAGCAGGTAAGGATTGGAGGTACTTTTTATGGGGAATGAAAAAATGGTGACTGAGGTCACAGAGGCATGTGAACAGACCTCACCTTTACAATCGTCAGCCACCAAGGGAAAGACAAGAAGATACACCCACTACTTAGGTCATGCTAAGAGACATACAAATAGATGCCTTTACTACAAGAGGGAACTGTATAAATTAGGTGGCCCTTGGTAGATCTCTTCAACAAAGCTGCCATGGTTTACTAAGTGCAGGAAAGATCATCAAAAGTTATACAGAGCTGGTTTCGGTTCTACATGGTTCCTCAACAAGTCTCATCAGATTCCTGGGGCAGGATCCTGTGACCGCTCTAAACACAGGGTCACAGGAATCTCACCAATCAAGTTACTGTTCTGGTAGTGTGAGTGCCTGCGGAATTATCAAGAGGGATAAATGACAAATGGCAAATTGTGAGAATTGGGATGTGAAAATTGCAAGAGAGACTTGGAGTAAAAAAAAAACGGAAGAAAAGACCAAATGGGTGGCGTGAGAAAATCTAAACTTCGGGGATGCAATGGGGGAGATAAAGATAGGCATGATCACGTGCTGGAAATAGGATCCAACTGGGTGAAGGAGCTGTTGCACTATGAATGCATGTAGAAAGTCAAATAAAGCAGTATCATTTGAGAAGTCATACGTGTAGTTTAGTTTATTCAAACTTTTTTTTTATATCCACTTCATATTTATAAACAAAAACTATATTTATCACCATATTATATTATTTATTTTATTCACCTTTATTTCTTGGTCACATTCTTTCCTGATATCTTGAATATATTTATTTTGCTCAGTAGCTAATAACTCTCTCTTGGCATATAATTCCTCAGCCTGCTCTAATTTCCTGGCAGCTGCATCAATTTTCATAGAATGAGCATTGACTTTTCTATTCAATTCTAAATACAAAAAGTACAAAAATAATGTAAATTTTGGATAACTAGAGCTGATTTTCAAGAAAAAAGTTAATCAAAACTATAAGAATAATATAAATCTAAGATTATAAATTTACAATCACTAAAATGAAAAGTTATATAAATACTAACAATAATAGATAAAAATAATGAAATAAGAGACCAGTTTATATATTCTAAAAAATAACACATTCAATATACTAGAAAAACATAAGACAAAATTATTTCTCCCCCATTAAATTAAATTAAACCATCCAGAATGTTTACTAGCCTAAATGTTTAACAATGTACATTTATATACATATAAGATGTATGTATTCCCAAGAAAATAACGTATGGCAAATTCAAAAGTATCCCTTCACTAATACTCTTCATACAGCAGGACCATGCTCAGAGTAAGACAAATAATAATTAGTGCTAAAGTATGGTGCAATGTTCTGGAAAAATAGAATATCTGAATCAAAAAAATATTTCTTAAAGAATTTACTTTAATAAATAACAAACGGAAATATCTGTCATTATCATCATCATAACCTTTCCTTCTTCTACCGCTGTGCGAAGTGAGGATCTTGTTCAAAAGAATTGGAAACATTACAAAATTTGAAAAATTTTGCTATGTATTTAATATCATTTTTGAATATATTCTATTCTGACCTTCTTATAAGTAAAAAGAGAACTTACATAAATGTAAACACTATTAATTACATAAAAGAAAATACGGTATGTTTTAAATAAAGTAAGTAATAATAAAGTAATAAATTACTTACTTAAGTAACTTTTTACTCATCAATATTAATACTGCATTTTCTATAATTTTTTTTTTTCTGATTTTTTTTATAATTTTACAATTTTTATTTCTTACTGTATTTCTTATCATTTTCTACATTTATCCATATAATTTCTATCATTTTTTACATTTCCCATTTTATATTCAGTTTTTATTTTTTATCTGTATAACCTTATTTTTTATTTTTCAACACTTTCTGTTTTATTCTTATTTTATTCCTCATTATGTATTTTACTACCTTCCTGGCACTTCGTTGTTTATACTATACACTCATACATTTACCTAGCTGTGCAATATTTATCATTTTTATTTTCAATTGCCTGTATTCGCCATACTTTTGTTTATTTATATTTACTATGTTTTAATATATTTTGTACCATTTTTATTTTTAATTGTCTGTATTTTGCATATAGCCCTAAAGAAGACCTACAAAGTAGATCGAAACATTAGCTACTTAATAAAGTTTTCTCCAATTCTAAGAGAAATTCATTGACCTCTACCCGGACCACTTTCTTCCACAAATAAATATATAACTTAAAAATAAATAAATATAATTTAAAAATAAATATACAATTGATAGGAAACTACAAAATACTTTTTTGACTTATTTTTATTAATAAACTAGCTGTGTCCCATGATTTCACCAATGTTAAAGAGAGTCCTTCCTATCACCATTTCAATGGATTAGAGAAAGTAGACAATGTTTTAACATTTACATTACAGAAAATGGTTAGGACTATACTGTTTTTAAGCTAGTGGTTGAGCAAGGAAGCAAAAAACCCAAGATCATGCTCAACCACCAGGTTTTTTCTCAAATAAGAATGCCTACTTTATGAGACTGAGTGAGCTCCAAGGTCAATTCATGGTTATTGAAAGAATAATTTGTCTGCAACAGTTAGTCACAAAACTTGAGGCCTTGAGATCAGTAACATATTAATTTACGTACTACTTACCTACACACAGCATATAAACCATAGCTATAATAAATAATAAATTATTGTAATAAACATTTTCAATATTTTAGAGAAAAAAATTCAGATCACACAATATCGCTCATTGTGCATTTTTTTTATATTTGAGGTTTGTAAGCATTTAGCTTACTTATAACATTTATACTTGAAAATTATTAAATCAAAATTAGATAAATAGGTCTACAAATGATGTACAAAGGTAGACATGCTTGAACAATACGAAATACTACTAAATTAGGTAATTACCAGTTATCTTGAATTCATAAGCATCCATTTTCATTTTTGCTTGTGTATCTGCATTGGCAGTCAAAAGCAGATCATCAATCCAAGATTTTAACCTCAACTCGAGTTCACCTGCTGAAACTAAATGATGCTGAAGGTTAGCCAACTCTGCTTTCATTTCTGCTGCTCGTTGTACAGCAAGAAGTGCATCATTTTTCATATTCCGCAAGTCAAATACTTCTGATTCTAGCTCTGCATAACCCTACATCAAAGAAAATAAGGAATCATAATGATTAAAAATATATATGTAAGAGGTTGATTTAAGTGTCACAGAAATAAGAAAAGAAAACTGTTGGAAAACTTATGAAAAAATGATTGAAGTGGTATGCACTCTAGTGTATGCCAATTTTTGTTTATTTATTCTATGTCTATAGAAAAGTTTAACTTATAGCTTACCCAAATAGTAAATCTAATGGAAATATACAGAAAGAGAGATACATAGAAAAGAAACTTAATTCTGGAACTATGTCCCCTTTAGAATATCATATCACATAGAACATATCTGGCCAACATACTAAATAATTACACCTAATGTTAATTAACTAATGTACCATAACAGTAAAATATTTCACTTACAGAATTAATTAAAGACAACTTAAAAGTTTTATTCCTAGAAACATCATTTTTCAAAAAAGAAAAAAATATATCAATATTTGAAAAATTATTGTTAAAGCAACTTGATCTTTAGTTATGTAAACAGTTTAATTCCTAACCACCAATTCCGCTTTACAATTGCTCATTCTACAAAAAACAATGCCATAGAGTGGTTAATAATATTGTGGTGGTGCAAGAAAACGAGAAATCACACACCAGGTTTCTTAAACGTTTCACAAGCATTCAATAACCTGTGTCATGATGGTCTCCTGAGCAAACTGAAATTAGTTATGAAAAAAAACCTGTACCACTACAACCCGTGAAGGGTCTGGGGTTCAGTACAAGGTAGAGACTGTACTGTTTCATGAAGAATGGTTCTGCAAAGAGACGACTTGTCCTAGGTCATGCTCAACTGCCAGATTTCCACCCTTATTTTGGGTACCCTATTTTTATATTTTATAGAGGCTGGGTAAGCCCCAAGAGGGTCCTTTAGATTAGTTATACAGCAGACACATATTTGGACTTGAAAGAGTATCCTGAGGACAGGTATTTTATTGTTAATCAGAATGGTAAATTTTCTGACCACAGTCAAATTAATGCAGGAATGCAGTAGGGAAATATTCTAGGCCCAGTTCTGGATTTTATAAACACTAATGACATCCCACAGATCACAAAAACAGTACTCTAGCATATGGGGATGACACTATCATACTTTGACAAATAGCAATCCGGATATAGCTTGTCAGAATGTATAGATACATTTACATATATAAAAAAATTGGCTTGATAAATCTTTTAAATAAAAATTAACATACAAAAATCAAACCAAGGAACAATTATACCTAGACATTCAGACAGTCCCCTAACTCACTTTATAGCACCACACTACCCAAACAAACACAAACAAAATACTTAGGTCATATAATGAACAGAAGATTTATTAGGAAATCATAATTGACTAATTTGAATAAAAAGTTGAATCACCAACTTCTCGCTCCTTACGACTACTTCACCATAAAAATAAACTATCACTTACTAACAAAATTATTATAAAAAACATGCTACTTAAACTGATACGAACTTATGCCACACAGGTGTAGGGCTCATTTAAAAAATTCCACTTACAGACTATTCAAATCTTTCAGTCGGAATTCCACCTTATATTACTCATTGTTTGTTCTATATAAACAAAAAATTATTACACTAAGACTTGGACATAATACTCGTGGATGACACAAATGAGAAACATTTCATGACTCACTTGCTAAACACCCCAAACTAATTGGTATAAAAGTTACTGATAGACACCACAGAGACGAAAACGTGTCTGACAACATAGAATGAAATGTCTATGAATTGGAGATCTATTAAAGCGAGATTAGATACACTAGGGGTGCCTTCAATGTGAAGTTTCTCCATTCATGCTTGCAAGTGAATACCTGAAGGGAGGTTATCAAAAGAAGAGCGCAGATACAGAATGTGCAAAATGTTTTTTTTTTTTTATAATATTCTCAAATAAATATTTATTGTTATGACACAAAATAAAATTTAAAAAAAGTTGAGATGAATAAAAAATAAAATGAAACTCACTTTTGCAATAGTTTCTCTCTTGCGCCTATCTTCTTTAAGATCCTCCTTCAGCTGTTTAACAAGTTCTGTAGCATCTTTCAGTCGATTTCGCAAACTAGCATTCTACAAAAAACTGTTATTACAACATATTGAACAATTAATAGCATAATTAGTAAACAAAAGGTTTTTAAATACCTGTTCTTCCCAAAAAGCAACACTTCGTTGATGTTGTTCTTCCTCTTCTTTCGCCTCATTTCTAAACCGCTCCAAATTTTTATGCAATATTTCCGTTTCCCTTTGAAGAAGTTGAACTTGATCTCGCTAATGAAACAATAATATTGCAAGATGATAAATTATTATTTAAAATCATTATTAATGCATAGGAGGTGGCAGCCCCATCGCCCAGTCATTGTAGCAAATTCAGCCACTGGCCCTCCAGGTTGGGAGAACAGTGCCCTGACGCTCATACAGTACACTAATATAGCACACTACACATATTCACAATATAGACCAAGGTCATTTACAGTACACACCCTAGGATCACCTTCCCTAGGTATACACCCTTTCTTCTGAGAGGATATAAATATCTAGAGACCAGTTGCCCCGAAGATATGGGACCTCTTTTTTGTGCCAATAACTCGTAAAGGAGTATTAATGATTCAGAGACACATTGCAAATAGCCTCAGATTTGGACAGTCTTCAAGAAAACGGACAAGGAAGATTCGTTTAGGAACAAGGAAGATCAGAAATTTCACGGAAAAGGAGGTAGAGATTGTAGAAGAAATTGAGAAATATTGACTAGATATCCTTGAGCTAAGCAAATGCAGAAGAAAGGCTCAGGATTACGGCACCTTGATAATAGATATCGCCCGCATAGGTCTAATAGATATAGCCCCCATAGTCCAAAAGCCAGGCTAGTGGGGATTTAACAATTCCCCTGGTAACCGAGTTCAGTACATGGCAAGCACACAGCACAGAACAGTACACTCAACGATAATTCAGATATAAGGTCACATACAGTACCCACCTCAGGGCCACCTTCCCTGGGAAGACCCAAGTTTGGGGGTTTAGCCAAATAATCAGTTGTCCTGAGGATACAGGGCCTTTCTAGCTGGGCTAATCACCTGCAAGAGAGTATAATTGATTCAAAGCAACATAGCGAATAGCCTCGGATTTGGACGTAAAATAGGGAAACGACCCGGCATGGAAAAGGACATACGGCTAGGAACCTGGAATATCTTTCACAGGTAAAGAAGTAGAAATTATTGAAGAAATGACAACATATAGGCTGGACATTCTTGGGATTAGCGAAATGAAGAAGAAGGGAACTGGAGAGATAAAGTTAGACCGAGGCCACACACTGGTTTACTCAGGAATCCTCCCAGGAACAGTGCTGTAGAGGGTGTAGGAGTAGTAAGAGAGCACATGGAGCGATGGGCCCACATGGAGGTCAAAGTACAAAGAACGACAGTGGGCAGCGCTTAATTGAATTCTGCATAGACAATGACTTACTCATAGGGAATTCCTACTTTCCCCACAAGTTAGTACACAAGATAACTTTCTCAGTCCCAGAAAGGAATGTAAATAATATTATTGACTACTTCGTCTATGGGCGGGACATCAGGAGATATTTTACAGATGTAAAAGTTATCCGAGGCGCGGAGATAGGAAGCGACCATATGCTACAGATAGCGGACACAAAAGTACTAAAGTAACACAAGATAAAGTCAAAGACTTATGACAGGATAGAGGTGAAAAAGCTACAGGACCATAAGAAAAAATCCCAGTATGAAGAGGAACTGCGAGGAAGACTACAGGAATTAGACGGAGATGCAAGCCTAGATGATAAGTGGAAACATATAAAAAACAGCATCTTAGAGTCAGCTGCAATAGTCTGTGGAATGAAAAGGACAATCAAGAAAGAAAAACATACACCATGGTGGAATGAAGAACTGATGGCACAGATAAGGGAAAAGAAGACAGCCTGGAAGGATTACTGCCGGGAAATAACCCCTGAAAAATGGCAGGTATATGTGATGGTCAGGAACCGGACGAAGGAAGCTGTAAAGGAGGCTAAGAGGAAATCCTGGGAGGAATTTGGAGAAAAGCTTAACCAGGACCATAGTGAAAATATAAAGCTCTTTTGCAGTAAAATAAAATCAGTAATTGCAGTAAATCTAAAGAAATCAGAAATATTAAAAATGAGGAAGGTGAAACGGTCACAGATGATAAAGGCATTCTGGAGGTCTGGAGAGAACATTATGAGAGACAATTCAGTGATGAGTTCCTGAACCATATGAATAATCAAGGTGGACAATGGAATGGGACAGAGTTCAATGAGGTAATAGAGGAGGAGGAGGTCGAACAGGCTATCGAAAGGATGAAGATGAGGAAAGCTCCAGGACGGGATAACGTAGTCAGAGAGTTTGTAAAGTATGGAGGCATGGAACTAGTCAGGTCTCTTCAAATGCTTTTTAAAAAAGCTTGGGAGAAGAAGAGGATACCAAAAGAATGGGAATATAATATTATAATCCCCATAAACAAGAAGGGTAGCCAGACTGAGTGTTCCAATTATAGACTCATATGTCTCTCTCCAGTTATCTACAAACTATATACGTCCATTTTAGAAAGTAGATAAAGAAATATAATCGAGCCGCACATCGGAGAGGAACAGGTCGGCTTCAGGCCAGGAAGACAAACTCAAGACCAAATATTCTCTTTAAGAAATGTCATCCAAAAATCCTGGGAATGAGACAGGAATATGTACTTCGCCTTCCTCGATCTTAAAGCAGCATTTTACTCAGTTCCAAGAAACGAAATATTAATAAAAAACTCAGAGTTAAGAACATCCAAAAAGCCTGGTGGATGCTGTAAAGTCCATATATCAAAACCCAAAAGGCACTATTAGATTGAATGGGAAGGAGTCTGGGCACTTTAATATGACAAAAGGAGTAAAACAGGGTGACAGTTTAAGCCCGTTGCTATTTATACTCTATATGGATGAAATAGCAGCAATGTGCAAAAGGCGAACTGAAAGGAAGTTTCTGAGGTGATGAAACCTCCTGCCTGTAGTGATTCAGCTTCTGCTTTATGCGGATGATATTGTTCTCATTACAGACTCCACAGAAAAGTTACAGCAAGCCGTGAATGAATGGGATGAAGAGGTCCGTAAGAAAGTATGCAGATCACCCACGGCAAGAGCAAGATCCTGCAAGTAGGAAGGGTTCAGGAAGAAATCCATATATACTGCAACGGAGGAGAGATGGAAGCAGTTACGGACTTCACCTACCTCGGAGCAGTAATGAACGGTACTGGGAAATTAGACTTTGAAATTTCAAACAGGACAAACAAAACAAACTTGGTCTACAACCAGATCTGTAATGCTGTTGTTGAGAAGCGTGAAGTAAGCAGAAAAGTGAAGCTCAACATCTTCAAGTCGGTATATCTACCTGTGCTCCTGTATGGCGCTGAAAGTTGGATACTAACGGACAGGCTGGAGAGTAGAGTTATGGCTGCAGAAATGAAATTTCTTCGAAGGATCTTAGAAAAAACAAGAAGAGATCATATCCCCAATGAAACGATCAAGGAGGAACTCAGGATCATAGCAATGAAGGAGATGCTCGAGACACGCCAATTAAAATGGTTTGGACATGTTCTGAGGAAGGAGGACTACAGGGACCCATTAAAGATGATGGACTACGTCCCTGAAGGTAGAAGACCCCGAGGATGCCCTAGAATGTCCTATCTGGAATATTTGAGCGTTTGTGCAGGAAAAGAGGCAAAAATATCCGCCAGGCGAGGAACCTAGCTAGGAACAGGGAAGAATGGCAGTCCCGGTTAAACTCCCCTATGCTGAAAGGATAAGACAAGGGTGATGCGAAAGAAGAAGAAGATAAAAGATATCACACGATCTATTTGGGTGTCACACCGGGAAGCAGAGCCAAGGAGGATGTTGGTATTGAGTGACAATGTTTATAGTAAAGTGGAGGACTGAGATCTAGTCAACCCGGGGATAATAACAGCCAAAATAAGCCTTAAAATAGGCAAAGTTACGTATGCCCCTACAGAAGATGCTAACATCCTTGATAAAGAATTGTTTTACAGTGATCTTGAGAGTCATTGAGAGATACAGAAGCCAAAGCAGAAAAATTCTGATCATGGGAGACCTAAATTCCCGCGTTGGAAATTATTTCAGAAGAGCTCAAGGTGTAATAGGGCCTCATGCGGGAGAGGGAATTGTAAACAGAAACGGACAAAGACTGCTGGAATTTTGTGTAGACAATGAACTCCTTATTGGGAATTCATTTTACCCCACAAGAAGATACATAATCACATTTAATGGCAATATGATCATAGACTATTTTCTGTATAGTCGGGAGATACGACGGTATTTTACAGGTATAAAAGTCATTCGAGGGGCTGAAATAGGAAGTGATCATATGTTACTGGTAGCAGACACACAAATCCTAAAAGATAAAAAACGAAAACCGAAGATGTACAATAAGATTGACATTGGACAACTCCAAGACCCAGTAACCCAATTGCGATATGAGGCCGATTTACAGCAGAAGCTCCAGGATATGGACTTCTGTAAAAGCATTGATGACCTTTGGCTAGATATAAGGGACAACATCCTAGGTGCTGCGAAAATAGTATGTGGAACGAGGTGCGGTTTCCTTTGGAACAAAGCGGGTTTCCACCAAAGGAAAGCGCACCTCATGGTAAATTGATGAGCTGAAAGAAATCATCAAACAGAAGAAAAAGTTATGGAAAGACTACTGCGGAAATGATTCAACTCAGAATTGGTAAGCATATGTTGCCTAAAGGAATGAGTGCAAAAGAGCAGTTCGAGAAGCAAAGCAGAAGTCCTGGGCAGATTTTGGATAATCTCTCGATAAGAACCACAAAGAAAACAAGGTAATTTTGGAAGAAAATTAAGGCTCTGCGAGGTCGGAAAAGTAAGCCAATATGAAATGTTAAGAATTCAGAAAATAAGATGGTGTCTGAAGAAAAGGAGATTCTGGAATCCTGGAGGCAGTTCTATGAACACCGGTTTTCATGCTATCCTAATTTTAATGCTGGAAATTCCCTTGAAACGACACCATGGTTGAAGACAAAATAGAGGAGGGCGAGGTGAAAAGAGGTCCTCAGGATGAAAACAGGAAAGGCCTCATGGAGAGACAACATTGCTTCAGAATTGATAAAGTATGGATCTTATGGATCTTATGAAGATCCTACAAAACCTTTTACAAAAGTTATGAGATGGGAAGAAGTTCCAAAAGATCGGGAATTTAACATTATACAATCAAATACTCTTTCAGGTTTCCACGGCCATTATTTATACATAAAACTTCACTGGGTTCTGGTTTAGACCATGTTAAAATTTTCTTCGCCAACGTTTCGCCAGACATACTGCTAGCTTCTTCAAGGCTGGATCGAGAATGAAGACGCTCCGGTAACTCGCGGCTTTATATAGCCGTCGCTCGGGTTCGTTCGGGTTCACTCGGGTCCACTCGTAGTTCGTCGGGTTTTTCCGCTAGTCCATCGGGTTCTTTCGTGTTCGTGGTCGGAGTCTGCTCTTCCATGACTGTGATTGAGTTGTTTCTGTTTTTTCGGGCTCTGCTTGGCTGGAATTAGGTTTTTTTGATTCTTCTTGAGTGACTTGTTGTTTTTTCTTTTCCTTTATTGGTATATTAGGAAGCCATAGTTTGCTTAATCTGTACCCGTCTTCCCTGTTGAAGTTTTCAGGACGCTTGACTATTTCAATGGCTTCCAGTATCCTCCTTTCTGTGTTATTGTTGCATTTCTGAACCACTTTAATTTTTTCAAATTCTATGATATGATTTGTGGTGGTAAACGAACCCGAGCGACGGCTATATAAAGCCGCGAGTTACCGGAGCATCTTCATTCTCGATCCAGCCTTGAAGAAGCTAGCAGTATGTCTGGCGAAACGTTGGCGAAGAAAATTTTAACATGGTCTAAACCAGAAACCAGTGAAATTTTATGTATATTATAGAATCAATTTACAAGAAAGGCTGCCAAAGTGAACATAGGCCTATCTGTTTATCCCCATTTGTGTACAAAATATACACTTCTATCCTTGAATGTCATCTGAGACCTTTAGTGGAAAATCGCATTGGTGAAGAACAAGGAGCATTTAGACCTGGAAGGCAAACTCAAGATCATATCTTCTCATTGCGAAACATTCTTGAGAAAAGGTGGGACTGGGATCGTAATATATTCTTTGCCTTTCGTGATCTAAATGCCGGTTTTGACCAAGAGAAGAAATACGGGAAGCCTTAAGAAGAAAAAATGTACCAAAGAATCTGGCAGTGGCCACTCAATCAACTTACTCCGAACCAAAAGGGGTTATTGGGCTGAATGGATTGGAGTCTAAAGTATTTAAAATAGAAAAGGGAGTAAAACAAGGAGACTGTCTGAGCCCATTACTATTTATGAAATTGTCTTAATAAGTCTCCGGAGAACACATCAAATGCATTTAGGACACTGAAACCTTGGATTTGTTGTCATATAGACCATTATCTATGCGGATGATATAGTGCTGATTTCACACACCCAGGAAAAATTACAAGTGGTCACAGAATGGAATGAAGAGGTTGCAAGGAAAGGCATGAAGATTAATATAGGTAAAAGTAAAATCTTGCAGGTGGATAGGACCCTAGACGAAATTCATATTTCCTGCAGATGTGAAGAGATGGAAGTTGTGTCGGACTACACTTACCTGAGATCTGTGATGCAGTTCGGGGAAAGTGGATAGTGAAATTTTGCACAGGATCGGGAAGGCAAACAGTGTCTACTACCATATATGTAACACAGTGGTAGAATTGCTTATTTTCAAGACCTTTACCTTACTGTACTCCTGTATGATTCAGTGGGTTGGGATGTTAACTGACCGACTCGGTAGTGGAATTATCGCTGCGGAAATGAAGTACCTGCAAAGAACATCTGGAAAAACTAGAAGGGACGGCATAAGAAATGTACGTATTAAAGGAGAGCTCAATATGTGTTCCATCATGGAAACAATTGAAAAGAAGCAGCTAAAGTGGTTCGGGCATGTCTTGGAATGGAAAGACATAGGGACCCTCTCAAGACAATGAAGTACCATCATGTAGTCCATCTGGGAGGAGACCAAGAGTGAATGATGTTTTTTGATCAGATAGAATAAATAGGGAAATCCAGGGGCAAAACGTTGGATGGAATGAAAAAGCTCGTCATTAATCGGGAGGACTGGCAAGGCTGGCTAGATCCACTACCCCCACGCTAAAAGGCACTAAGGGGTGAAGAAAAAGAAGAAGAAGATTATTAATTTAAGTTACGCTAGAATAAAATAAGTTTATGTATTCTATATTAAAAGAAAATAATGCAGTAATTTCATTTCAACAACAAAGTTAAAAGGATGTCAAAAACAATTGGTTAAAAAAATAATTTGCTCCAATAATGCAGTAAACATTATCATTCATTCCTTATCCAACGTATGTATGAGAAAACTATTTAATATTGTTTTATCGAGACCATTTTAAGTGATCGCTGTGGTCAGTAATAAATACTTCAAAAGTGTGTTAATCAGATTATTAAATTAGTCTCAGAAATGACCATAACCATTCTCAATTGAACAAGAACCGTTTAAGGTTAAATTAAATTAATTATTTAAGTTATTTTGTGGCTGTATTTAAAATAAAGTAAAAATTTTCAAAAAGGAATTAAAACTGACAAGATAAAAAGGATAATTGTTGCTAACTTCAATGGATTTTATATATATACATACATACATATATATATATATATATATATATATATATATATATATATATATATATATATATGTATGTATATATATATAATCTTGATTTGCAAGAAAAGAAAAACTAACCAGAGCAGAATTATGTTCTTCAAGAACACGATTTTCTCTATATCTCCCTAGCAGTCTTCTGTTCCTTTCCGCATGGACTTCTCTTCTGTGCCTCTCAAACTGAAGTTGAAGGGTTAACAATACTAACTGATCTTTCAACTGTTTGACTTCACTGTTGTCAGCACCTTAACAGACATTAATGGCATACAATAAATTTCACTAAAAAATAGGGGGACAAAATTGGAACAATTATTAAAAAAATATTTCAATTTTACTGCAATTGAGATCAACATGTCAAATATTCTTATATATACTCTTTTAGGTTTCCACGGCCACTGTTGTTACAAAAGACTTTTTTCTAGTCCTTAGAAAATGAGTTTCTCATTTCAGCCTTGAAGAAGTCAACAGCATGGCTGGCGAAACATTGGCGAAACATTTATCAACACTGTCTAAACCAGAAGAAATCAACAAAGTCTTTTGTAATTCTTATATATTTTTTAAAAGCGATTTTTTTGGTAGAGACACTACACCCCACCTTAGATCATAAATGGGGAAAGCAGTAACTACAAGTGTTATTACTTATAATACTAAAATTATATGTATACAAGCAAATACAATAATAAAATTAAAGTTATAAATATATTTTTTTAATTTATCATGTATCATAGAAAATTAAGTTCCCACATGAAAGACATGTACACGTAAAGTAACTAAATGACCAACCATAAGTGTTAAGTAAATAGGACACCATGTATTATTAATTTAATAATAGACAGACCTAAAGCTAAGAGAATCCTTATCTTTTTGAAATGCTCTACAAAACTGTTTAGAAAGAAATAATTAAATAATTATTTTACTAGAAAATAGAATTCTTATTTATAAGCACCTGGTTTACTGTGTTTTTCTTTAAGCTGGTCCTTAGTTACTTCAAGATATGATTCTAAAGGTCCTTTAGGATGATCATCACGAAATATTGGTGGGGAAGTAACATCTAAAAACAATATAAAAAATTAAAATATTACTATTCACTTATTCCTCAAACTCGCATTTAGAAAATAAATGAGCAAAATTTCCTGCATATGATCAATGAAATACAAGCAGCTTTTGTTTTATAGCATAGTTCATGCATTAGATATAACTTTTAATTGGACAAGAATATTTTTTTTTTTAAGTTATTCAATGAAATTTACAACTGTATAACAGAATAAATCAAATAAACATAATGAATGTATACATTGACATGAAAATACAAGTAGAGAAACTAATCAGTGGTAGTTATCAAATAGCAAGTTGAACTTGGAAGATCGAGAGGCCATCTTCTTTTCAGAAGCCTCGGAGAATTATCAGGAATTGAAGAGGTTGCTAGGTTTGAAAAACTAGTGGGTTTGAGTGGGAATGTAGTTTGTCATGAAAAAATTGATATCGGATTCGGGCCAGGTCAACAACAAATGGGACATTAAGGTCATTATGGATTACTTTGTTCGTAACAAAGTAAGGAGCATTGAGGATTTTGGATTGTAAGGACTGAATACAAGAGGAATTCGATGGTTTAGTGGAGCTCCAAAGCTCTATTCCGCAAGTCCAGATGGGTCTAATGACTGTCTTGTATATGAGTCTTTTGTAATTAATTGAGAGTTTAGAGCGTTTGTCTAGTAAATGTTGAAGTAGCATGGAACGGCATGCTGATTCTTGTTGTTTCAGTCTAATATAAGGATTCCAAGTTAATCGTTTGTCGAGGTGTAGTGATAAGTAATGGACCTGTTCTACAGGAATCAGTGGGATGTTATTAAACAATACAAGAGGACAGGAAGTCATTGGTTTATGACGGAGGGTAAAAGTGATTTGACGGGATTTGTGGGAATTTATTTTAATCCTTCAGTTTTGACACAATTTTTCAAGGTCAGTGAGATGCGATTGATGATGGGATACAATAACTGGATTAATATTGACTGATAATACACATGTGTCATCCGCATACGTGGATACTAAGGATAGTATTAGGATGAGTTGGGATGTCAGCTGAATAAACTGTGTCTCTATATAAACAGTTGATTGGGCAAAGGATTTTGCCTTGAGGAACACCAGCAGATTGAGAAAAGAGGGATGAATATATATAATTGTGATTTACTTTGAATGACCTGTTATTGAGATAAGATTGAATAATGAAAAAATATGTAGGAGGTAGGAATTGGTGGAGTTTGTAAAACGATCCTAGGTGCCAGACTCAATCAAAAGCCTGTTCTACATCAAGAAATGCCGCTGAACAATATAATCTATGTTCCAATGCAGATGAAAAAAACATCCACCACACGACATTAAAAAGTGGAGTAGGATGTTCGGAATCCAAACTGGTGATCTGGTAAAATGTTTAATGTTTAAACAATGGTAATTGTTTCAGGATGAGTTTTTCCAGGATTTTACCCATACATGGTAAAAGAGAGATAGGACGGTAAGAGGAAGGGTTTTTTCTGTTTTGTTTTTTTAAGTTTAGGTATTATTTTTACAACAGATAATTTCCAAAGGTTAGGAAAATATGTGGTTCAGAGTACATTATATATATATATACGCATTATATACGTAGGTGAGGAATAGGATAGCTTTTCTAAGATGCTTTAAGATGAGGATAGTGATGAGGTCGTGTCCAGGAGCTTTGCGAGAAGGTAATCTCTGAATAGTACTAGATATTTCTGAAGGATGGCTTTGAGAGGAAGGGTCATTTGGAGCGGAACATTTAACTCGTCTTTTATATATTGAAGGTGGGCTGGGTTTATATGGATGAAGGGTTTTAGAGAGATGTTGGCCAAATAACTGAGCTTTTTCTTCATCACATCTTAACCAGACATTGGATTCATTAAGAAGTGGGTGATTAAAATCTTAGAATTTCAGGATCTTTTTTGTGGTCATTCATAATGTTTTGTCAGAAGTTGTAAGATTTTCAGTTAAGTTAGTTAAATTTTGAGTTTTGAATTTTCTAATTTATGTTTTTAGTTGGTTAGTCAATTCCATAAAATTAATTTTATCAGTAGGGTATCGATTAGATTAAGTTTTTTCTTTGGGCGATCAACATCTAGGTTATTACGCCACTGTCATGTCCGTAGGGTATCGAGTTCTTTGCCACTTCAATCTTGCTCTGCGTTTTTCTCTTAATAAGATATGAATATGCTGTGGGAGGTCAGTCTTCTGAGAATTATTAATTGTATGATTTGAGGTATTATCATGTAAAGTGGTTTTTATTGATGTAGTAAGTTTTTCTATGGCAGTATCTTGTTTTGTCTTAAGTGAAATTTTTAAGTCCAATTTGTTCTCCAGATCATAACAAAATGTCCCAGTTTATACGTCCTTTAATCAATGTAGGAGGGGAAGGCTTGGGAGCGAAACTTGAATGTAAGAAAAAGGAGAACTGGGCTAGGATCTGATAAAAGGTCGTTTAAGGATTTGATATTGGTTTGGGTTGTAGAAATCTGGGAGGTGACAGACAGAAGAAAGGATGTTTCCATGGGAGTTGGATGATCGAGAACCCCATCGTTGTTGTTTAGTGTTCTAGTCTCCTCCAGCAATGGAACGCGGTCCAAGATATTGGAATAAGGAATCAAGGAGGTTATAGGAAAGATAATTACAGGGAGAACAGTAGACAGCTGAAAATGTGATGTGGAATGGAGGAGTGATATGTTTACTGAGGTTGATTGGATAGTATCAGATAGAGTGGAAGGAATAAGGGAGTGGGATATGTTTTTATGAATGAGAATACAAGATCCGGCATGTGAAGAGTTGTCTGGGTGGTATGGTCCGTAAGTGATATAGTCCCGTACATAGAATTTTGTGCAGTGTGTGAAATGTGTTTCAGTCAGTAAAGCAATATCAATTTTTTTTTCATGTAGAAATACGTCCATAAATGTAGGCCAATAGCATTCCATAAAACGACAGCTAGGGGCTTTATGTTAATCATGGGTGATTGAGCGAGAATTCGGTTAGGATTCTTGTCAAGAGGATGATGAGCGGTTTTATGGTTTCTCGAAGATCTTTTAGGAATGATGATAGGATTGAATTAATGTCGTTTAGGTTTTGCTTTTGGATAGGATATAGATCTGGAGGTTGACATGGATAATTTACTTACATAGGGGGATTGAGCCTGAGGTACTGGTTCTGATTTCAACGTTTGTTTATCTAACGATGGGACAGGATTCGGATGTTGAGGTGGAAAATTGATCCTTAAGGTTTGAAGGTGGAGAGGTATTTGCTGACATGGAGGACTTGAGTATTGAATGTCTGAGGCTTGGATCGAGCATCTCGGGGTTTAGGTTGGGAGGTATAGGGCTTACTATAGGAAGTCTTGGGTTTATGTTAGGAGGTTTGAGGCGCCTGGAGCTGAGGGTGCTGCTGGTTCGTTGAGTTTGAAGTTCTGTTTTCCTTTTCCAGGGGTTGAACTATGGTGGTAGGTTGATGTAAAAGATTGGTTATTTTTGGTAATTCCGGGAATATAGTGGAATTGTTGACTTCTAGTGGCAGAGGAACATTTTCTCCAGGCTTCTCTCTTATACTTTATGTGTTCTCTGTTGTAAGGAGCTTTTATACACCAAGCATCCTTTGTAGTTCGTTGGGTGATCCCCACTACAAAGAGCACATTTTGCAGGCTCATTTCTGGACTTCTGACATGCTTCAGTAAGTTGTGAGCCAGCGCACTTGATGCATCTGGGTTGGATGGTAACAATAGGTCTTGGTGTGACCTAAGTTTTGACACCTGGTATATTGCACTGTAATGTTTGTCTGTTTTGGCTCCTTGAATTTCATAGTTGAGTAAACAAGTCTAGTAACTTGAAATGTTTCAACATTATTTTTGGTTGGTTCTAGTTCAACAAAAAACAACGGAAGGGGATATTTTTCAATGGGGTGCAACACTGAAGAGATTTTTCTGATGTTGTGACCTAACTCTTCAAGATCTCTTTTGATAACTGCCATAGGCCTGGTTGAGTGAAGCCCTCTTAGAACTGCTCTATATGATTTCTCTTGTTTGAGTTGATAGCAGTGAAAATCATAGTTGTTGCTATTGAGATGATTTATTAATTTTTTGTATGAT
Organism: Arma custos; assembly: GCA_037127475.1. NCBI lineage: Eukaryota > Metazoa > Arthropoda > Insecta > Hemiptera > Pentatomidae > Arma > Arma custos. Next base: position 113,464,795 of record CM073759.1, read on the forward strand.
TCTTTATGAACGGTGTTGATTTTTGTCGTTGCCTCGAGATTAGCATTTAAAATATAGCTGCCCAATCAAATCTGCTACTTCTCTTCCAAAATTATAAAAATCAGTTATTTTGGTGATGAATCTAGGAGGAGGTACAGGGTCGTATTTTTGCTTTTCTTGATTTCCATTAGGAGCTTTAACTTTGGGGCCAGAGTTGCTGCTGGTTGAGGCTACAGATTGTTTGACTGAAGTAGATTTACTGCAGGGTTTTTGTAGTTCAGATGTTATATTATTAAATATAATTAATATTATATTAATAATATAACTATATAATTAAAGATTTTTAATTGGTCAAGAGAAGTTGGATGGTATTGTGATTTGGGGGCTGTTTTTTAGTCAGTATACTATAAAAATTGTGTTTAAATTTAAATTGTTTTATTTATTCCAAATTGTAATTAATTATCATTGACCCACAGAGATAAAATATTTCATGTTCAATAAAATATTGTAAAATAACAAACTGTTATGTGTGATAACGTAAAATTTTGTAATAAAATCAAAATATAATTAACGTCAACTTTCAATTAACTATCCATATAAAATATAAATTCTTAACATTTTATATACGAGGTGCGGCTATTAAATAACGAGACTGACGTTGCACTAAAATTTATTTTTATTTTATACATAATTACTTACTATCACCTTCAATATACACCCCTTCTCTATCCCTACAATTGTCCATGTGAATTTTCCATTGTTGGAAACAGTGCTGGAAGTCATCTTCTGCCAGCTCCTTCAGAATGCTTTCTCTTTTACAGCTTCCACGGACTCAAATCTCGTCCCTTTTAATGAAGATTTCACATTATGGAACAGATAGAAGTCACATGGTGCAAGATCTGGTGAATAAGGTGGAAGTTCTAACACTGGGATGCTATACTGGGCTAGGAACCTCTTGACAGATAACACAGAATGAGCTGGCGCATTATCTTGGTGGAGAACCCATGATTTGTCCTTCTTCCACACTTCGGGTCGTTTTTTCCTTACTCTTTCACATATTTTTGCAAGTACCTCAAGACAGTATTGATTAATATATATATATATATATATATAGTAGTATTGATTAATAGTTTGACCTTCAGGAACCCAGTAAAGATACAAATCTCAAATGAAAATGAAAAAAACATAAGCAATCATCATTGCTTTAAATTTTGACTTGCTCATTCTAGCTTTTTTGGCTCTTGGTGACATTGGGGTCTTCCAGTGCATGGATTGGCGCTTCGTTTCCGGATCATAAGTAAAAAAAACACGTTTCATCACATGCTATTACCCTTTCCAATAAATTCGGTTCATTTTCAATGGCATCCAAAGTGCCAGTACAAACATTTTTGCAAGCTGCTTGTTGTTCATATATGAGAATTTTAGGCACCATTTTTGCACACACTTTTCGCATGTTAAAATTGTCATGTAAAATTTGCCATACACATTCTTTATCAATGCCTACACCTTCAGCAATTGCAGGAATACTTAATCGACGGTCAGGCCGAATCAAATTACTGACTTTTTCAACATTGTCATCCGTTTTTGACGCTGAAGGGCGACCTGGCCGCGAATCATTTTCAACTTCTTTTCGGTCATCTTTAAAACGCTTACACCATTCAAAAACATTCACTGGCATACACTTGTTTCAGTAAATTATAAGTTTCAGTAGAGGTTTTTCCAAGTTTGAAGTGAAATTTTGCAATAATTTGTTGCTCTATTATTACCCCAACCATTTTATCCAGCAAAACAGAAAAACAACACTAACACGAACGTAGGTTCTGACTAAACGGTATTGTTTACAGAAGCGAGACACACATAAAGTGAAAGGTTCAGGTCACAAGCGCCAATCAAGGTTGGAATAATGACCTCAAGACAATGACCAGGTATAACACCGATAGGTGTCCTGTTATAATCGCTAACATCCATAAAGAATAGGCACTTTGAAAACATGCGATAACATAATACCATTCAACTCTTATTTAATAAAAAGAAGCTTGAACTCTTCCAGTTAAAAAAATTTAAGGGAATTTGTTTTGTCAAGTACAGCGTAGATTTTTGTTGATGATATATTTATATCACGAGAAGCTTTTAATCATTTCTAAACATCACATGCTCTCTTTCTCAAAAACTTACATAGACCTTGAAATGTACTTAAAAATAAACCAATTATAAAAACACTTTTTAATAAGATAAAAGAAATATATATATATACCTGGGGGTGCACTACGTTGCTGTATTGGCTCTACTGGGTTTAAAATGGATAGGAGAAGATGTTCATACACCAAGGGTTGTAGAGGGTCAGTTTGAGTTTCAGAACTCATAAAAGTCTTTTCAACCTTTTGATTCTGAAAATAAATCAGGAAAAAGTTACTTAATGAAAAAAAATTATAATTTTTTATTTTAAAAAGAGAATACAATAATAAATTTGTTATTTTTCAATTAAACAATAACTTTATTTATCCTACATTCTTCAATTAAATTAGCTCCTATTTCAGTTCCTATGAATTCATGTATTGTGAAATAAATTAGTTCCTAATTTCTCGTACAACTTTATTTCATAATACATGTTTATTTCAAACCGATAAAAAATGAATAAACAAAATAACTACTACCTTGTTAGGTAAAGCATCAGTCTCAATACGAGCCTCATTACGACTATCTTCTACTAAAGGTTTTGGTAATTCTGGACAAGAAATTGTACGCCTTAATAACTTTTTTTTGGACTCTTTGGGACTATTTCCACAACTAACTCCTGAAAAAAATGAATAGGATGATTTAATCTATTAGTAAGAAAATAACATATAGAAACTATTTTTACAATAATTTTTATTCCTTTCATTACTAAAATTATAAGGAGTGCATAGTATCCAATATACACTTTATACTAAATATTTACCACGGCTAAAACTTGTAACAATAATGATAACAGTACTGACAATATTACTATCTTTTTTTTCTTAAATCCTGATTACCAAAAACATAGGACAAAATGTCAACACTCAAAAAATAAAATTATCTTATCTGAGAGTTTTTTCATTGACCACACTCCACAACCAATTTCTTCTTATACATACATTATGCAGATATGGAGTAAATAATAATTTATAAATTAAAAACCAATAAATAGGTGAAAATAAATTGGCAATAATACTAACTGAAAGAAAGCAAATGCAAGGTTTCTGGTTGACATTGGCTATAACAACGAAGTCTACGGGCAAAGCTATTTACACTTCTGCATTCTGGTAAACGAAGACCACCTCCAGCTTTCCATTCTCTCCATTCACCACCATCTGAGGTTCCACCACCAGTAGAATCACCAAGAACACTATCTTCACGCTTTACCTGAAACAATTAAAATTATACATTATATATAAAAAAAAAAAAATTATTTTAAAATTTTATCGAAAAGTAAAGAACTGTTAATATTGAATTGTATAGACCTCAAATTCTTTAGTTAAGAGTAGGGGCATGAACCAATTGACAATTTAGCAGTGACTCTAAACTCTGAATAAGTTAAATTAATTTGGTGAATACATATGTATTAGCTTTTGCCCACGGCTTCGCTCGTATCGAATTTGGTCTGCCACATAAAGTTTCTTGAAAGATCATTTTAAATAAATAATTTAATTTTTTTTAAAACTATAAGTTACTCGTACATCCAAAATTTCAGATGTCTAGCTACACAACTGACGGATTCTTATAATCTTTGAACCCCTATTATATTAAAGGGGAAACCCGTGGGGGTGGAATCATCCATGTTTCTTTCTTAAATTATACAAAGAACCTATCTGCAAATTTGATTGACAAGATGCTAAGTTCCTGATTTGCCTTTAATTATGTAATATAATGGTTAAGACAAGACAATGATCACATAGTCTCTAATATCAAGCTGGCATTGTAAACAGCTATCATAAATTATAAATAGAGGTTCAAGATGGCAATAAAGGCAGTATTAAACCAGTTCTCGGGCTAGTCATTTCATCCTTATTTTCCTTTTTTTAAATATTTTGCTCCTGAAACTACATAAGTGGTGCCGAAACCAGGGAAGTTTAAAGATAATTATTTTTTAAATATTTTTATTTTTTAAAGAGAAAAGATAGGCCCTCGACCGGGATTTGAACCCGGAACCTTTGTCTCACCGTGACATGTCACAGTGAGACAAAGGTTCCGGGTTCAAATCCCGGTCGAGGGCCTATCTTTTCTCTTTAAAAAATAAAAATATTTATAACTCATAAAAAATGATCAATAATTATAAAATAATTATTTTTTGTTGGTTAAAAAAAAAATCCTCTATCATTTTTTTTTTTTTACTATTTCTTCTTTTCTCGCTTGTTGCGAGAGAAATGAAAGAACCGAGACAGAGAGACGTTCTTAGGCCAGCTACAGTAACGCTTATGCCACCGTCGCAACCAACTCCACAACCACCGACACCAGTGGACCCTGAGTTCCCACCTTTGCCGACGACAACACTCGCAATGGCGCATGCAGACCTAGCAGCCAGTGGGGCAAACAGGATCGCAGAGGAAACCAATGCGCTTGATGAAATTATGAATATGAATTATGAAATTAAAAAGGGCGAACGCACAGGGTGTAAGAAGAGAGATTTCTGATCTGGAAAAATTTAATGGCGATGTAGGGGAGCTGAACCATTTCCTCAAAGGCGGCGATGGTATTATGTTCAGTATTGAATCCCAGGTCACTGCGGATCTATTAGACGAGCTGGACGCTAAAAGGCTACGGGTGGTCCTAGCACGCCAGGTTAAAAGAAGTGTACTGTAACTGATACAGGTGGATGAGAGCTATAAAATAAAAGCTGAAAAAAGCATATGGAGGGGGGCGATGGGCCCCCGAACAAGACATGCTCCACATGTTTAGGGAAATGAAGAGAGCTAACCTGAATGTGGAATGTGGTAATGAGATTACCGACGCTCAATGGAACCCAGATTTGTTGGAGTGACAGAGTGAAATACTTAGGTGTAACACTAGACAACAAACTGAGTTGGAGCCAACACGTTGTCAACACGACTAATAAAGCCATTAGATGTCTTTGGGCCTGTAAGAGGGCAGTGGTTAATTCTTTGGTACACAGTAATTTATAGTAAGTACCTCTGATTGAAATACAGAGGTATACATACCTATCTAGGGAGATCCAAGTGCCTACCCCAAGTTTTTCCTTCCTCCAGAACCCTGTCCCAGCACCAGTGGCTGTAAGAGAGCCATCTGTATAACAGTTGATGCCAACTGCAAGGTTTGCGACGATTTCCTGTGTCAATTTTGACACTATATTTGGGTAACATAAAGTCCCTTATCTTCGAATCCGATCTCATGGCCAAAATGCGATTGGACTCAATTCTACAGAACAGCTCCCATGAGCTGTAGTGAGCAGAGACAGATGGGATTATATTCAGTTTACTCAGCCTGTACAGGGAGATCATGGCTCCATAACTATAGAACTCCAGTTCTAATATTAGAGGCATTAGACCAAGTACCATCTCCATTGTAGCAGTCGGAGTGGTCCTCATAGAGCCCGTCATCAATAGACAGTCCAATCTTTATAGCTTCCACAGCATGACTTTGGGTCCACTTCTACCAGCGCCTCGCCACCACACCAGGGCTGCATAGGTCACAATGGATCTAATGGCTGTCATATACAGCCAGTAGATCATTCTTTGTTTAAGACCCCAAGAATGGTGCAGCGAATGAAATTGCGGTCTACTCTCAATCTCAATAATTGCTGTACTTTATCCCACACGGTGGCGTACAAGTAGGCGGTTCTTCCCGGCCTGGAAGCCTCTTTTAGTACCCGACAAATATTTTTGTCGCTGACTTCGGGTTGTGACCAGACGGTGATGATGTCACACTTACCATATTTTGAAAACTCCATTTTCAGTAGCCCCGAGGTCCTGGTCTTCCATATGACTTGCTGCTGTTTGTCATTAATTATCTCCTCTAGCTCCGTCATCTCCTTCTGTCTTCTGTTGAGCTTTCCTCGTCTTGGTCTTCCTCTAACTGTCCTCTGCTGTCCGAACTCTGTACACCTTCCCCCTCCGGAGTCCATACTTGCAAAAACTGTCTTACGTCCCGCAACGAGCCCTCCCCTGCATCCTCCAGCGCATTTACCATTATTGCCCGGGGTAGCCAATCGGCTACCACATTCTCAGTGCCGGGTTTATATTTGATTTCGAGATTATACTGACCTAAGAATTCCTTCCACCGAGTGATGCGGGTGGATGATTCCATCAGCTTGCCCACCCATTGCAGGGGCCTATGGTCCGTGAACTTCCGAATACGTACGGTCGGAAGTGGTCCATTGCCCACACTATTCCTAAAAGTTCACGCTCTGGTGCACTGTACCTCGTCTCGGCTTCCGTGAGGCATCTGCTAGCATAAACCACAGGGCGATCACCTTTTTCCCCATCCTGTGACAAAACTGCTCCCAGTGCATATTCCTTGGCATCTATCATGAGCATGAAGGCATTATCAAAGTCGGGGAAGGCCAATACTGGTTTCTCTTGCAGCCGCGCTATACATTTGCGGATGTTGTTCTCCATTTCTGGGGTAACAAAAATTCTCCGTCCCTTCTTCAAGAGGTTATTGATGGGGACTAGGTATTCTGCCATTTCATAACATCGATAATACACTCGAAAAAAAAACCGGCGCACTTACATTTTTACGTAAAAAATGAATACAAACAGGTAAACAGTCAAACTTTTCTTACCTTTTTACCAGGAATATATTATCGAAGAAGAATAAACGATAAAAACCACAACTTCAATAGACAACGAAGCCTTTAATCCAAAATAAAGACGAAAGTTCACTTAAATTGACTGTTAACAAAAAAAAAAAAAGCCTCTATTATTCGATATCTAAGTCTTTAATATCGAGTATTGCCTCCTATTGCTCGGATGACATCCTGGACTCTTCTAGGCATGCTTCTAATGAGGTTGGCAACGCGATCTTGAGGGATCTGATCCCATTCGCGTAAAAGAGCAGTCCTCAGCTCTTGGCGGGTTCAACTGTCACCAGATCGATGTCCCAATTTGTTCCCAAAGATGTTCAATAGGGTTGAGGTCAGGGCTGCTAGCTGGCCAGTCCAAGATTCGGGCACTGACCACAGTCAGGCAGTCCCTTACCACGTGTGGCCGTGCATTAAAAGGAAATTGGGGCCGATGAACGGGGCAAATGGTACCACATATTCCTCTAGAATGTCTGTAATGTACGTGCCTGCATCAAGGGTTGGCCTCCGGAACACACGGAGCTCTGTCCGTGGTCCCCAAACCATCAAGAAGCCTCCTAAACCCACTCTTCCCGTTATGTTACAATGAGCAAATCGCTCTCCTCCCCGTCTTCTCCACACTCAAACTCGGCCATCTACACCATATAGGCTGTAACTGGACTCATCTGAAAAAAGAACAGAGGCCCAGTCGTCCACAGTCCAAGCACCATGTTCGCGACAGAAGTTGAGGTGTGCTGTACAGTGCACTGGGGTGAGTTGAGGGCCGGATGCGGGGACTCTGGAATGCAAGTTGAGTTCAGCAAGCCTTCTCCTTACTGTCCGCTCGCTGACAGTACATTCATAACACCGAGCCCCACGGAGTCGGAGGGAGGTCTCAACCGCTGATTGGAAATGATTCCGCAGGGTCTGAACATCAATAAATTGGTCATCTCCTGGGTCTGTCGCCCTCAGCCTGGGTCCTGCCATAGCTACCAGTTTCCCGGAACCGCTGGACTGCACGGCGAGCAGTTGTTTCAGGAATTCCATGCACTCTGGCCTCATAACGTTGTCTTCGGTCGTCTCCGATTAAAGTGATAATGCGCGCGACAACTTCAGGCGGCAAAACCATTTTAACTCTTAAAAAAGTTCCTGTTGGAAGAATATTGCCGTAGGAAAGAAAAACCACTGGATAGTGCGTCTGAAAAGTAACCCGAAGAATAACTGAATTGAACTCCATGCCTTATCTTTCAGTTTTAATCTCCAATCCTCGTGAGAATTAAGACCTTTTGTGTAAATGTATAAAGGATAGTAATCTGCTTTGACCTGGCTATCTGTAGTTATTACTTCACATACCAGAAAAATGCTCTAATCCGCATTTTTCACATTGAATTCTAGGTGTGCCGGTTTTTTGTCCACGAGTGTAGTTCAGCGAACCTAACAACCGACGCATACCCTTCACATCCCTCGGTACTGCCATCCTGAGAATTGTGTCTACTTTGCTCTTATCCGGTTTCAGCCCCTCCTTTGATATGGTGTGTCCCAAAAAGGTAATCTCTCCTTTTTCAAGCAGTGATTTTTCGGCGAATAGCTTCAAGCCAAATCTCCGGACCCTATAGAACACTCCTGAGATGATCAATATGCTGTTCTTCGATTTTGCTAAACACCAGCAGGTCATCCATATACACTTGGCATGCATCTTCATCCACCCTCCGATGAAACTCATCCATTAATTTCTGGAATTTTCTGGTAGTCGATCACAACTCAGTATTTCTCTTCCCCATCTGTGCACTTTTTCCTTACCGCCCACAGTGGACAATTGTACGGTGATGTGCTATCTACTATGATCCCTTGGTCTTTAAGATTCTTTATTCCCTCCCTAATGTGCTGCCTCAATGCCTGCGGGTATTACCTTTCTTTGACATATGTCACGCGCTGTTCCTTTAATGATATTTCGTGAACGGTTTCACCCGTTTGTCGCGCCCAACCGCTCGCTCTCCTTATAGAAAATATCATCGAAGTCCCGTCGTATCCGTACCCCCCAGTCCTCTGCCTGGTTTACTGTGCCCACACACACTAAAGTGTCCTTCACCCTCTCGGAACACCTGTATCTCTCTAACATCCGTTCTCCCTCCCACTGCCCCCAGTGCATATTCACTAACATCAGTAGTGATCGCAAATGGTATTGAAAAATTAGGGAATGCAAGGACCAGTTCCGTTTGTTGCTAACACATGTTTTTCCTGATGTTCCCGTCGATCTCTGGAGTAATCCTTTCTTAACAGTACATTCATGTACTCAGATGCCCGGCCATCTCTGGGACGAATCAATGATAACAATTTAGGGTTCCGAGCAATCTCCTGATTCTCTTTATATCGTTTGGCATCGCCATTTTCTCTAAGGCTTCCACCTTCTTACCGTCAGGCCCCACCCTCTCCGCCAATATTGAATGCCCAAGGAAGTTGATTTGCTTTTGCCCCAATATTGATTTTTCTGCCGATAATTTTAAGCCAAATTGATGTATTCTGGCAAAGACTCGTCTCAAATCCTCTATATGGCCCAACTCCGTCTTACTAAAAACCAGGAGATCATCCATATAGACCTGGCACATGTTTTTGTCTAAGCCCCTCAAGAACTCGTCCATCAGCCTCTGGAACTTTATCGGCGCATATTTTTTTTTTTTTTTTTAAACCGAATGGCATACAGGTAAATTCGTAATGCCCCCTTTCAAATGTAAACGCTGTTTTACATTGGTCCCTGGGATGAATGCGAATTTGGTGGTACCCATATTTCAGATTTAATGTGCTGAACACGGTTGCTCTACCCAGTCTGTCCAAAATGTCCTCTAATCTAGGAATAGGGTATTTCTCATCCAAGGTATTGTTGAGTTGTCGAAAATCGACCACCACCCTGTAGCGCTCCCTTGGATTCCCGTCAACAGGATTTTTCTTGACCGCCCATAGAGGACTGTTAAAGGGTAATGTGCTATGAACAATAATTCCTTGCCGTTTTAGCTCCGCGATCTCGTCCCTAATGTGTTCCCGTAACGCCTTTGGGTACCTCCGCTCCTTCACGTAAGTACTCTTCTCTGATTTCAAAAAATATCCGTATATTCCTTCCTTATGCCCATCCTACAATCTTTGACCTGTATGATTGCACCGACGCACCTTACATACCTTTTCGCGTTTTCCATCATTTTATATATCTTCCTCCCAATTCTAATTACCCATTGACCATCTACATTACGGAGTTTCGTCCCTAGTTTCCCGAGCACGTCACACCCTAAAATCCCACCATACTCGCGCAGCATGGTCTCTACCACATGCAGAATTGCTACTTTGCCCTTTTTGCCCCATTTATCTAACGCCAGTTCTACTTTCCCCTACGCCGTACAGGGACCACTCAAAGTGACTAGCTTACATAAGCACTTCCTAATTTCTAGGTCACACTTTCCTTTAAATATAGTTTGTAAACTATCTCTACCTACTAGAGTACACAAACTCCCTGTGTCCAAAAGACACCTCCACCCCTTGCAAAACTTGATAATAGGCAACCAATCACATTTCTTTATGATATTTTTTCCTCAAAAATGGTTGCCCCTCCATTCACACCATCCTAATTCTCTCCTTACCCCCTTGGTTCGCCTCCCTGCACTCCGTTGCTTACTTCTTCCTCCAGGAGTTCCTCTGCCTGAGAATGCTTTGCCCTTGTTCATTCATGCTGGCACTTGTTGATAAAAAATTAAAGAAGAAAGAAGAAAGAAAAAAGAAAAATTAAACTGTAATGAAAAAAAAGTACGAACTGTTTTTTTTGTGTTCTTGAAAAAATAAAAAAAATCCTCACAATGGACTGCTAACAAGTTCCCGGGTTTCGGCACCACATATGAGCTTCGGCACACAAAACATAAAAAAAAAAGAGGAATTTAGGAGAATAACAACACGCATGAAATCTGGTTAAACACTGCTTTGTTTAGATTCCAATCCTCTATTTATAGTTAAGATAAGTTAAGATGAAAAAGGATTTCATCTATCTCATTGGATAAAGATATCAGCTAAACCTTTTCAATTAAATTAAATTAAGAAATCTTATTTGTTTTATTTTTTAACTCCTTAATCCCAAATTGTTCTTGTTTTCTTTATCAGATATTTTATATTTAAATTCTTTATCAAAGAAATTCGTAACAAAATAATTATTTTGCAAATTTCAGGGATAATATAAGTGATCACTGGATTTAAAAAAAAAAATTCTAAAAGGACCACTGAAGTTTACTTTTACTCTCTTGTTGTAGAGGACGGATAGCAGATAGGAAGTTGCGCTCCGGCAGTTGATGGGAACGGACGCATGTTACATTGGCTCCTGGGGATTATCCCCACCTCTGCAGTGACAGTGAGCGCTCAGTCTTCACGCAGTCGGCGGTCAGGTAAGACGTGTTTTTACTTAGCTCCCGGTGAAGTGCGCTGGCGACAGTGATAGTGATTGGTTTAGACCCAGGGACACTAGTTGCGAGTCGGGACTCCCAATAGGACAGGAGAATCTTCGGATTCGTAATTATTAATTAACTAATTAATTAATATAATAATAGTTTTGTGATAAAACAAAGACAAAAAATTTTTAATTTAAATTAAGTGATATCACGTAAATTAAATTTAAAAAAATGAGCTCTATAAAAAAGGGCAATACCATGACTAGTGAGGAGGGATCCTCAAGCGAAGAAGAGGAGAGAATGGAAGAATGCGACCAAGTGCTGATTAGGGACGGAGCGCATGCGCAAGTGGTCGCTGCAATAATAGGATCGCAAGAAGAGCGGAAAGGAGATGAAGCGCGTCCAGAGAACCCAGTTGGGCCTATCCTCTCGGAGTTCTTTGACAAGCTGCTTAAACCCACCATGAGAGCCCCGGAACTGACAAGCGAAAGCGAAGCTAGGGAGCCTAAGGAGGACAAGAAGAAGTCGAGCCCCACAAGCAAGAAGAGGAAGATAGGAAGGAGAGGGAGCACTCCCCCCCCATGTATACACTGATGGTAGTCCGGGGGACCAAGCCCGGAGTATACAAAGTGGCATACAGGAGTACTTGGAGAGGTTTAGAAACTCCATCTCCAAGGAGAGAAGGGACTACATCAACAACAACGTAGAGAAGTTGTGTGATGTAGTCCTCAGAATGGAGGGGGAGAGGAGGCTGATCCCCCAGGTAGTGAAACATGTTGTGAGGGAGGTCATGCACAACGAGGAGCTGCACCAGTTGGTGGCTCAGAAGGTAGCAGAGTACCTAGGGCCGATGGTCGCAAGTGGGCTGCCTAAGCCCCAGAGAGAGGAGAGGACCCGCATGCGGCAGGTTCCTGGACCATCGGGGGCCGCTAAGGAACGCCCTAGAGAAGAAGGGAAGAAGAAGGAGAAGTGGCCTGTGGCGGTGGCCAGAACGTCCGGGGTGCCCCCGCCCAAGAAGGAAAAAGGAAAATACGACGGCCTTCCACCGGCTGAAATGCCCCAGAGGTGGAGCATGACGGAGATCTGCAGGGGGAGAAATATGGAGGATATGAGTGAGGTGGAGCCCTCACCCTGGGAGGAGGTTAAAAGCAAGAAGAAGAAGGGGAAACCTACCTCTCAGGAAGAGGAGAAAGAGAAGAAGAAGAAGCCAAGAACCTATATCACCCTGAAAGGGAAGGTAGACGGATGGGAGGCCGGTAGGATCCTGGAGCAACTCCCGACCCAGGAGGAGCTCAGGGAAGCCGGCGCCAACGTCAGTGTAGTTAGAGTGACGAAGGCTGGCACCGTCCTGGTCAAGACCGGAGGGCCTGGTCAGGCCCAAAAGTTGCTGAATTGGGACGCCCTTAAAGGGAAGGGGCTGGAAGCCAAGAAGGCAATGGCGAGAAGGCCCCGCCTAGAAGTTAGAGGCGTCCCCAACCACTGGGACGAAGAAGTGCTCCAGAGGTTCATCAAAGTTGACATCGTACAGCCGGAGGAAGCGTCAGGAGGGAATGGTTAAGACCCTGCTTTTCCAGTCCCGGGAGGGGCGGGCTGACCAAGAAGTGGATCATCGAGGTCCACCACTCGATGAGGCTCGCCCTGATGAACCTGACGGAGGCGGATTTGAGTGGAGGATGGTGGTGTCTGGCCATCAAAGATAACCTCGAACCCCTGCTCTGCCTGAAATGCTTGCAATATGGCCACCCGGCGAAGACATGCCAAGCGACCGGGGTAGCGTGCATGTGGTGTGGAGAGACCAGGCATAAGGTGAAGGATTGCCCGGCAAAGAGGAGCAAACAGGCACCATCATGCGCCAACTGTAAGGCCAAAGGCAGGCAGGGGGAAGAGCTCCGACACTGCGCGGGCAGGCCCATAGCACCTTGAGATGATGGCCGGACAGGTGAAAAGGACCAAGTATGTGTAGGCTGCGGATTCTGCAGGTCAATATGGGCCGAAGGCGAGTGGTCGCAGACGAGCTGAGAGCTCTCGCAAGGAAGACTGACATCATGGCTATAAAGGAGCCGTGGTGTAAGGGAAACGTGGTCGCCGGATTTGGTGTCGCGTCGAGGGTAGTCGCGATGGGCAGTGGAGAGAGGAGGCCCAGGACGGCTATTGTGATAGTTAGCCCCAACCTCGACGTCATGGAGCTGAGCCAATTCACCACGGCGGATCAGGCGGCGTGTTATGTCAGATGGAGGAGGATATCCTTTGCCCTCGTCTCGTCATACATGCCGCCGAGGCAAAGGATAGAGGAAAGTGTTGCCGCCGTGGAGGTCATCGCACAACGCTATAGGAGTGTGGTGGTCTGCTCCGACACCAATTCGTGGAGCACCGCCTGGGGTTCGGTTCGCACAGACGCCAGAGGAAGAGTGGTGGATGAGACCGAGCGCGTCCCTGGTGGACGCCTGCCCTGACGCTCCTCAAGAAGGAATATTACAGGGCTAGGCACAGGTACCAGGAGTGCAGGGATGAGGAAAGGAGGCCTGCACTCAGAGATGAGTCCAAACGGAGGTACAAGGCATACCGAAACGGAGTGCATCACTGGAAAAAGGAATCCTGGGACGAATTCATCGTCAAGGAAACGGAAAAGAATCCCTGGGGTATCCTTTGCCTTGCCGTGGAGAGGCAGAGGATCGGCAGAGCCCCAGGACTCGACGGAATAGATGCCGCGATCCTGAGGAAAAGCGCCCCCCTCGTTGAGGACAACCTTCTGTGTATCTTCAAGGAGTGTCTGGACCAGGGGCGCTTCCCGAGTAGGTGGAGGATCACGGATTTGAGACTCATCTACAAGGGAGGAGGTAAGGATAAGAAGGATCCTAAGGCGTACAGGCCGATATGCCTCCTCCCAGTCATCAGTAAGGTCCTGGAGAGCATGATGGTTAATAGCCTGAGTGAAGTCCTTCCGGTCGAGAAGGGCTTCGTGACCCGTACGGCGAACTGGGGAGCTTTCTCCAGTGAACTGGAGGGAATACTGGTAGATAGACAATGGGAAGAGATGGCACCGATGGAAGGAGAGTCAGCGATAGACCGCAGAGTGGCGGAGCTGACGGGCGCCATCACAGACGCGGCCAGTATGACACTCCAGCGCCGCAGAGCGAGAGCGCGTCCGGTCCCATGGTGGACGCCTGCCCTGACGCTCCTCAAGGGGGAGTACTACAGGGCCAGGCGCAGGTACCAGGAGTGCAGGGATGAGGAGAGGAGGCCTGCACTCCAAGATGAGTCCAAACGGAGGTACAAGGCATACCGAAACGGAGTGCGCCACCGGAAGAAGGAATCCTGGAACGAATTCATCGTCAAGGAGACAGAAAAGAATCCCTGGGGTATCCCGTACAGGGTGGCACTGGGCAAGGTGAAGCCGCTCACCATGGTGGCGGCTCTCAGAGTGGGAGATGCCCAGGTGACCACCCTGGAGGAGACGGCGAAGATGTACGTGGATTACACGTACCCCAGGGACGACCCGTCCCAGGATACCGATGAAGATAGGATGGTGAGACGCACCACGGTGTGCCCTCCGGGTACCGATTATTGTCCGCTATGGGACTTATGGGACCTTCGCCTTGCCGTGGAGAGGCAGAGGATCGGCAGAGCCCCAGGACTTGACGGAATAGATGCCGCGATCCTGAGGAAAAGCGCCCCCCTCGTTGAGGACGACCTTCTGGGTATCTTCAACGAGTGTCTGGACCAGGGGCGCTTCCCGAGTAGGTGGAGGATCGCGGATTTGAGATTAATCTACAAGGGAGGAGGTAAGGATAAGAGGGATCCTAAGGCGTACAGGCCGATATGCCTCCTCCCAATCGTCAGTAAGGTCCTGGAGAGCATGATGGTAAATAGCCTGAGACCGGTCCTCATTGCAGCAAGCCACCCACGGCAGTTCGGCTCGACCCGTGGCAAGGGAACGACGGACGCACTGCTGAGAGTGCGCAGGGATGTTGAAGAGAGGGCGGAGAAGTATGTCATGCTAGTATTGTTTGACATATCCTCCGCCTTCGACAGTGTGTGGTGGCCCTGTGTACTTCAGCGGTTGCAGGAGCTCAACACCCCCAGCAACTTGTACTCCCTCGTAAGTAGTTACCTCAGCGACAGGAGCGTCAAGATCAGAGGGAACTACTACGAGGTCGAGGAGAAGATCGAGAGAGGATGTCCACAAGGGTCGGTCCTTGGGCCGGCCCTATGGAAGTTGGTATTTGATCAGTTGCTGGGGGAGCTGGAAGGAGAAGGGTTCCTTGCCACGGCCTACATCGACGACCTGGCGGTCATCGTAGCTGAAAACAGCAGGGCCAGATTGAAGACGGAAGCGGAGAGGTGCGCCAGTCTCGTGGCAGAATGGTGCGTGAGGAGAAAACTGAGCATGTCCGCTGCCCAGACCCAGGCCATGCTCCTTAGAGGCTCCACTGACAGGGCTCACCCTATCATATTGGATATTGAAGGCGAGAGGGTTAGACTAGGTGAGGAGGTGAAGTACCTTGGAGTAAAGTTCAGAAGGAACTTTGACGCCACTCCTCACCTGGTATACCTGAAAGATAGGGTGACCCTGTCACTAAATGGACTAGCAAGAATAGGGGGTGCATTCTGGGGCCTCAGGTACCCGGCAACGATGACCATCTACAAAGCCGTGGTCTTGGGTATCCTGAGGTATGCATCCCCGGCGTGGAGCCGCAACCTCACGCAGCTGCAGAAGAGGAGGCTGGCGACGATCCAGAGATTGGCCCTGCTGAGATTCACGAAGACCTATCGAACGGTGTCGCACGAGGCGGTGCAGGTGCTGGCGGGAGCGATGCCCCTTGACCTCGTCCTCAAGGAGGATAGTTTGATGTATGAGATGAAGAGGCAGGGGCTGACGGCGCTCCCGGAGGGACTCCGAGAGAGAGTCTGCGAGACCCCCAATAGATGGAAGAAGATGGTGAGGGAGTATACCATAGGAGAGTGGAATGGACGGTGGGTGGGAAGCCAGAAGGGCTCAACCTTGAGGAAGTTTTTCCCCAACGTCCAGTCAAGATTGTCTGCAACATGGGTCCTCCCGGACTACTGGGTCTCACAGATGCTGACAGGCCATGGCGGGTTCCGGGGGAAGCTCTTTGACCATAAGATAGTGGTCGACCCCCTCTGCCCCACCTGTGGAGTCCCCGAAACAGCGGAACATGTGATCATTTCCTGCACCACGATGGACAGACACCGTTCCAGGTTGTCGATAAAAACTGGCATTTTCACCCTCGCCGAGGACGACTTCCCCCGGCTGATGGAAAAGCGAATTATCCCTTCTTCAGGGAGTTCGTCTACGGGTGGAAGGACGTGGTTGGGCCTGCACACTTCACCCTTGGCAGGACCCGGCCCCTCGGCGAGCCACCAGAAGAGCCGCTGGACGAGGAGCCGGACGGGGAACCAGATGAGGAGGGCCCCCCGGAGTAGATGCGGAGGACCGAATGGATGCGGACTGGCCGGATGACCGGACGGATGCAGACCGGCCAGGAGGCCTATAAGGTACTGCCCCATCAGTAAGGTGCACATCCGTGCACAGGGCAGCACCGCAGATTTTTATTTTGTTTTAGTTCACTTTGTACCCAATAATTAAATGGTACCCCCCAAAAAAGTTGTATAATAAGACTTATTTTAATAAAGAGTAGTTTCTTGGCAGTGGCGGGCGTGCGTAAACCCAGCGTATCAACCCGCCGCTGCCGAACCCCGTATGCCAGCGATGGCAGGTAGGGGGAAGAAAAAAAAAAAAAAAAAAAGATAGCAGATAGAATAGCTATAACCAAATTTACCATTGTAAATTTCTATTTTCCGTTAATAACAAAAATATCTAATTGCTGTCCCTTTGAATATACTGTTAAGGAAATATAGATGAAAGACCCAAAATAGAAATAGCTTTAGATCTGTATCAAGTATACAACCATGAAAATTATCTCTGATTCGTTTGCAAAAAAGTAATGAACTGACCTGTCTTGAACAAGAGTTTGGTGATGTAGTCATGGTAGTTTCCACTTCTCTGTCTTCATCACTCCTATCTCCAGGTGTATGAGGTCTAGCCCTATCACCTATGGGCATCATTCGTAAAGGGCTACTTGGAGGATACGCTGGTTTAGATTTTGTCTGTAGATTTTCAACCTGAATAAAATTACTCAAATTAAACCAATAATAAGAAATACAATTATAGTTTTCATCCAGAATTAGCAAACAATATTTATTTTTTTTAAATGATGTGAATGCCCTTGAAATAATTTAACTTAATACATGTTTGCTCATATTATAAAAGCAATAATTGCAGAAGCAACTGTAAAAAGTTTAAGTCTAAAAAATTACTAAACCAGTTTGTGTATTACTTTCCATAGAATAAAGCTTCTGCCGAGAATAGTTACAACTTTACTTTCCTGAGCAGACATGCTCCAATACATGGTAACAAACAAATGATAAAGAAAAAGCCAGTTTTATGATTGGTTTGAGACTAGTTTAGATTCTCTACCTCAGGGTGATATATAAATCAATGTAGGGTGATCAATATATAAATGCAAAAGTTGCCCAGATATTCAACCAAATGAATCATTTTTTAGTGATAGACACATGAATATCATCACTGATATCTCAGTACCCAGAGAATCAAATGTTGATTCTGACCACTTCCTGAGGATTGCACATACCTTATATTAAAAAAGAATCTAAAATCACATGAGACGGAGAAATGCAGCAACTTTAGATTTACAGCTAAGATCAATGCAGACCACAAAAAAGAGAGAGAGTTTCCACCAGAAGAAGAAGAAAAAAGAAAAAGTAGAGATTTGAAGGAGTCTAGGAACATTAGATACACCAAAGTTCTACCCAAGTGTTAATAGATGCAGAACATTCAATATTCAAGCAATTATTCTTAGTATAGAGTTCTTCTAAAAAAAAAATATGCATGGACAAACAAGCCTGTCTGTTAGAATAGAATTTTTTCAATGAGCTGCTGAATGGTTAAAACATTGAAAAATACGTAGGGCCACAACACTTAAGCACTAAAGAGGCATCTATACACCACTTGAAGAAGAGGTCAGGATGATAGATGAACTCAGTCCCATCAGGTAGCATGCTGGAAAACCTAAGTCATGATGGAAAGACTGAGTGAACAGTAATGCCAAAAAACTTGTAATAAAAATTGGTGGCAGCACAGTACAGCCGCACCTTTCAATTGCTGTTGGTGAAGGTTATGACTATCTAGTATTCTTTTCTTTATTGTAAAAGATTGGATAAATAAATAGAATACTTAAACTATTCTAGAAAATCTAACGTATTTAATAAATAAAATAACTAAGTTGAAAATCTATATAGAGAAAGGTTATTAATAACATTCTGCTCACCTGATTTCTTTCTGAAAGAACACGATGGACCCTTTGAAGACCCGTGGGAGTAGATGAGAGTTTCAATGCGGAATGGTCCTTTCTTAATGGAGAAGAGGGCTGGGAATGAAAATTACTGAGACTGCGTACAACAGAGGAACCAGCAGCTGAGTGAGCTCTTTCACTATACTCATGTATGTCCTAAGAAGAATTTATTTATATAATCACTAACAAACAAATATCAAATTGTTAACAAAAAATAATCATGTTTACGAAAATATAAAATATTCAAGTAGTATTCTAATTTTATTTTCTAACTTTAATATTTCTTCTTCAACCATATTTTTATACCAATATTCTTGTTTGGTTAATACAACACCACAAAATTTTAAAGATCCAGTTCAGCAAAAAAAATATGATAACAGAAAAACCAAGATTTTTTTATAAAACATCAAAATTTCAGAAAATGGTTATCTTTCTATTATAAACATTATAAATAGTTGTTATTATAATCATTATTATTGGTTAAAGAGTGGGATTGGGAGTACACTAATTAAAAATATTTTGTCAAAACAGTTAGAGTACCATAATTTTTAAATAAATGAATCAGGCAAGACTGTTAACACTGGTCTACAAAATTTAACTTTTTGTGGGCCTTTCAATTTTTATATTGCTTTGAGGTTACTGAATATGAAAACACGAATATATTTTTTTAATTAGCTCTTATTTTGAAAATATACCTAAAATAAAAAAATTTGACTTTTAGTAACATGTTTAAGTACAAATTCTTATTGCCCAAAAAAACCATAAACTACTGCTCCAAAAGATTCCCATGCTTCTTTTACTAAGCCCTGTAAAATTGAATCAAAGTTTTTTGTCCCTTTAGAATCTCTCTTATTTCAGGACCGATAAAGATTCCTTCTTTTATTTTGGCGTCGCTTATACGGGAAAATTTACTTCACTGGTATTTGAATGCTGGTGCATCCTTGTTGAGAGCCTTCACATTTTTCATTAGTCCCAATTTAATATTTTAAGATGGTAGATTTTTTTTTTGCGAATTTACTAGAGGAAGGTGCTTGACATTTTTTTCTCCACGATTGATTTTTTCTCCAGGATTGGTCTTGGATTCTAATAATTTTTTATGTAATGTAAAGATCTAGCCCGAATATTCCAATCACATAAAAAACAACAGAAAAGATATTCCGGCCAGGGGCATATCTTTTCTCTTTAAAATAAAAATATTTAAAAATCAAAACAGCTGACCAATAATTATAAAAAATTATAAATAGTAATATGACGTAAGTCAACAAGATCCTAAAATTAAAAGTAATTTTCAAAGAACATTTGTTCTCGTGTATACATCGCAAAAATTGCGAGAACACGGGTACATGGGATCGGATAAGAGAAAAAACAACAGTACTTGATATAGCCCATTTGAAGACCCAACACCATTGCTATGACTTTTAGATCACCACAAATCTGCCATTCATGGCAAAATGAATTTTATATGTTTCTATAGTATGCATAGCGTGACAACGGAATCGATGGTTGTGTGTAACCATTATGGAGAAGAATAGCTTTTAAACTTAAATTTCTGGAGTCTATAAACTGCCACCAATCCTGTGGATGGTATTCAATGTTCAAAGCGTTCATCAAGCCATTTATGTTATTACAAAATGCTAGCTGGTTTTCAAGCAAAACAGTCATTCACATGGTAGGTAGGTTCCCTCCACATCATTGGAACACCAAAAGGCAATGAATGTTTCCTTTTGTTTAGCCACTTAATCAAATTTGCAGAGCAAGTTGTGCAACTAAAATGTGGTACCCACGATTTGTCTTGGGTTTTAATTTTAATTCCAAAATAATGGAAGTAAGCAGTTTCTAAACATTGAGTTATTGAGCTTCTTAGGTTAATATGGGTCACCTTATCAAATATGAAGCAAAAATTGTCTGCACTATTAACACATTTATGTGACATAATGAAACCTGTAGATTTTTCACAAAAACTATAAAAAAAAAAAACTATCACCATTTCACGTTTTAACTGGTAAACAAAACACTGTCAGCGTTAGACGCAACAAACAAATAAGATATAATAAAATTTCCGTGGGGAATCCCTAAATATTTGGAATTATCATCATTAAAAGCGCTACCCGCTATTATATTAAATATGGTACAAATGAACAATAAAAGCTAACTATGAATTTTAACTTGTATATTTATCTTCAGCGAGTGAAATGATATCAATATAGTACATTTTCATGTAAAAGGCAAATCTGATGTAGAACAATGTAATTTTTTCTTTTCTTTTTTATGATTGCAATACTTCCTTTACTTCAAGAAAACATAATATTATTTCTAACCTTGATGGGTGTTGACTCTGGTGTGGCTTCAATAGCAGCTTCAGGAGGTGAGTTTCCTTCCTGAGGCATATAAGCTGATATCACACACCCCTAAAAATAAAAAAGAGATTCTGAAATTATACATGAAAAAAAATATATATAGTAATAATAATAATAAGGCTTAGCGAACCCGAGGGCTCAATGTCGATACCACCAATCTCTACCTAAAACCTACAAACTTCCACGGGCCACTACCCAAATCTGTTAGATCACTCTTAACACAATCCTCCACCTACTCCTCAGATGTTTACCAGTCGGCACAACACTTATTAACTTTTTTAGAATTCATTCGCTACTGAGCCCAATAAGTTTACAAGCCCATCTTAACCTTCGAGACACTATTACTTCAATAATATTAACTGGGAGCATGCTACGGAATTTCATTTGTGCTAAATTTTCATTTTCATTCATATTCAAAAATAAAAAATGAAAAATTACCTGGATAATTGGAGTATGTGGTATGGAAGAAGCTCCTGGTGGAGTGATAGCTCCTAATGTGATAGCAGGACTCCAAACCTCAGTTGTTTCCGGTAAGTTTGCACTATAACTACCCACAACAGGAACGCCATGACTGCCCAGCTCAACATAGCCCTCTGTTGTTAGTTTTGTCTCTGTAGATGTAGAAGTAACAATAGAGAGAAAGAAAGAGAAAGGAGGAGAATTGACAACTAAGTCTACCATATCCAAAAATAAAATTATTAATACCAAAACTAGAGCATGTAGAAAATGTGAAACGAGATCGTGATTGGAGTGATGAAGAATTCCTCCTGCAAGAGTAGTCTTCACGGTGCTTCTCATAATTTCCTTCAATTGTGAACTTTGCACATTCTATTATTACGTCATTTGCTTCGATCTTTTTCCACCTAATATAAAACAGATCAACACATCATAACTATAAATTATTGACAGGTTTAATTAAAGCTGGCCAATCTAATGGCTACCTACAGAGACGAACTTTATTTATTTTTTGCCCAATTACTTACAAAAATCAAAAATAATAAATTGATAAGCATACAAGTATATGAATAATATTATAATTTGCATTTTAATTAGATTAAAATATTTTTAACACTAACTTATAAAAATAATTAATCAAAAAAAAAAGTAACCGCTTAAATATGTTTGATATTAAATAGTTCATTATACTTAACCTGTTAGTAGAAACTTCTAGTTCCTTAGAGGCAGTAACTAACAGAGGATGCATTCGGACAGTATCAAGCATTGGCTGTATAGATATAAATAATAAATAATTATTAGTAAGATATATTTAATAATAATATTACCCTCTGCCCCAAAAATGATACATAATTATGCATTATTTATTTAATTATATTGTTATTTATATTTTTTCATTATTTATATTATGGCAGCAGTAGAAAATACCAATTTTCAGATTAGAGGTTTAGCAAGTACATAAATAATTACAACATTAAAAATGAATATCAAAGAAACATTAAAAATAAATATCAAAGAAACAACAGTGTAGACTATATAATGTACATTGTTTATTAACTAAATAAAGCAGTTCACAAAATACCATAGACTAAAACTGTAGAATGGCACCAAGTGGTCAAAAAAAGAAAAAAAAAATCAGTCAGAACATGCCATTAGGCAGCAGACATTTTCGCATAAAAAAATATACCGTCATTATTCAGTAATAAATTGGAGGGAAATGGCATTTTACAATTAAATTTTTTCACAAGCTGCTAGAGTATGCAATTCACTCCAGCGCTAAAGTAGGGAAGAGGAAAAGCCTCACCCTATTTTTTAATTTTAAACAATAATAAATACAGGCTCGAGCTGGTGTGCTTTACAGCGTACATAGAAAAGACTAAAAAAATATATTATTTCAGTTTAGAATAAAAAAATATATATACCTTGATAGTATGTGTAAAAACAGCAAGACTTTCTTTTGAATTGTAATGCTGTCGCAGGTATGATAAAAAATTACAAGGGAACATCCCATACAGGCGATTAAAAAGTGCATACAACCCAATCTCGACATGGAGTAAATATCCTTCAGGTACTTTGTGAGGGTTGTTAGTTTTCCAAGTAGCTAAATGACTGAAATAAAAAAAAAAAATTACATTCATGAATTCCTAATAAAAAAGTGATCACGAAAAACTATTAGTGTCATGTTATCTGTGAATGAATTTTCAAAATCAAAAGATATACTTGAATAAAATAATACCATCTGCAATTGGAAATTGCATATTTTTAAGATTAATTTATGTATTTATTTTCTTCTTCATCTTTATCTTCTTGTCCAGGCAACAAAGGAAAAATGGCGGAAATAATTCATGTAGAAGCCAATTTTGGAACACTTGTAGGGGAAGGTGTTACTATACTAAAAGTACTGAGGGGTGGGGATGAAGCTAAGGGTGGGGGTCTCTAAAGGTCCCTTTTTTCAATTTTTTGTTAATAACTCAAAAAATACTGCCTCTAGCGAAATCATGTTCATATACTAAATTAATCTACATAAAATATTCTATAAAAAATATTCTATACACTTTTTGGCTAGGATCAATGCTTAAGGAGATATGGAGGGGGGAAAATGGAAAATTAAAAAAAAAAGTTTTTATTGTTAAAAATGAAATGTTTGTAGTTAAATATAATATGTTTATTGTTGAAAATTAAGTAATTAGTGTTAAACAATGTATCTTCAACATTAAATTTCATCGAAATCTAACCTTTAACTTCATCAAAGTTGTATTCGACGGGGGCTCCGTTCGTACATGAGCTGAGGCATCCACAGGCTAATCCCTGTTATGCGACAACAGCAGCAACAGCATATCATTTTCAAAACGGAGTCGAGTGCCACAGGGTCATGTCATTGAAAACTGAGAGACTAGGTATTAATTGTTCAGCCTCACTGCAGAAGCTAGCTGAAGGATAGGTACTGTTGTCATAAGCCACAGATTCAATGTCTTCCAAGACAATCTCAGCAGCTTTTTGTACAGTTCTCTCACATTCCCTTTGTTCATATTTACACCTTGAGGTGTACTACGAGTCGCTCAAGATTTTATCACTAAAACTACCAAAGAAGACGACAGTTTGTCTGGTGCTAATTGTACTAAAAAAAATTTGTTCCCCATATTTTCCCCTCAATCCCTCTTTAATGGTCTTCATATGTGGTGGTTCTCCTATAATAACCTGTTCCAACAATTTGTCCATAGAATATTGGCAATTATCAGTACCTTCAATATAATCGAAGATTTCTTCCATTGCATTTGAAATCCCTTCATCTTGAGGCCGTCCATATTTTCTTTTTGATGGTACGGAGGCCAACAAGAATCTTTTGTAACAATCCTCATGATATATTGCATCTGCTGTGTGTAGATCAAAAACAGTGCAGATACGTCTTACTACGTCGTTGCCCCACTCATCCTTTCTTTTCTGCCCATGATCGATAATGGAATTGTGAAACGCATTGGTACGAACATGAAAAACGGTTCGACGCTTAGCATAAGATTTTTTTATCTCCTTCTCTTTGTTATACGTTTCTGTGCAGAAAAAACACTTTGTTTTAAAATCAAATTTAACTTGTCCTGAACGCAAAGACGAGATATCACGTGATGTTGAAGGTTGATCCCAAAGAGTGTCTCTTAGAAATCTCTTTATTCAGTCACCTCTGACGTATTCTCTTCTGCAAGAATTATGAACAACCATTTGTCTTATTTCTGAAACCTGCCTATTTTCCATTTTTCCTTAACACACTTGCCTTCACTAAACCAATTATCTCCTTTTAACCGACGTTACATAAATCACTTTCAACTTCACTCGTACAAATTAAACACTTCTCAGCTCACACTGGAAATGAATAATCTTATTCTATTTTTCTACTATTGAATATATTTTGAATATGTAGGTTGATATTTGGGATGCCAGAGTCTCATTTAGGATGAGTACTCGAATAATCATTTATATGCCTTAATCTTAATTAGGTTCCTTTCCAGAGGTGTGTTCTTGTGTTTACCAATTTACTCATCTATTATACTTTCAATATATTAATTATAAATAAATAGTGCATCTGGGGTAGATAATTACCAAAAGAATTACAATAAGGATAGCTTATTTATTCAATTTTAAACAAGATCAATGATTCAGATGTTGATAAATAAAGAAGATTGCCATAAAATTCCCTAACAGGAAATAAATTAAACTTATCTGTGAACAGGGGTAGATTGGGTTATAAGTCGGTCTTCGCCTGGCCCCGTCCGGGTCTTCTGCTTGCTCGCTCCTCTGGGTCTCCAGAGTGCTCCTTGCTTCTCCGGGTCTGTCTCGAGGGTGTCTTTCTCAGTGGAGTTTGCTTGCTCCCCTTTTCTTCTTTCTCTCAGCCATCTTGACGTGGCTGTCCCGACAGTTTCAAAAGTAAGGTGTGTAAGGTCCATTAGCCTTCACGAAAATATTTTAAAACTTGTACAGCGGGCTCTTTTGAAGTGCCAAGAGGCGGATGCCGCCATTGCACCTGCTTTAACACTTATCTTTAACAAAAGTTTTATTGCATTTTATGGCGTCTTTTAGCAATAGTAAAAATATTTAAATTATTTATAACCAAAATTTCTAATACATTTTATTTACAAACAATTGACTATTCTTAAGTATAGAAAATTTACAAATCGTTCTATCATTTAAAAAATAATCAACTACTCCTTCAAGCGATATCTTAAGTCCAGAAACATTCCTTTTCGTTAAGCAATATTGCACCCGGCGGTAATTGCTTTTTCTTTACCTTACCCCTAAGATAATTTCGGACATCCGCTGACCCAAACAAAATATTGTGTGCTACCTAATCGCTCTTAATATTTAACTCACTCCTTTTTAAAATCTTTATATTTATTTTCTGTATATTTTTTATACCATGATTATTGGAGTCCCATTTATTCTGATAAAAAGTGCAGTGTAAACTAGTTGCAGCTAATTGTTTTAGTTGTAGTATAAACCACAAAAGGAAGTATAACCGACACATGTCTTGCACTTTTACTATTCTTCTTTGATTTTTTTGTTGATTCTTAGCTGGTGCTGGTGACTCAAACTCGGTGTTTAAAGATTCCCTGTGCTTATAAACCGTCACTGCAATATTTTCATCTGGTTCTACTCTGTTTATTGTATCATGTAGAGACAAAAATTGTTAAAGGATTGGTTAAATGTAATGTTATCATACGAATTTATAGCTGCGATTATTTCTATGTTTAGAAATATTTCATTTCTAACCATAGAAATAATCGATAACAATCAAACATTTCAAGATTATTTCTAGATTTAGGACTGTCCTCTAGCAAAAAAGTGTATAGAATAATGTATAGCTTTTTTTTATAGAGAACTAGCTTATGCCCGCGGCTTCGCTCACTTGGAATTTGGTCTGCCACATAAAGTTTCATGAAAGATCATTTTAAATAAATAATTCAATTATTTTTTGAAAATATATGTTACTCGTACATCCAAAATTTCAGAAGTCTAACTTCAAAACTGATGGATTCTATACAACCTTTGAAACCCTATTATATTAAAGGGGAAACCATTGGGTTGGAATTATCCAAATTTCTTTCTTAAACTATACAAAGAACCTATCTACCAATTTCTAGATGTTAAGGTCCTGATTTGCCATTAATTATGTACTATAACGGGGGGGGATGTGCCCCCACATAAATCTGCTCTTACTGTAGCCTATGATGTATAACCTATTTTACTCAATAAGTCTCATCCAAATCTGTTGAGTAGTTTTTGCGTGTATGAGCAACAAACATAAATACAAACATTCGCATTTATAATATTAGTAGGATATCAAAACAAATAGTTTCACTCATGTTCTTTCTGTTATTTCAACAACTATTATCATGTGATTTGCCTATAATTATGTACTATAATGGATTCTCCACAGTACCTAAAAAACTGTCGGGGGGGGGGGGGGGGGGGGAGGCACATGCCCCCATGCACTCCCTCCCCCTAAATCCGCGCTTGCATCCAAGCGGAGTTTCATCCAAATCCGTGCAGTAGTTTTTGTGTGAAAGAGAGACAAACATACAAACTTTCACATTTATAATATTAGTAAGAATTTATGTAGATTAATTTAATATAAGAACATTTTTTGGCTAGGGACAGTATTTTTCGAGTTATTAACAAAAAACTGAAAAAATGGGCCTTTAGAGCCCCCCACCCTTAGCTCCACCCCCACCCCTCAGTACTTTTAGTATGTTGTTCAGGACACCTTTTCCTACAAGTGTGCCAAAATTGGCTTCTACATGAATTATTTCTGCCATTTGGCGTTTTTTGGTCTTCGTTGCCTGGATTATTCCTCTTGTGCAATTAGCTAGCATCAAGGAGGCTCAATCCAGCATAACCATTTTTCTCGGTCTCTGCCTCTTTTGCTTCCAATTCTCTGGATATACTCTTAGTATGTTCTTTTGCCTCTGCGCGGTCTTCTTCCTATGTGTCAATTCTCTATTGGATTCATATCCTCGTTCATGTGGCAGACATGTCCAAACCACTGGAGTTGCCATCTTTCTAGAGTGGTTTTAAGTTCTGTAACTTCTAGTTGCTCTCTAATGCTTTTGTTTCTAATGCGATCTCTCCAGGTTCTCCCAGATCTGTGAAAAAACCTCATTTATGCCGTTATGCGACTGGTATCGGCTATTAGGACTATGTTATCTGCATATAAGAGGCTTTGTATGAAGACAGTTCTGATTTTCCATTTCCCAATTACTGTTCATGCAGTTCTGCATTTGCATATTTTGTGGGTTTCGCCCATTACATTTATAAATAGAAGGGGGCTTAAGCTATCTCCCTGTCTAACTCCTCTTGCAAATGGAATGGGTTATGATTCCATACCATTTACCCTAACCACTGCCATGACTCCTTGGTAGGCTGACTGTATGGCCGCTTGCAAATCTCCAGGTACACCCTTGGCTAATGGAAAATTTCTTTTCTTAGGACCACATCAAACGCCTTCAGATCAAGGAATGCTAGGTATAGATTTTTATCTCTGTCTCAAGCTTTTTCAGCAATATTTCTGAGAACAAAGATGTGATCCTGCATTTGTCAGCCTGGACAAAAACCAGCCTGTTCTGTTCCTAACTGTTTTCCATTTTCCTAGCACGGCACTAACAGCAAGCTCCTGCCATATTTCACTCACTCTGCAATGGGGCAGTAGTCCAGCAGACAGGACCTGCCCAGTTATTACCACTCTGCGTGTAAAGGTGCCAGTGAAAGTCACTTTCTACAGGGACGTACAGTGAAGAGGACTTCACAAGTTATCTACTCTCAGTGTGAAGATCCCTGCGTGAGGACCTCTAAGTTATTTTACTTGACTATTGGGTGTCCTGAAGATAGGATCTCTTTAAGTTATTCTACTATACCATTGGCAGTCTGGTGTAAGGATTTTCAAGAGGTCAAGAGAAGTTAGATGGTATTCGTCATGGTCATTCGTAGGCTGTTAGGTGAAGGAGTTTTAGGACACAGATTGGATGAGATACATGTGAGTGTTTTAGTCAATATACTATAAAAATTGAGTTTAAATTTAAATTGTTTATTTATCCCAAAGTGTAATTAATTATCATTGACCCACGGAGATAAAAGATTTCATGTTCAAGAAAATAATGTAAGATAATAAACTGTTGTGTAATAACTTAAAATTTTGTAATAAAATAAAAATATAATTAATGTCAACTTTTAATTAACTATCTCCTTATAAAATATAAATTCTTAACAATATATATATACAGATATATATATATATATATATATATATATATATATATATATATATATATATATATATATGTTATGGTAAATGTACACTTTTACTGTAAAATGTGTACATTTCCCAAAAAGTTGGGAATATGTGAACTGAATATAATGTATATGTATATGTACATTACCCGGCAAATGTGTACTCTTGCCTTCACGTTTTGGTAAATGAATACTCTTACCTTCATGTTTTAAGAAAAGTTGGAATACAAATAAATTAAAAATGTTGTTGCAGTAAAAAAATATTTATTTAAATAAACATTATACAAAAGGCTTTAATAACAAACATCATTTTAATTTAAAAATGTAAATGACAAACAAAACATACTTTTCTTTGCATATTATATAATATGTCGTAGGTTATGATCCCAATATTCATAAATACAATTTTTGTCAAAGTTTTTCAGGACCAATACGATGGGAAACAAACAAATAATAATAATAACACACTTTTCTTTATTATAACAGTTAAATTTTATAAAACTATCAAGGAACATATAGAAATTTCATAATGAAAAAAGTTTTATTTATTTGAGCAAGAATTGCTAATGTGGCACTTGGAATAACATAATATTCCAGCATTTTTTTGAGGAACATGTTCCTTTACAGATGCATCTTTTAAAACCTTGTCCACCAGTAAGGGACTACATTCCTATTATTTCTCTAACCGATTTCTCAACATCTTGAGGAACATCTTCGTATGATATTATAAACTTTTGTTCGCAAATGGCGAATTCATGCCTAGAATAAGATTATTTTAAAACTCCCTGTTTAGTTCCTAATTTATATAAATTTTTATCGTCATATCTAGACAAAACACAAATCAAATTTTTTGGATCCGTTTTACCACGATCAACGTCTGGAGTGGAACATTGTCACCAATCATTTTTCTTTCGAAAGATTTTACATTTTGATAGCTTGATTTTCTAAAGTTTCACTTGCTTTCTTTCGAGCATTATCAATTAAAATTTTCTTCTCGTTTAAAATAGAATTTAACTCAAAACTTGCGATTCCATATTTTGTATTGTTTTGCATATTTACCAAAACGACACGGTCATTGCGAATTCAATGTACATTTCCCTTCTTTGAAATTGTAAGTGTTAGTTGAATGCACATTACCCAAACGAGGAGGCAAATGTGCACATTTACCAGAAAATGTGTACATTTTCCGCAATATCTACTTTTACCGTAACATATATATATATATATATATATATATATATATATATATATATATATATATATAACTAAAGATAGAGAAGGTGCAGTAATGTAAATGTATTATTCTGAAGGCCGATATTTTGGCCCACACTTGTAAGCTATCAGGGCAAAAATTCAAATCAGAGATATAAAATAAAGATTAACAAGGAAAAAATAAGAAAGTTCAGTAACACTACAAAAGAAGTTAACTTAAAGATAACAGATAAATGGTGAAAGTGAATTAAAGTTAAATAATTGTCACAAATTCATATGGTCTAAATAACGATAAGAACAACAATATGGTGAATATTGTTGAAGAAGTGGTTAAGTATATGTGCATTGAGCAATGCTGAAAATGGTTGGTAGTTGAAGTCAATAAATTTAACACAAATGGGTAAAACTTATTCATATTGTGCCAAAGTTGCTCTGGTATGGTATGCTAATACAACTAAGAGTATATATGTTCTATTTTTGTACTTGTTAACATTTCTCTGATGGTTCAATTTCGGAAAATTATGTTCCTCCTTATTTATATCGGTTTTTTTATCTCCTCATAGGATTTAATTAATTATACCACACACATGAAATCATAAAACATGTTTTTGCACCGTTTTCAACAGACTTATGTTTTTTAAAGCCCTGTAACCACCAAAAACATTTTTGGCCTGGTTCATAACAATTTCTAGAAGGTGGACCATTATTACCAATTTTGTGACTTTTTTATTTTTTAGGATTGTGGGAAAGTATGAAACCAGGATATAAAATTCTCTATAAAGCAAAACAGTATGAAAATTTTATGAGGAGTAAAATTGAGCTTTAACTACTAAAAGTGGCCCATTACGTTCCTTTGCGCAACGTGCTTTGCCTTTCACTTCTTTCTTGATAAGATTAAATTATTTGTTTTACATAGCAGATAGAAATTGAAATTACATTCCGGTTAAATTAATAATAGTAATTTAATATCTTAGTTGGTATTGTTCAGAATATTAAGTCAATACAGGAGATTTATCTGCACTTGGTAAATTTACTATGACAATCAATAAAATTGTGATTATTTCTCAAAAATAAAGTAAAAACACTATTAATGCATGCTTTGTTCCCATTAAACCACCCTGTGAATGCTCTAAAGAAGGATAGTTGTAGATGGGATGGTTAAAATTAAATTTAAAACCTTAAATTAAGGTTAAAAGCCAATCAACTTTGTTTGAACTAGTTAAGAAGATAAATATATAGCCTCAATGTGAACCTTGAGCTTAGCTGTTTTGTTATTATGAGAATAGATTTGCAAATGTTTTAAATGGTCAGGGAAGAGGTGTAGTCAATAAGCTTAACAGAAAAATATAAATACATTGACTGCAACCCCCCGATATAGCTTCTATATTATACCTTGAAAATCATAATCATCAGATTTAAATTTTCAAAAAAAGTCGAATATCTTTATCACTGATTGCACTTCTTTCTAAGCTTCATCAAGATTGCCTTTAAATTGAAAAATACTTACAGCAAAACTATTTTTAGTATGAAATCATTTATCGTTGGTGCCTTCAAAGCGACACAGTGGATATTTATTTATTCACTAAACGTCACTAAGTAAAATTTTAATATTTTATTTGAAAAGAAAAGATAAGACCAGGACCGGGACTCGAACCCGGATCTCCCACTTCTCCGTAGTGGAGAATAAAGTGGGAGATCCGGGTTCGAGTCCCGGTCCTGGTCATATCTTTTCTTTTCAAATAAACTATTAGAAAAATTATGCCATATAAAAATAAAATAAACTAAAATTTTAATAGTGAAAAGTAAATTTAATTTTCACTAAGTGAAAGTTTACACTTACAATTCTTGAAAAATGAACTTAATTTAGACTTTATTTCTGACAGATTACTCGGGACGACTTTCACAATTCATGTAACTCCTGACGTAAACATATCGTATTTTAGTTACCACAAACCTATTGTCACAGTATTTAATAATGATGATAATACTATTCACAGAGTAAATAAAGTTCAAAGTCATGTCAAATGTTCATGGTAGAACAAACGGATCTTCTCAAGAATGATTTATATAACAGAGATAGTGAAATGCTTTATTTTTTCTAGCGGTGCTGTCTAACTACATTGGATTGCCATACCCCACAGCATACTTATCAATCCATATTGGACATACTGCATATTACAATATTAAATTTATGAATTTTCTTTTTACACATTCCTTGTCATACCTATTACATATTTCTCGTTTTCATGCCAAATACGTACTTAAGAACTACACTACAATTCCTATTTCTTTTTATAATTTATTTCTTTTATATTTATTTTTAAATTTTTTAAATATTTTATTTGAATAGAAAAGATATGACCAGGACCGGGACTCGAACCCGGGTCGGGTCTCCCACGTATCCGACGTGGTACTTAGCCACCTCAGGCATCCTGGTTCGCTTCTCGGTCAGACATATCTTTTCTTTTCACTGATCCTATATCTCCTTGTTCTCGCAATTTGCGATGTATACACGGGGAGAATGTTAATTAAACATTACTTTTATTTTTGGATCTTGTTGACTTATGTCATTATATATTATTATAATTTATTTCTTTTATTTTATTGTTAGATGTTATAATTTTTTAAATATTTTATTTGAAAAGAAAAGATATGACCAGGAACGGGACTCGAACCAGGGTCTTCCACGTATCGGTCGTGGTACTTAGTCACCTCAGCCACCAAGCGAACCAGGATGGCTACTTTTTACTTCTCTTTTTCTTTTTATTCTTCTTAATAACGAGAAGGCAAAGAAACTATAAAACAATTATGTGGGGTATCAGCTACTATGTATATGATGGTGAATTACCCCCAGGGAGTTGAGTATAATATTTTCAGTGAGCACTGCCACATCCCTACCAATGACACTCAGATCATCGAGGAAGCACCATGCTCTTTTCGGAATCGTTCTGCGATACCATAGGCCTCTTATGGTGAACTCTCTCTTTCTCACGGAATTTCTCCTTCAGGAAAGGGATGCACTTATCATATATTTCTTTCTATTCCCTTCCTACTCCACCCGCCTGGTCAAGGCCGTTATTTTCAAATCTAACTGTCGGATCCAATACCCACGCTATCTTTCTGGTCTTTGGAACAAAGCAGGCGAAGTATTTTTCTTTAAGGAGCCTCATTAATTTGTGTTTGATCCTATGGTGTCAGCGAGTTATGAGGAGGGAGTTGTTGGGACATTTACCCAGCACATGGGTTGGTGTTTCAGACTCTCTGCCGCATTTGCAACAGAGGGACCCAAATTCTCTTGCTTGACCGCTGGCTCCAGGGACTCCACACAGGAGCGCATAGTTGATAATCAGTTTTAGGTTTGGTCCACTCCGATCCCGAGAGTATCTATTTCTCGCATATATACCTGTTGGTTTTCGGTGTCTCCTTGAAATGACTGACTCCAACACCCTGCCATCTGCAATTAGTCCATTCTTCGTAAGAATTTTCTCGCAGCGACTGTAATAGAGCTCTCACGCGTCGGAAGCCCTGATCAACTCTCAGTCTTTCAACACTCTGAGCAATTTCAGTTTCATAATTAAAGATTATAGACTGGAACAGGGCATCCAAGACATTAGACAGTCGCTGAGCAATTGACCAATGCTGCAGTGGAGCCTCCCATTGACAGCGGATCAGTCCCAGGCCTCGATACCTCTTTGGTGCGTACATCATGGTCGTAGAGGTGTTTGCTGGGATCCCGATAATGGCCTTGATACTTCTGCAAGGATATTTTCATCAATGCCTTCTAACACCGCAGTATCTTTGTTAGGGGCACGGTTTGGAGAGGATAGGTAAGTCCTGGGAACAGGTACTGATTGACAATGTTGATGTTTTGTTCCGGTTTGTAGACAAGAGCTCACTAATTTGTCTAAATTTTCATTTAATTTAGTCACCGTTTCCT
Organism: Arma custos; assembly: GCA_037127475.1. Lineage (NCBI taxonomy): Eukaryota > Metazoa > Arthropoda > Insecta > Hemiptera > Pentatomidae > Arma > Arma custos. The sequence goes on from CM073759.1 coordinate 113,498,577, forward strand.
CATCGAATACAAGTTCTCCCGAGAATGTACATCCTAAATATTTTATTCGATCTTCTGCCTTACATGTATGGACGACATCTCCATTCTCGAGAGAGAGCGTAGTCGTCCGCAGCTCTCCTTTTCCAATCAAGATACCCATACTCTTGCTTGGGTTGACAGCCAAACCAATCTCCTCAAGTTTTCTTTGGACGCTGTTGATGATTCTTTCTGCGGCACCCTTGTCGTATGCCAAAACAGCCTGATCGTCCGCAAATCCGGTGAGGACCACAGATTCTTGGTCACTCGTGAGTTTTTAACCACACATCTTGGACATACTTTCGTCACACAGGTCGCGGTATAAGTGGTCAATGGCAAGGTTGAAAAGCGATGGCGACAAGGGTCCACCTTGGGGCACTCCTCGGAGGACATTGATTTGTCGAGTGGGCTCCTACCCATATCCTAATCCTGTTCGTGCTAAGGAGAGCCGCTATCACGTTCATGAGGTCCGGTGACACACCACTTGCCTCTATGTGATCATGACCAACATTGTCAAAAGCGCCAACCATGTCCAGGAAAACCACTGATGTTATAAACTTCTTGGAATGATATAAATAATATTATTAAATATTTATATATGCTTTGATTATTTTTTAAGATGCTTTCATTTACCCTCTTTTTACATAATCTACACAAACATAGTTCTTAAGGGGTAAACTCCAGTCGTGTGTTGGAGCTGACACACATATGTTACTTTTCTTTTTTTTTTTAAACCTAGCCAGAATTTTGAAAAAGAAAGTTATATGATAGGTTAGTACAATGCGCAATAAATTAACACCACAAAAAACAATTGGTCAGAAAAAATATTGTAGTTAAAATTTACAGAATTAAATACATATATTATTACAAAAATATGATAAACCTACAAATTTCTTTATTTTATTAATATTATTGCTATAACTACTTATTGCTATTATTATACTACTGTATAATCATTATTATTACTTTTGACTAATTCTTCTTCTCTTCCGTCCTCCTTTCTACCTTTCAATGTTGATGTGCCTCTATCAAAATATGCTCACTGCCCCTGGTTACTCGCCAACACTCATAGAATTCAATTGCTTCCCTCTCCTCTCTACTATTGGAAAACCATGAGAAATCTAAGACATTCTTGGCACCCTTCTTGGTGTTTTGTTTGTTGGTTGAGCTTTAAAGAACTTGTGTGATTACCAATATTCACTAGTTTTGTCCACCTAGCTTAACCATTGTAGTTACTTCTCTAAGATTTGAATTAAGGATTTACCCCAAACTCCTATTGTATCCCATCATTTCAAACCATAACTATCCAAGTCCAGGCCACAAGTTAATGCTTCCCTTCTTAGTTTTCTTTCAAGAAATACTCGGCTCTCTCTTCCATATAACAGCTTGGAAAAATAAATATTGTGGGTTAATTTTTTATTCGCTTAACATCATTTTATGCTCCTAAGGCTGATTGTAAAATGCTACATGCCTTAAATTTTGACTATCCTGGTATAATTAGGATAGAGATTTTTAACAAGTACCTGAGAACACACAGTCTTGGGACTGCCATTGCATCTTCTCTGAAGGATGGCAAAAATAGGGATTTTTTACTCCTTTTAAGAAATCCTAAGGCAACCTGCTAGGCTGCAGACCTTTGGGCATAGTATTTTGTAAATAAATATCATCAAAGAAATGTAGTTTTCTTTTTGTAAATATAAATTGGTGAATTCTTAAAGTTTTCATAACATAGAATTTTGTGCAGGAACTTTCACCAGTACCTCATAGGTTCATCTGAAGTGATTTTTTTGTCTTCTTGCATTTAGGTCATCCATTATGATCATATCTTTATTCTTATTCTGTGGCTGAAAAACTTCTTGTTCTAATTAAGCGTTATACTGTCCCATGTCAAAGATTTCTTCAACTCTTGTAATATCTCTAATTCTTAGGATGCTAGTTCTGCATGCATTTATAATCCTGGAAGACAGAAGATATTACTAATCACAATCTATACCAAGACAATTATTTTAATATTGTTTTCTAATACAACAGAATATATTGATTCTGGCATATCTCTCAACATTTAAGTGAAGGCACTTTTTATTTATTGAATATGATATCGTTGAACAGGTTTTTTTTAATTTTTGAATTCTTGCACACCAGAATAAAACAGAAGAACAATACTTAATACATGAGAGGCACATAAATGAGAATCCTACATATGTTTTTTCTTATCCTGAAAATACTGTAATATTGAAATGGTGGTAATAAAGTGAATCTGTCATAAGTAAAATAAATACATAGAATAATAAATTAAATAAAAGATAAAAGTAGATAAAACCAATAAATACCTGAAAATTTCAAACAAATCCTGTAAATGTGTTGAAATTAGACTGGCTATTATGGGAAGAAGAATCACAACAATAAGAAGAGCACTCATCAAAGTGACCACATCCTTCTCTGACTAAAGGGAACAAAATACAATTAATATACATTCTGAATATAAAAAAAGAAAAATTAATAAAATAAAGAATTATGAGAACAAAATAACAAAATGTAGCTAAGCCACATACAATACATTCAACATTTTCTGAGCAATATCAATTCAAAAGAGAGGATAGAACAGAGTGTACTTTTACTTTTTATTGAATTAGTTTAAATAAAAGGTGCTTAAAAAGCTAATTAAAGAAACAAGAAATTTTAACATCAATACATAGTGAGGTATGTATTCTCTGATGACAGAGGTCAGTTCTTCAAAAAGAAAATATCATGAAGATTATACCGCAATTGAAAGGTAGTAGTCCATAGAACATTCTAGATATTAAGGTACTGTCATTACTTTACTCAGTCAAAGGTTATTGTACTTTGAAAATAGAGGATCTAAAAAATCTTTTTGTCATTTTTTGGTTTATTTCCGAAAATTGAAAAGTGCAGCATCAAAAATTGTGGGGTGTTTATGGTGATGAGTGTTCAAGAGAAAATTTATTGTGACAAAATTGATTTACTCGTTTTCGTTCTGGAAATTGTAAAAGATTAACCTCATCCTGACCAGGCAATCATTGAAAAAATTGAAGTAGACTGATTTGAAATTTTAATGAATGAAGTTGCTTTTATAAACATGAAAACAAACCGAAACTAATTTTTTCCTAACCCAATATATTTACAGATTTTTATTTTCAAGATAAAAAATTATATATGATAGTTATAAATCAACTTCTTAAATATCAAAACAAACAAATTTAAATAGTTACTAGAACGGAATTGGAAAAATTGAAAACAATAAGTCTACAGCAAATACCAGAAAATATCTAATTAGTCAATGCTTTGCTAAATCTGGTACCACCAGGACATAATAAAAATTCAGATTAATGAAGATTAAATATAGCACATCTCACATCAACATACTCATCGATCAGAGACATCAACACAATAAATAGTATTTGATTGTATGTCTTGGAGTGTTGCTATTTCTGATATAGAAGGCTTTGAACAATTTTATAAAACAGCTTATTGTGTGGATTCGGCAAGATATTATTTTGTATGGCTCTAATCTTTATTAGGTGCCTTCAATCTTTGTTTTCCAATTGCTTGGCTTTTCGGGACGAGGCTTGTTAATAACACTAAAATCGCCATACTTGAAACATCAAAACCATTCCTGACATGATTAATCAGCTGGAGTTTGTCTCTGTAAAATTCCACAAATATTCTTTGTACATCAGTCATAATTTTATTTTAATTAAAACAGAAAAGTAAAACCTCCTACTAATGCTACTGAATTACGAAAATTTTGACATTTTAACACAATAAAAAATAGGTCTTTTGCATGAAACTCAGAGCAATATAACTGTATGTAATTCACATATGTATAATTTTTCTAAACCCATTGTTTGGGTGCCACTATGGAACTATAATAATAGTCAAATCCATCTTATGAAAATGGACCTAATTAATTAGTATTCCTAATTAATAAGTTTTGCTAGGTGAAGTACAAATCTATTCATTACACTCCAGATTATTTTCTAAATTATTAAAAAACTTTTTGCCGTAAATTATCTAATATTGGTTTATATATTAAACCAAAATGTTAAGTGAATTTCAATCGGTCTTCACCTATTCTACAAAATATTTCAATCTAAACGTATGACCGCAAACAATTGCCGTGTTGTTTCCCATTTAGACCAGTTACATCCGAGGCTGATTTATGAAGTTCCGTAGTGATTTAATTTCGGATAGTGGGGCCACTAACCCTCTCTAAGTATCCTAGTATGCTGGTGGGGCTGCCACCTTTGTGCTTGCATACCTGCACCCCTTCCGGGAAGGCTTCCTAAGTAAGGTGGTCCTAGGGTATATACTGTTTGTGACCTTGTGTGAAGTGTGGTGTGTTTATGTACTGAATGTGTGCTAGTGTACTGCACTAAATGCTCAAAGTCACTGGTGATATAAAGAAGATTTTATGCCAGAATCAATCAAGGCAGGAAACCATATAGGGTCACCCACTCAGCATGCAAGGATCGTGAGGGTAATATCATCGTTGAGAAAGAGGCGTGCATGAACCTGTGGAAGGAGCACTTTGTGAATATCTATGCAGGGAATCAGGATGAGGAGAAAAATGGCAATCATCTATTTCGACTGGAGGAGGATGTTGAGCCACCGGTTAATGAGGAGATAACTGGTGCATTGGAAAACCTGAAGCATCACAAGCTACCAGGAGCAGACGACACGCCTGCCGAGCCGCTGAAGTTTGGTGGAGGGACTGAAAAAACCTTTCACAATCTCATTATGGATATCTGGGAAAAGAAAGATATGCCGGCAGAATGGAGAAAATCTTTGATATGTCCCATATTCAAAAAAGGAGATCCATTCGATTGTGGAAATTATCGGTGCATAGTTCTGCAACCCTGTGCTTACAAAGTCTTTTCGAACATTCAGTTCCAGCGGCTACTCCCATTCGCAGAAAGAGAGCTAGGCCCTTACCAATGTGGATTTAGAAAAGGGAAGTCTACAACAGACCAAGTGTTTTGCCTCGGGATAATACTGGAAAGAGGGCATGAGTTTTGTGAAACAACTCATCACCTGTTCGTGGATTTTAAGGCGGCCTATGACAGTATTGATCGGGAGGGTCTCACTGAGACAATTCAATATTCCAGCAGGCCTGATAAGACTGATTAGAATGACTATGACAGGCCTTGAATACGTTGTCCAGGTTCAGGGTGATCACTCTGAAAGTTTCCCATCTACAAAAGGGGTCCGTCAGGGTAATGCACTTGCCCGTTTGCTATTTAACCTGGCTCTGGAGAAAGCAATAAGAGACTCCGGGATTCGGACGACGGGAACCATCTTTAACAGATCAGTGCAGCTCCTAGCATAAGCCGACGACATCGATATTGTGGGACGCTCAAGAAAATCAGTTGAGGAGGCGTTCCTTTCTTTGGCAGAAGCTGCAAGAAAACTTGGTCTGGAGGTCAACCATGATAAGGACCAAGTATATGATAACTGACCAGCACCCAAGACATCCTGGGGAGAAAGTGGAATTTGGGGGATGCTCCTTCGAATGGGTTTCCGAGTTCACATATCTGGGATCACAGGTTTAATGCGATAATGAAATCGGAGCAGAGACCAGAAGAAGGGTATTGGCCGCAAACCGATGTTACTTTGGACTGAGGCAACAAATAGCAAGTAGGGTAGTTACAAGGAAGACAAAAATCATTTGACCTCCTTACATACAGAGCAAAGAATTGGACAATGGCCAAACATGCTTACAAGGATTTAGCCATACTTAAGCGCAGGATCCTACGAAAGATTTTTGGACCTCCACCTATGTTAGTTGGTGGAGAGTGGAAACGGAGGACAAATGAAGAAGTTTATGTCCTTTATGGGGAGCCTGACATTGTGACTCTGATCAAGCAACACCGCCTGAGATGGGCTGGCCATGTGGCCAGAATGGACGACGAGGAAACTCCATAAAGACTAGTGATGGAGATCATCCATGGGCGGAGGAGAATTGGCTGTCCCCGACTTCGATGGATCGACTATGTGGCTGCGGATGCAAGGAGCTTGGGAGTCGGCAACTGGATGGCAGCAGCACGGGACAGAGACTTATGGCGGCTGCTGGTTGAGGAGGCCTGGACGCGTCAATGTGTTGTAGCACCAGACTAATAATAATAATAAGGGTATGACCAAGTATTTTATTGTACAAACTCGGCTAACCAAGTAGTGACATAGAAATTATATTTTATCTATTCAATTTTGGTTGTATATAAAGTTGCTTAGCGAATAAAAGTAAATGAAAATATATTTAATAATGAAAACAAGACTTGGTGTTTTGATTTACTGCACCCCCAACTATTTCTTCCTTAAATATAATAATATATCTTGAATGATAATAGCTAACCTTGTATAAATAAGTAAAAGAAAATGTTCCGGGTGGAGGTCAATAATTGCTCAAAAGTAGGGGGAACGTTGGCTCTTTAATATACATTTCTCCCAACTTTTGAGAAATTTATTGACCTCCACCAGGACCATTTTCTTTAACTTATTTATAATATAATAACTCATTTTATATAAATGAAATACCATTATAAAAATAATGTTATTAAGTGCTTACTTTTAATGTTTATTGACTCAAAATAAAAATAATATTATCCGTTCATACTAACCTCCTAAAATATTTTAACCTTTAATTTGATGAAATGAGAATATATCCTTTAAAAAAGTATTACACCCATATTACTATTATTAGTAAGTTTAAAAAGCTAAAGTGCAAAAAAAACAGTTATTAAAATCATAAAACAATTTTAGACTTTTCTGCAAAAGGAATAAGGTGAATTAATCCAATAATAAAAAAAATAAAAATGTTTGCGTTTCAAAAATTAATTTCTAAAAATGGATATAATGCCGTTTGTAATTCAAAGTCTCAACTTCTAATACAGTTTAATTTATAACAAGATGTGAAACAAATGAAATTAATACCTTCAAAATTTTTATTAAATCTTTAAAAATAGAATGGGATGCTATTTTATAGATCCAAGATGGATGTCTTCTAACTACATGGCCAAGAAGAGTAAGCCCTGACAGTCTATTTAATCCTCTTAATGTATCTGACAGCCTAAAAAAAAAAAAACAATAAAAAATATTAAATGGATTATTTATTAAAAAACAGCCAGATCATGTCACTCAACATTTTCATTTATTTTATAAATTATTGTCTATCGAATGGCGAGTTCAAAACCAGACATAAGTCATTTTTCAGACATAATTTTTATTTGTCAGCAATTTAAAGTTAGCCAGGCAGCGGAAATTTGTTGGGAAAATTTCTTTAAATCTGATAAATTTGTAACAAATAATTGAAGTTTTACCATTCCTAAAACTTATTTCCTAAGAACATCTCTCTATTGCATCTCCTTTTTTTATATTTTTCCATTCCAAATCTTTCTCAACTACTTGAATCCAAGTTGTTGATGATTTTTATTTCAATAGGAATTAATTATATTTGCATAACAAGAGCTTAGACTTTGAACATCCGCTTTTTTTTGTTTATAGCACAATTTGTATACTTCTCTGTAGTAATCATGTCTTTTATACTCCCATTGAAACTATTTTTCTCTTGTATTATTTTAGGTTTATCAAATTTAAATGTATGTTGTATATTTCTAAAATGTGTAGTGAGAGCTGTTTGATCTGGTTTATTGGGGTTTTTTATAATTGTATCAAAACTATGTTTGTGTTAGCAAATTTAATTAATTCCTAATGAAATAAAACTAAAAATAATCTAATATAATTCAACAATTAAACAAACCGGCTGTTCCTAAAAATAGATTACTTACTCATTGATCATACCTATTGCAATATAAACATTTTACTATATATTGCGAAGAAACTGATTAATGATAAACTAATCTATTCTTTGGAACTTGTATGTAAACCCTATCGATTACAACTTACACGTGCTATTGCGTGCTATTTAATGTTTTTACTAAAACCTCATTTTTCGCTGTCAGGGCATGGATATGAGACTAACCTAGTCTCGAAACGTCGCCTAAGAAGTTCAAGAAGGACTGAAACTTGAGAACTAAAACACAATTTTATATATATGTATGTATATATATATATATATATATATATATATATATATATATATATATTTATTTATTTTTTAATTATTTTTGAGTGAATTACGATTATCCGAACCATCCCTGACAACATTAGTTCGGATAATCGACGCTCCACTGTAATAGTGAAATATACCACAACACTGGAAACAACCAAATCAATAAAAATAGGAGTGACTGTTTGTTTTTTTTAATACATTTATAAAGAATGACAACATGTTAACCAAACATGTTTTTACAAACAAGATTTTCAAATATCTTTGAAACAAGAAATTAACAACAACTTGAATTCAAGTAGTTGAGAAAGATTTGGAAAGGAAAAATATAAAAAAAATGAGATGCAATAGAGAAATATTCTTAGAAAAAAGTTTTAGGAATGGAAAAACTTTACAGAGTAGGAAGGGAAAGAAAACAGACTCAAAATGATCTAAGCAGAAAGAAGGAACCACAGCAGAATGAACGTTGAAATTGTCTCCAGGAGGCATTAACAGAGAAAGATTACTTTTAAATATAGAAAAGAAAGTGGAATCAAGAGTATTAATAAAATTTATAGGAAATATTTGTTAAACATGTAGTGCTTAAGCACCTAGCCATTCCAAATAAGAACAATTGTTGCTTCGAGTTGAGTTACAATTTTCATCTCTTTATTAATTTTATTTTTAATGTTTTCCAAAAATACAAGTTATTTAATAATAAAAGTTAGTTAGGAGAAGGGAATGTAATTATGGGTAATGTTTAGATTTTGGTGATCAGTTCTTCAAGAAATAAAAGTTTCATCTAACACTGCGAAGCGTAGATAATATATATTTGTTGAAACATTCATTTCTAAATGAAATGATTACCGAAGTATACACATTTGACAAAATTACTAACTTGTATTTTTGGAAAATATTAAAAAGGGAAACAAATGAAAAGTTGAAACTTGTATTGACTTAACTCGAAGTGACAACCTGCAGAACAATTACCTAAATAAGTTAAGATTGCAATAGAGATACTTAATACTCTAACCCAAATTAGGTGAAGGATGTCTTACCGAAGAGACACTTTTGTATTTAACATTAATGCCTTTAGTTTAATATGATATCTATAAAAATGTTGAGTATCTCAAAGAATAATTATGATTTTTGTGAATGAAAATTTATTTTGATGCCAATTTATAACTTATAAAGAACCTAAATTGAAACTTACTTGTCAAACAAATAGCGATCGTGAGGTTCTCGAACACATATCAAGACATCAACTGACCGTTCTGATCCACAAGACAGATAATAATCGAACATACCATTGAGAAGCCATGATTCCTTGGCTTAAAAAAATAATCCAAATAAATTAAACAAACAATGAACCAGCTAACACGAATTATAAAATTATTTCTATTCTTACTTGAGTTAAAAAGTTCCCGGAACTTTTTTTTTGCTTCTTCAGCAATTTCTGAATCATTGGATTCAAGAGAACTGAAAAGTTCTTGTATTTGCTCCATTTTAAAATAATAATTCTTACGGCATTAACACAATCAATTGAGAATTAATTGAGAACTTCTGAATCATTTAAGCAGGGATATAGGCACATACCTTGCTTGACAACTCTGAAACATTTGCACCTATAGGCTTATAATTGAAACTAAGAATGTAATTATGATCACGTTATTTGACAATAAGTTAAGGTATTCCAGTAAAGAAATTTAGAAAAACATACAAGCAATAACTACATATCTGAACTTTGATCAAATAAACTGGATGTTGAATTGTTTTATTGAATAGTATTGACTATTGAAATGAATACATTTCCTTTTTAAGTAATTAGATTAGTAACAATTAAAACTATTTACTTAAATAAAATAAACAAATATTTAATAGCAATGGTTAAGTACGTTTTTAAAATTTATTACACTTTTTCACTAGTTCGAAAAAGTATACATTCACGAAATGCATGGTATTTCATTTTGAAAAATTTAAAATTAATTAAGCCCTACCAGGCCGAACCCTTCGGGGTTTTCATCTCCATTACCACCTCTCAAGCATGGTAAATTGACTGAAATTAAATCGTTTGATATTCCAGTCATAAATCGAGTGTATATCATCGATAGGCTAATTGTATTATTGGTTCCATCTATCTAAATTAATTTTATGAATATTTTAAGAGACATATAAATATTAAAATAAACAAAGTATAATTTACAATGCTAAGAATTGCTTAAGTTTTCGAAAATAAAATTTCTAAAGTTATCACAAATATCGATACATCTTATAATTAGTATACCTACGTATCATAATACAGATCTACTATTCTGTTTCTCGTTTAGAGAAACTCAAATTTTGTTGTCATCTATTGATAATATGAATCAATTGTTTTGTTGAACATATTATTTAGGTTATTTTGTTTGAAATTTATATTTTTGCTCTCAGCTTTAGTTCAGTGATTTCTAGCTAACCATAAATAATGGACTTTCAGTGAGGCTCTAGTTAAAATGGCGTTTTCATAACAATTTGGAGTTCCTAATATTTGAAGACTCTTTGTATCACTGCTTTGCCACGTTAAAAGAATGGGGTGAGTGATTTTTATTTACATTTTCTACAAAATACAAATTCGTACTAGTTAGATGTTTACATATGACTGTAATGGAAAATGCATTTATTCATTTTTGTTATCTGTTAATAAATTCACTCTCAAATTAAGTTAGTTCTATTATTAAATGTTTAACCAGGTGTGCTTTATAGGGCTGGTGATTTAGAAGTTCTGCTTTCCAAAGTTGAGGCTGTTCCTCCTGAAAATACAGCTGATAAATTACAAGATGAAGCTAGCAAAGAATCTAAGAGACTTAAAAAGAAAAAGCACAAACACCATGGCAAACACAAAAAACATTCATCTGAAAAAAAAGAAAAGTGAGTACAGATATTAGTTTCAGAATACATCAGTAGAAACATTCAATTTATTTTATAATCAATGAAGTTGCTTATAAACGGTCAGTTATTTGTACAGCTATTCTGATCAATGCCCTCAGTATACAATTTTTCATAACATGAAGATGTAATTATAAAAGATTATGAAGACTTTAGATGTAAGCTTCATTATGTAGTATATTTAACTTGTAACCAAAAATTAATTGAGAAGTTGTAATTTACAATTGTGTTATCGTAGCTCGATTTTGTTGAAAGTAATTAGTTATTAAAACTACATTTCATTCAACAAACTTTGAATATGTGGGAATTAAGCATGAGCTAAAATATATCAATATGTTTTTAAACATATTTTTAATTATACATAAAACTTCACTGGTTTCTGGTTTAGACCATGTTAAAATTAAACCAGAAACCAGTGAAGTTTTATGTATAAATAATGGCCGTGAAAACCTGAAAGAATATTTTTAATTGTTCTCATTGTTCTATAAGTCTATAAACTTTAGAATGAATGGAGGAATCAAAATCCTTTCTTTATTACTGGAAGTTAAGTTGAAAAACTTTTGTTCCATAATGTTACAACTTTTTTAGTAATTACTCGATTGCATGACACTAATTTTGGGGACTTAAGTGCATTCAGACAGATCTTCAATTTTGGAACAGAATGAAAAAATAAAATTTCTTACATGTATGTCTTTATCTCATATTACATGTTATCATATATTATCATATAATACGTCTTCATTATCATTTATTCCTAGGACCCAAGGATTATAGATATCCAATCTGAAGAATATCAAACAAAGCATATAGTTGTAATTGTATTGTAAACAAATGCAAAATTAGTTAAAACAGTACCTTAATTTCGCTCTTGATAATTTCATTAAAATATGTAAGAAATAAAGCTTTAATTTTTTGTAATAGAAAATGAATTAACAAGTACTGTTACAGCTTAATAACTTTTACAGAAAATTATATTCAGTATCTTCCTTTAGTAAACAATTTTATTAGAATAAGATTTTTTATCAATACTATTAAAGTATCTATTGAAAAGCCATATTTTTAATTTTTATCTTTTGAAAATCTAATTAAAACATTCAAGAATATAAACATAATCAAGGAAAGGAATAGCCATTTTTAATATGAGGTAGACAAACCTTAAAAAGTAATCCATCAATCACATTGATCTAACCTCACAATTGATAAGCTCCTTATCAATTGTCAAACAGTGGGTTGCGAAAATTTAGGAAGGGTGGTGTTATGCGTGATGAGAGAATTAGAACCAATAACTATAGTCCGAGTTACTTTTTGTAACTTGGACTATAGTTATTGATTAAATGATTTAATCGTTTTTTATATCATTTTACTATTATTCAGGTTGGTGTGGGATTCGATCTAATCACTATCAGATCGAATCTCAAACCATAAAAACTATGTTACACACTCTTTCTCTTCCTGTTTCCTGTCTGAATTTTGGAAGATACACATTTTTCATGTTTAAATCCTTGATAAATTCCTCTTCAGATTCCATGATTTGGAAGAGTACCTTAAAATAGAAAGAAATTTTGATTAGTGTACTGCTATATTTGTCTTTCTTTTGTTCAGGAACCCCCCTTTAACAGCTGTCAACATCCTCCCTGCAGCTCTTTCAGTTAGGTCGATATTTATAAACCCATTTTAATCGTGTTCCCTGGTGTTTGTTACTTTTCATTTATTCTAGGGATTTGTTTTCAACATTCACTGTACTTGTGCAACCCTTATCTTTTTTTTACCCACATCAAGGGATGGTTTGTAATGGTTAAAGGATCAAAGGTTGATTTTGGTCATTTACATAATTAACCTGTTAACCGGGCTATAAAATCAAATTTTGTATTTTCCTTTGTGATATATATATATATAAACGAAAACGTATGTATTTCAGTCTTTTCATTTATTTTAACACATCTCGCGCCAAGCCCCAAAATCGCGATTTACTCATTCGGGCCAAAATCTTTTTCCATGATTTTTCATCAATTTTCCGTGTGTGCACCGGTGATCACGCGGCCCCAGTAAGTAATTTTAAGTAATTTTTAATTAAGGTTGCTTGTGGATATGTGAACCCGCGGCCCAAACGAGTACTCAGGTCGTGCGCACCGGTGCCGCACATGGCGCTAAATGAGTTAAGCATAAATAAAAAAAAAATAATAATATCAAATTTGTATATATAGCACAAAGGAAAATACAAAATTATGTTTGATGTATTTGCTTGTCCCGCCCGGTTAACAGGTTAATCATCAAAAATCTGATAAAGGGATAAGCAGTTTTTTTAATCAATACATTTAAAAAAAAAATTGAATTTGATTAAAATCAATTTTTCGCCAAAAATTAGTATTATATCTATATATATTTCATAAAGTGTCACATCTTATATCCCTAAAACAGTTACAATAAAAAAATTACTGTATTTATTTTATTTACTTTAATTTCACTTGACAACATCTCATAACCTTAGTCATTTGTCTTAGTTATCTGAGACAGTTGACAAAAAGTTGTCATTTTCCTCAAAATCTGACTTTTGAACTTCTACTAATTCACAGAACATCAGAGGTAATGAATATCTTGATATCATCAGAAGGCCTCTGTTGGTTTGAAGATTTGTGTATAAGTTAATGTCACTCAACTATGACCTTTAGAACTGGAGTCCTTAAAGATAATTTGATTACGATAAGTATCTTGACGGATGCCTAGAAATCAGCGAGTATTAAAGTCTCAGAGGTGTTCAGTGAAGATATCTTATTAGCAGTCACTTTTTTCAACATACACTCTATTGGCCTCAAAGTACACATAGTTATTTTACCCACAGACCTTTAAAGCAATCCAATACAAGCATATATTGTTTGTCTAGTGTAAGTATTGTGGTTTTTAAAAGAATATTGTGAAAGTAAGGCATGAGATGGGTACATTGTTATATGTCAAAAGGAATGTTTTAACTTTATAACTATCAAATGCTAATATTTTTATTGCAGGAAACATAAGCACAAACACAAAAAAAAAGATTCCATGGAAAATGGTGATGTTAAAGTCAAGGTTAAATCTTCTAAACACAAGGCGAATACTAAAGATATCCAGAAGTCTAATGGTGATTCAGTATTGAACGGAAGTAAAATATTAGATGTAAAGAAAGATTCTTCAGATTCTGAATCTGATAGTAAACCTATCAAAGATATAGATTCTGATAGTGTAGATGTTGGGATAATTGAGGAAGAAATGAATCTAGAAGATTTAATGAGGCAAAAGGTAATTTTTTGTACAATATCACTTCATTCATTGTTTAAGAATACTTTCAAGTTTAGTGGTGTGGTTTCCAGATAGTATTTTTTATTTATTCAATTTATGGGACAAATTAGCTTTGTTTAAAGGGCTTGCTTTCAATCAAAATATCTGTCAGTGTCCGTTTATCTTCCGAATCCGGCAATACCTGGTGGTTAATGTTCTCAATATTTGTATTGATAGTTCTATTGATGCTTTGGTAATTCTAATATGTCAGATAATTTAGTAGTTTTAATTGATTTTTTGGGATTACTCACTACCCATTTAAATAATTTTAATTTTGGTTTATTAACCACTCAATCTCTTTTGTGTAATTCGTTATTCAAGATCTTAAGCACTCTAGATATTGTGTGTATTTATATATATATACCCACTTCCCAGTAGGATTTGGTCTCCAGGGAAGTTAGACCATCATTCCCTAAGGGGAAGGCCTACATAAATTAACAAGAAAAAAAAAATGTATATAGTATCTGTAGTAAAATTATTTTAATAATTCCTGTTAATTTTTGTAATAAAGGCTTTATTCATTCATCCATTCATATATATATATATATATATATATATATATATATATATATATATATATATATATATATATATATATATATATTGTTGAGGTTCAAAATAGGTTAGAAATAAATAAAAAATTATCGATAGTTATTATCAATCGGACGACCGTAAAGTTGATATCGATTACTGAACAATTTATTTGAGTAAATAAAAATAATTCCAAAAAACTTATATAATAAATTTTTATTAAATTAATATTTGTTTGTTAAATGAAAAAAAAACACAATTTCTATAAGTAAAGTTAATTTTCATATTGATTCAAATGGCATTGCTGCTCCCTACCGGCGTCTTTCCGCCATATCTCATTCACTCTGGTTCAGCGCCTCCTAAAGACAGGACTTCTCCATTCAACCCACTCTGGTTCAGCGCCTCCTAAAGACAGGACTTCTCCATTCAACCCACTCTGGTTCAGCGCCTCCTAAAGACAGGACTTCTCCATTCAACCCACTCTGGTTCGGTGCGTCTTAAGGACAGGACATCTCCATTTATGTCACGCTGGTGAGAAGAGCGTCCAGGGAAGAAGACCTTCTAGTTTCTCATCATTGTTCGAGTACAGAGTGTTTAGAAGACAGCATCTTCAAGTTATTAAGAAGAACGTTATATCATGTGTTGATTCGGAGGGAGCTTCAAGACGAAGATTGGTACATACATCTGTGAGTTTTACTTTATTTGAATCGTTTTACTATAAGAATTGTGTTTGTAAATTAAAATTTGTTCTAATTATCCCGACGTTTAAATTAATTATCATTGAACCACGGAGATCAAATATTGTATTATTTTGTTTTGTTTTCTTTATAATAATTTAAATTTTGTAATAAAATAAAATTAACGTTGATTTTAATTAACTAGCTATCCTTAATATCACATTATATATCTTCAATTTTATTAAAATATTAAATTCTTAACAATATATATATATTGTTAAGAATTTTAATTTTATTACAAAATGTATTTATTATAAGAGCAAAACAAAACTGAGATCTTTAATCTGCGTGGGCCAATGATAATTACAGTTTGGGATTGGTTGTAACAATTTAAATTAAAACACAATTTTTATATAATAACCACTCACATTTATCTCATCCAATTGTCTTCAAACTTCTTCACCAATAACAGTGACGCCGAATGACACCGATGCTTCTCTTGAACACTTGAAAACTGATCCTTACAGCAAACTGTCAGTGGTAAACTAGCTTGTAGAGATTCTATCTTCAGGACATCCAATCTTAAAGTCATGTAACTTAAGTCCTCACTCAGGGCGTTCTTGAAGAGAGCTCACAAACCTGGGAAGGTCCTATCCTCAGAAACCCACGCTGCAGAATGCTTGAAAGATGGCGGGAGCTTTGCCTTGTCCGTAGTGTGGGCAATGCCATTTGTATGATTTGAAAATCAGTTTTACTTATAAAAATTGTGTTTTTCATTGAACAAACCAAATATTAATTTAATAGAAAAAAAATATGTCATAAGTTTTGGAATTATTTTTATTTACTTAAATAAACTAATCATAAATCTATGTCAACTTTACGGTAGTCCGATTGATAAGCAAACTATCGATAGTTTTATTTTTATTTATTTCTTACAAATTTTGAACCTCAACAATATATATATATATATATATATATATATATATATATATATATATATATATATATATATATATATATATATAAATAGTAACATCACTTCTAGTAGTTATTGATGCTAGGAGTTAGACGAAACAACATCAGGCCCCCCCTCGACAGCCGGACTGCCCAGAAGAAGACCTGCAATGTGAATTGAAACATTGGCTCTTTAATAAACAATTTTCCCTACTTAAGAGATTTGATTAGAAAATATAGTGAATGCCATGTTATTGGCGAAAGACAAAAAGAATTTTAAGGAATGAAAAAAAATGAAGAATGGAGGAAGGAGGAAACTAATGTTAATAGAATAGAACATACCAGAGGGTTGAAGAATCCAACTGCATCTAACTATAATAAACTGAACTATTTAAACGTCTAAACCAATGTTAATTAGTATTGCGAACTCACTAACAAATAAAAGCACAAAATAATATTTAAAAAATTGTTTAAAACATAATTAAAATTTTCTCAAGCCAGGTATTTTATTGAATACTGTAAGGGGATGTCACAAAAATAAATAAAATGAAATCACTAAAATAGAGCCAAAAACTCAAAAAGAAACAATATTATTTATTATAATGCTATTGGGAAAAACCACAATGCAAAGCCTTATGTTTCAAAAATACACCCACTTAACAGTCGACGTTTCGCCTATTCAGGCATTTTCAAGACACCAAAAACAAAAAAGGGGTTATGTGAATTACATCTCGAAGAAAAAGGTGCAATACATCCCAATGATCAGCAGCCCAAACAGGCTCCAAACATGAGACAGCACCCCACCACCAAGACATTCAACATACAACTGTGTGATGAACATACGGTGAGTTGTATGTTGAACGTCTTGGTGTTGGGGTGCTGTCTCATGTTTGGAGCCTGTTTGGGCTGTTGATCGTTGGGATGTATTGCACCTTTTTCTTCGAGATGTGATTCACATAACCCTTTTTTTGTTTTTGGTGTCTTGAAAATGCCTGAATAGGCGAAACGTCGACTGTTAAGTGGGTGTATTTTTGAAACATAAGGCTTTGCATTGTGGTTTTTCCCAATTGCATTATAATAAATAAAATGAAATAAGAAAGTGAATAAGTAAATAAATGTATATCTATGGGTCATCTTTATCTGTTAAATGTAATAGAGGATAAAACATTTATTTCAATTAAAATATAATTAAAAATATATATCTATATTTATAATTAACACACTCACATATTTAGACAGTACTGTGCGAATTAATGTGAACACGTGATAATAATATAATTGTTCATTTTTTGCAGTTGGCAACACGTTTATTTGTCAAAATGGCGGCTATTTTGTGTTTGTGTTTTGTCAATCAGTAAGTTACGAGACACAACAAAGCTACAGACGCATTAAATTTTGTTATTTTTTAGAACTACAGTTTTTTTGGAGACGTAAACGTAACTAAAGTTTTTGGTTTCTTATTTTTGAAGATGGATATTTCTCCAAAAAAACACACTCAGATTGTTATTTTGAGTGAATACACACACATCAATGATTCAAAGAGATATACAGCCGTGGAGTGTGGATCGAGTTTGGGAGCTGTTAATAAGATTTTGAACCAAAAAAGGGAAACTGGGACGATTGAGGTGAACAGAAAAGGGAAATGTGGAAGAAAGACAACAGCAAAAGGTGAAGCTTTTCTCGTGAGGCAAAGTAAATTAAACCCTAGAAAAACCAGCCAAGAACTTCAGCAAGACTTAGCGCATGCTGGGGTTGTTCATGACTCCACCGTATGAAAACGTCTTATTAAAGGGGGGAGAAAAACAATTAGACCTAAAAAAAAAAAAAACCGTTATTGACGGCTGCTATGATGATAAAGCGATATGATTAGGCGAAAAAATATGTAGGCTGGACTGTTGAAGACTGGAGAAAAGTGCTGTTTTTAGAAGAGAGCCATTTTTTGGTACAAGGAAAGCAATCTCATTTTGTTAGAAAAAGCGACAAAGAAAAACTTACAACACTACATTTTGATAAAACTGTCAAACATCCATTAAAGAAGATGTTCTGGGGCTGCTTGTGCCGATCGATGGCATGATGAACTCACAAAAATACAAAGAGTTGCTGGAACAAAGATTGGAACCCGAGCTAAGAAAAGTTGATGCCAACGGTCAAGCAGTTTTCCAACTAGATTCAGCTCCATGTCATGTGTCCAAGGTGATGATGAAATATTTCAATGAAAAAAAAAACTACATGCCTTGAATGGCCAGGTAACTCTCTGAATCTCAATCCAATCGAAAATCTGTGGGCTATAGTTAAAGCTAAACTTAAAAAAATTGATTGCACAACAAATAAAAAGCTGATTGAGGCCATAATTCAGACATGGTTTAGAGACACGCAAATATCAGAAAATTGTAAAAAAAACTTGTAGATTCTATGCCAAATCATGTACTAGAAGTTATAAAAGTTAAGGGAGCACACATCTTGTACTACAAAAAACTTAATTGTAATTGTTTCTGTGTATTTTTTCCTCAATAACGAATATTTCTTATTTTTTCTAATTTATGACTTGTGTTCACATTAATTCACTTAGTACTGTAGTTAATTTATATATTTAACATTTCTTAAAAATATATGATTGTTTATTTTTTTATTTATGAGATATTACTAATTTTTAATTGACGAAAGCCTACCTGAAGATCAAGCAGGATTTAGAAAAAATAAATCGGTGATTGATCATCTGTTCACTCTTAATCAACTAATAGAGAAATCACAAGAATACAACTTCAAACTCTACCTGGGATTCATCGATTTTAAGAAAGCGTTCGACAGCATATACCACGTCAATATACGACCGACATTAGAACAGCTAGGAGTGGACAAGGCATACGTTCAAATAATAGAAAATATGTACATCGAAAACAAGAAGGGATATGTAGAAACAGAAAGAAGAGGAAAACTGTTTCCGATCAGGAAAGGAATCAGGCAAGGCGATTCCCTATCACCAACAATCTTCATCGCAGAATTAGAAAGAATTTTCCAAGCTCTAGACTGGTGTGACAAAGGAATTTCTCTCGACGGAATAAAAATTAACCAACTAAAATTTGCGGATGACGTAGTTTTGATTGCAAGCTCTGAGGATGAACTCATTACAATGATCAACCAGCTGAAAGAGAAGATTTCGAACTACGGGCTGATATTGAACCCACAAAAAACAGCAATCATGACCAACGGACCCAGACTCCTAGAAATGAAGATCGCTAAAGAAGTTAGATATCTGGGACAAATCATCTCATTTGAAAAGAGGAGTCAAATAGAATTTGAATCAAGAGTCGGCAAGGCATGGAAGAGATTTTGGAGCCTTAGAAGTATATTCAAAAGCCGCCTAGAGATGAGACATAAAACAACCGTATTCAACAGCTGCTTAATCCCTGTCCTGAGCTATGGATGTCAGACATGGTCACTCACTAAAGCCTTAGAGAGAAAGATAACCACATGCCAATGAAAAATGGAAAGAATAATGCTGGGAATTGCACTAAGGGAAAAAATAAATTCATGCCATATAAGAAAACACACAATGGTTACCGATGCAGTCACCTACGCTAGAAGAATGAAATGGAACTGGGCAGGCCATGTGATGAGGCAAGGTGAAGACAGCTGGGCTAGGCGAGCCGCTGAATGGATCCCGCACGATAGGAAAAGGTGCAGAGGCCGGCAACGCAAGCATAGGGCCGATGAATTCAAGCAGATGTGCGGAAGCTCTCTCTGGATGTGATCAGCGCGAGACAGGGACCTATGGAGGAATATATGCCAGCAATTTCACCAGTAAGGTTTGGCTAGTCTCCGTCAAAAGACTCTAATCTCCCTAAAGGGAAGGTCTATATGTAAATACAAAATATAGTATTAAAAAGTGTAAATATTGAAGAAACTAATTCTGTATATACATATAAATAAAGACTATTATTATTACTAATTTTTAGTTAACAATAGCATCTCATAACTTTTTTTTCTCCAGGCTTTATTACAAGCAAGACTTGGAGCTTATATGTCAGATACTGATTCTAGCAATAAGGATGATGGTACAATTGTTATTGAAAGTGGGGATGAAAAGGATTTCAAACAAATTAAAAAGAAAAAGGCTCATAGTAGGTAAGACATCACAAATAGTATTTTAATTAATGATTTTTTATGTTAAAGTACTTATTAATAAAATACCAGTCTGCTACGTAATATTAAATTGTTTTCGTAACAAGTATGCCAGGTACATTAAAAATGAGCTAATTACAATATACTTAAAATATTATTTTCTTATTATATTGTTCATTTAGGAGTCCGATTAAAGATGGCAGGGTTCGTAAAGATAGCCATGAAGATAAGCATAAAGAATTCAGAGTTTCTAACTCTTTAACTAAACAAAAACGAAAAGAAGAAGAAAAAAGAAGAGACCAAAAAAGACGAGAAGAAGAGGAACGAAGACGAAAAGAAGATGAGAGAAGAAGAGAAGAAGCCAGGCGTAGGGAAGAAGAGTATAGGAGGAGAGAAGAAGAGTTCAGGAGAAGAGAAGAAGAAAGAAGGAAAGAAGAACGGTGAGTTCAGAATCTCCATTTATCAATTTATACTGATAAGGTATGAATGATAACTACCTTTAGTGCGATTTATTTTGCCATTATAGATTTCTTTGGTGATTACCCTGTCTTGTTTGAGCTTTAGTGCCTGTAGTTGTTAAAAATAATTCGTTTACAGACAGTTGAAAATATTTTAAGGTCTTTCCAGAAACATTAAAAAATTTTCAATTTCTGTATTATTTATTTATCATTACTGTACATTCATATAGTAGTGAAGATTCTTTTTCTGGTTCTATGGGTTCTAGGTCGGGTAATGCATTTCAATAATTTGGTTACCAATAATAGAAATTATCATGGAGAAGTTACTAATCTTAATTTTGATTATTTTAATACAAAAACTTTTTAATTTACTTTGTGAAAGCATCCTGTAAATAAAATGAGATACTCAGGGTCGAATATTTTCTTTATAATTATATAATTTTCTTTAGTTCATTATTAATGCTTTTAAGTGATGATATATTGTGCTGGAAAAATTAGTTTTTTTTTTTTTTTTAAATTTATTTATTGATATTTACAACTGTATTACAATTATACAACAAGTAAATAGAATGTGTGTTACATAATGACATGAGAATGACAAGTAGAGAAACTACCCACTGGTAGTACTCAAATGAAAAATTAGTTTAAAAAAAAAAAAAAATTTAAACAACTAAAGTTAGCTCCATAGTAGAGTACCTAGTTGAACTGTGGTGAATGTTGATCTGAAGATAGCGTACAGTAAAACCAAGATATTGAATGGTAAGACACCAAATGGAAATCTGAAGGTCAAATGGTATACAGAATCTGCATTTTCCGGTACCTTGGTGATGGACAATCTGTTTCCAATGTATAGATATATCTTTAAAAATTATCTTAATCCTTATTTAAGCAAATATGTGGTGAATGGAACTGGATTTTACAAACATTTAAAATAACATAACGAAGGATACGATTAGTCTGGGGGTGCAGTCAATAATAACTCCAAGTAAGCAAAACTTATTTATTACTAGTGCCGATGTTTCAGCCCACATTGTAGGCTGAAACGTCGGCTTCAGGGCTAAGAAAGAAAAACAAAAATAATTATAAAAAAAATTGGAGTACCAAGAAAGAATATAATGACATATAGAGTTATAAAATAGTAAAGAAAATTAGCGATTGATAGATTATTAAGGATTTCTATGAATAAAAAAAATGACAAAATGTGTACAGCAAGGTGATAATGCAAAATAAATACAAACAGAAATAAAAATGAGAAGATAAAAAGTAAGATACAATATGAAAAATAAATAAAAAGGTATAAATGTAAAAATGGTAAAATTTAAAAGTATGGAAAACCTAGTTAAATTACAGGTATAAGATGATATAAGATGTTAGTTAATTTATTACTACAATGTTATATTAATAAATATATATGGAAATTAATACAAAATATGATGTTACGGTATGAATACAGAAGAAATCTGTAGAAAGTAATATATGGGAATCTTGTTCAATTACAGGCAGTGATATAAAACGTTTGATAAAATATGTGTGGGAAGTTATACAAATATGAATATATTTATATTAATACAAAATATGATGTTAATGTATAAATATAGAATAAATGTATAGAAAGTAAAGATAAAAAAATCTAGTTTGAAAATGATGATTAAATTATAAAAAAATTATAATGGATTCTATTACAACATATGATGTATGCCATGAGGTGAATGGAGAAATGGGTGTGAAGAATGAAAAAGGAGAAGGATGAAGTGAAGATATAAATTATTAAAATGTGTATGAACCAAATAGAAGGAGAAGCAGCTGTGTGAACTGTAGAACTAAAGATAATTAACTGATATTTAAAATGAGTTATTTTTTAAGGGAAAAAATTATTTTTTATAAATTAGCTGGTCTGGATTGAAATCTTACTTGCATTTATATTTTTCGATTAACTTCAATATAGTTGTGCTTGATATAGTTTTAATACTCAACTTATACTTATGTATTTTTATTAATGAATTTTTCTTTAACTTTAACAGGCGGAAAGCAGAAATTAAAAGACTTGAGGAAAGGCGGAGAGAGGAACATCGTCATGAGGAATCAAGAACTAGAAGAAGTGAATCAAGAGGTAGAAGAATAGATTCATCTAGAAATAGGCATGATTCCTCTAGGCATGATGATGGAAGAGGTAGGCATGATAGAAGGGATTCAAGAGAATTAAGAAGAGATGATGACAGAAGTCGCAGACGTAGCAGATCACCTCAAGGTATTTTGTTTTTTTATTGATTATTGTTTATTGAGATTAGTGCTGAGCACTTATATAATGAACTTTGATTATATACACGATTCTTATAAGTTTCATTGTATTCAACTGTTATAAATAAGTACTTTCCAGGTCGGGATAGAGATAGGAGAAGAGATGGTGATAGAGATAGGGATCGAGACCGAAAAGATTCCAGAAGGTCTAGAAGTAGAGACAGAAATCATCAAAGGTATAGTATCATAACATCCTTCTATTTGGTATCATACAATTTTAAGATGTATATATTTTATTTATTTATTTATATTTTTATTGCTTAATACAGATCTCACAAAAATAGAAGTGTCAAAGACAAGTACAAAGACAGTCTTTCAGAAGGCTTAGGTGAATATAAGTCATCTTCTTCAGATGAAGAGTGAGTTAATTGTTTTTATTTTGTCTTAATTGAAATAGTATCATCTTCAATAATTGATTGTTAATTTTTTGTACTCAGGCTGTCAAACATTAATATTGTAGAAGATGAAGAGGATGAAGAACAAATAATTGAGAAGAGGAGGAAACAAAGAGAAGAACTTTTAAAGGTAAAATGATAACAATAAACTAGAACCACAAGCTCAAAAAGAAACACTATGATTTATTATAATGCAATTGGGAAAAAACTACAATGCAAAGCCTTATGTTTCAAATCCAGTAATACACCACTTACCGGTCGACGTTTCGCCTATTCAGGCATTATCAAGACACCAAAACAAAAAAGTTATGTTGAACGTCTTGGTGGTGGGGTGCTGTCTCATGTTTGGAGCCTATTTGGGCTGTTGATCGTTGGGATGTATTGCACCTTTTTCTTCGAGATGTGATTCACATAACCCCTTTTTTGTTTTTGGTGTCTTGATAATGCCTGAATAGGCGAAACGTCGACCGGTAAGTGGTGTATTACTGGATTTGAAACATAAGGCTTTGCATTGTGGTTTTTTCCCAATTGCATTATAGTAAAATGATAACAATTTACTTTAATTTTCTATTCGACTTTAGTCAAAGTATTCCCCTCTCTATTAATTAATATGTTCCTTGTAAAAACCTGAGGTATTGATTACTTAATTATACTTAGCATAATTCATTTTGAAATTCATTCCAGTTTTCACTTCCTTTTCGTGACTATACTAATAACACTTCTGCCTTTCCTTACTTATTATCTAATACTTCTTAATTCTAAAAAAATCATTTAGGTGATTGCCATTGATTTTTTAATTAATGATTTTTCAGAACTCATTTATTTTTATATATTCCTTTTTGCATTTTTTTTTTAGTTTGTGGTATCTTGGAAATATTTTTAATAATAATAATGTCTTTATTTATTCTGGGACAAGTCCCTTTAGAATAACAATACAGGTATTGTAAGCTATTATGCCTTAAAGTGTAAAATAATTACAAATAATTTAGTAAGTGAAAAAGAATTAAAAAAAATTGTATGTCAGCTCCGAGTGACTGGAGTTTGCCCCTTTCCGTTTCTAATGAATTTTAAATGTGTTCCTGCCAATTAATCACTTTCTACTGATATCTAACATCGCATATTCTTTCTTTTTATTTGTAAATTATTTAAAAAACTATTTTAAATTAATGTGAACTATTTAAATTAAAATTATAAATATATATTTTTAATTAATCGTGCCAACGTTAGCCTACAATGTAGGCCATCTTCAGGGCAAATAGTGGGTGCAGTGACTTGTTACAACACTAAAACTGTCAGCTGAACTCATATAGATGTATATTCACGGTTGTGAAATACATCCCAAGCAAGGATATCCTACCGGCCCAGTGCTAATTGTCAGCAATTTGGACACACAAAAAACTACTGCAACCATACCGTAAAATGTTTAAGATGCAGCGGCTCACATAACATTTCTGAATGTCCGCGACTAGGCAAACTCAAACAAAATGCTCGACTACAAGGGAGCGCATGTCGTTTCATATAGAAAATGCCTCCATAGAAAAAAAATAGAAAGGTGGAGAAGAAGGTGGCTTTAAGGTGGAGAAGGTACAACGGGAAATTTCAGAGATATGGATTTTCCAGGAGAGGGTATGGTCAAAAATAATTTCAAGGTTTTTGATGGTTGATTAGAATTTGATAGTATTATTGTTTAGAAAGAGGATTGGATTATGGGGAATAGTTTTAAGGAAGTAGTTTGACCCTATTACTATTGCCTTGGTGTTGTCCATGTTCAACTTTAGCTTATTATCCATTGCCCATTAACTTATTCGATTCAGATCATCTTGGATTTTTTCCGTGGCTGGTAATAGATCGGAAGGGGAAAAGGATAGGTATATTTGAAAATCATCAGCATAGACATGACACTGGGAATTTTGGATAAGAAGTGGAAGGTCTTATATGTAAATGGCACATAGGGTGGGGGATAGTGATGAACCCTGTTGGACACCACAGGACAGAGGAAGGGTTATGGAAGGAGGTTGACCAGGAACCAGTGCATACTGGTAGCGATCTGAGAGGAAAGACTTGAACCATCCTATAGCACTGTTGGATAAAGGTAAGTTACAAAGCTTGACAAGGAAGATTTTGTGGTCTACTGTTACAAACGCTTTGAAAAACTCTAGAAGGATCAGAATTGTTAATTTTTGTTGTTCAATTGCAGTATGGAGATCATGGGTGATTTTGAGGAGAGCAGTTTGAGTTGAATAGTCTGGTCCAAAGCCGGATTGGAGAGGGTTAATGACGGAATGTTCTTCTAGAAAATTTGAAATTTGGTTTTGAACTAGGCGTTCTAATGGTTTTGAGAGCTTAAAGAGATAGGGCGGAAGTCATTTGAAGAGGAAGGATCTTCAATTTTATTTAGCCGGCACACTAATGCGGTTTTCCAAGGAGTGGGAAATACAGAGTTTTGTAATGAGAAATTATAAATATGATGTAATACGGGCATTATGACAGGAAGGCAGGATTTTAGTAGCTTTAAAGGAATATTGTTGGGACCGTAGACATTGCTACGGAATTTCAGAATGGTGTTTAATAGTTCGTCATATGATACATGGGAGAAAAAGAAGTTATCAGGGTTAAAGTTTATATGATCAATGTCAGTAGCAGATGAGGATTTAGGAGATATATTGGGCACGAAGTGGTTATTGAGATTGCCTGGCATGATTGGAAAGGAACAGAGTTTACCGGATACTGTTTGTAATAATTATCGGAGTATTTTCCATTTGGATTTGGAATCGGTTGCATTGGAGAGGATGAAATGGATGTGATTTGATTTTGCACGACGTATTGCAGATTGGGTTTCATTGCAAAGTAGTTTGAAACATGCTTAGTTTACTGATAGACGTGTGAGACGAAATTTTCTCCTTGCTGCTTCTCTTTTCTTCAACAACAACAAAAACAACTCTTTATTCAAAATTTCTTATTATACATAGTCTAGGGAGGAAATGTATAATTTATGGGAACAAAAAATAAAAATAATAATCTGTGGTGCTGTCCAGTGCACGGATGTGCACCTTACAGATGGGGCAGCACCTTTAAGGCCTCCTGGCCGGTCTGCATCCGTCCGGTGCCGTCCAGCCTCCCCGGTCCGCCACATCCGGCCAGTCCGCATCCGTCAGTCCTGTCCTCCTCCTGGGGGCTCATCCTCCGGTGAATGCTCTGGTGAACGCTCCGGTGGCTTGCCGGGTGACTTGACCTTCCACCCGTAGACAAACTCCCTGAAATGAGGGTAGTTGTCCTCCTCCATCAGGCGGGGGAAGTCTTCCTCGGCGAGGGCGAAGATCGTCATGGTGGAAACCATCTGATCCATGGAACTATAAGAGTAAATGACGTCCCAGTTGGTGGAACTTAAGTCGGATTGAAGAGATTCGAAGGAAAGGAGGCCCAAATGGCGATAAGACACTGTTTTGGGAGTAAAGGATTTGACTGGTAGGTCATATAAAAATTGGATGAGATTGTGTGATGAAAGAAATGGAACAGGATGTTGGGACGAGAAGAGGATTTTAAGAGGTTAATCAGAGATATAAAGGTCCAACCAGGTATCCGAAAATTTGGTGAGGTGGGTAGGAGTAGGGAACAAGGTAAAGATTGAGAGAGAATATTAGGTTTGTGAAAAAGGATTTATTGGTGGAATTGGAAAGCATATATTAATGTTAATTTCACCAAATATAGTTATATTGGTGTAGGTAGAGACTAGTTGGAAAAGGGAGGGAGGATTCGAAGTGGTTGTCGAATGGAACATGAGGAGGTCGGTATACTACAGTATATAGAAGAAAAGAGAATAAAGTTGAGATTTCAACAAATATGTATTCTAGGTGAGAAAACCTAGGAGTAGGAGATTGAAGAAGGAATTTAGCTTTAAGACTTTCATGGATATATGTACCAACTCCATCTCCCCTGCGGTCAGATCTGTCATGACATATGAAAGAATAGTTTGGAAGGGACACTTGAGAGGAAAGAATGATGATAGGTTTGAGCCAAGTTTCGGAGACAGCTATGACGCAAAAATTATCTTGAAAATATTTCTGAAACTCATCAAAATGGCAATAAGGGATTGTGCGTTAATGTGACAGCAGGTTAGCAGTAATTAGTCATTACTGAGGGTGAGAGCAAGAAATTACAGGAAAACATAGTACAAATTGAGGGATAGAAAATGGAAACTTTTCGGGTAAAGAATAAATTAAATAATGATCATAATGAGTGAATGATGCGATGACAATTTTGAGTAATATGAAAATTGAACTTTCGGAGAAAATTGAAATTAAAGAAATTTGTAAAAATAAAGGAAACTGCTTAGATAAAAAATAAATTTCAAATATAATAGCACTTCTTCTGTACCTGAATGAAAAAAGAAATGAAAAATAACTGATTCGGCGATAGCGGCAAACTGTTGCAATCCGCAAATCTACCCACCTTAATAAATTAATTTCTGGTTCTTCCCCTGAATGTCTGTAGTTGATTAATTGGTAAACCCTCAATGAGGAAAACAAAGAATAATAAACCAAAATAATTCCCTGATTTATTTGTCACACTATCTTTACATCATTAAATTATAAAATAAAATACAAACAATTCTTCATCTTTACATGATTAAATTATAAAATAAAAAAAAAATAAAACAGTTCTTCTATTTTTACAAAATAATTCAATAAAAAAAAAAAGGTAGATTTTTCATAAATAAATTCAAGTTTAACTTTATCTGGCCAGATATTTTTTAATCGAAATGTTATTTGTCAATACTATTCAAGTTGCTGTTTAAGTAAACAAAAAAAAACAACAAATTATAAACATTAAATTTATTGTGAGCGCTAACAATAACTATAAATGAATAAAAATCTATATAAAAAAATAAAAGTGAAAAGTTAAGGTGGCTATTAGACAACATTCAGCTGAACACGTCTAGGTCACTAGGCTTGCTAATTGCCACTGCCAAGTAACCGTCCAATTGTCTAGACCTGACTCTGCCTCCACTGAACCAGACATACTTAATTTTTACAGATACCTGCTTCTGCCTGGCTAGCGAAGTTAGTAAAGATGCTTGTTAGTAGGAATCATTGCTTTGCTGACGTAGACGCGGTGCACCTTATTATCACCTCAGCCCAGCTGTCGAGTCGGAAAGTCCCTTTTTATTTTCCTCTGCCGAACCAATTCATCGCTAAGGGTTTGCTGCACGAATCTGGCGATGATGGGGCCAGAAGTTCTTCTTGTTTTGCCCTGAGCCGTATGGCATGGCCCAGATCTTCGGGGCACAGTTTAATGTCCAGGCCTGCCCCAACGCTTTGTATTTCTGCCTTCTGTGGTCTCTCCGTGCTTTTCTGGAATGCCCCTTATTTCATCAGTATTTTTTAATTGGTACTCCTCGGCATGGTTTAGGCGACCCTCTAGAACTGACACTTTTTCCTCTAAAAATATGTATTGTCTCTTTTATTTCTATTAACTCTTCAAAGGATTTTATTTTGGCCTTCATCTCTTTGAACTCCTCTGTGAGTGTTCTTAGCATATTCAACACTAAATTTTTAATAATTTAAGATGGAAAAATGATATAATAAAATTAATGGCATGTTTTTACTTCACTTCATTTATTTTTTTAATAGGGTAATTCCATGTCAGTTCAACTAGGCCATCTCACCCACCATCTCAGATTTTGATGAAACTTGGCTTGTTTATTCTACCCATGAAGATAAGTCACCATGCTAAATTTTAACACTCTACCTCTTACCTTTTCCTTTTTATAGCCTTTTAAAGTTTTCCGCAAATTCTAACCTATGAATACCGCAAAATGAAGGACGCTTAAAATATTAATGGGGTTTTGACACCTTTGTTGTGTTTTACTATGCTAAATATAAGTTGTAACATTTTGATTTTACCTTGTCCTAGAAGTATTTTTTTTTTTTTTTTTTACTAGAATTTGATAAATAGCCAGACATTCTATCAAACCAAGGTTTAACTTTAAAACAGTACATGATTTGATAATAACAAATTTAATTGGGTTTTATATTGTTTTTAATATTCCAAACTATCCATGGATATCTCAAATATTACAAATTAATTGTAGCCTAGTACCTTAATTTCTCATTCATGGCAACCTTTGAGCCTCCTGAGCATGTAACAACAGGCTTCCCAAGTCAGCTATCTTTGTAGCCTGAGCTTCCTGAGCATGTAGCAACATGCTTTTCAAGTCTTAACAGGCAACTCTACAGCAGCTTGTTATCTCAGCTCTTGGCTCAGTCTGTTTCTGGTGCTTCTTGATGAAACATGGTGTATGTAAATTTACAGTAGGGGTACTTATTTTCTCCAAATAGAGTGGTTTATTAACAGTATTACTTTATATTGTGTGTGAAACAGTAGTGTATTTTATTTACAGTTAACTTAGTCAAGTAATGGCTTAACAGTTAATTATTATTATTATGTAAATGGAAGTGACAAACAAGATTTCAACAGTTTACAGTTACTGTAAATATTTTATATAATTGTGCATAGAAACTTGTAGGAGTTATTTACTAAGTTAAGTGCACATTATTGATCTACTGATTTTTTGCTAAGTTTTTTTACATTATTTATTTATTTTTTAATTATCGTACTATCAAGATTAAATGGAAGCTAAATGTAGCATAGGGGATTTAACATTAACTGACTGCTACAAAACTTGTTTCATAAAAAATAAAGTTACCGAAAATGTAAGTAATTTATCCGAAGAAGAAATCAAGTTAATTAAACTAAGGACTGGGAAAGAGGATGATGGGGGGACAATTTGTTTTCAGCATGAATATTATTACTTGAATAAATATGAATTTTTACAAAAGAAATGCTGTGATCCATACAAGAAACATAAGAAACCAATTACAAAAACACTGAGAGTAGTTACTGTACAGCAAAGCAAAGTATCAATTTCAAAGGGGTTCAAAATAAAACCAGGAGAAAAACTATATGCCTCCTTTCGTAATACCTTGTTTAAAACCCAACTCACTGATGATGGTAATGATAGTGACATTGCGAAGAGAATGAGAAACCATATCATGATTTGCAAAAAGAAGAGGTAAGTTCTTTTTTAAATACATTGTTTGATCGCGTGATTAGACTGAGTAGAAAAAAAAAATAATATTCTAAATATGAGTTGAATAGATTCGTGGCGTTGAAATAAATTAGGCCAGATACTGAAACATGTGGTTTTATTAAATCTAAATATATTAAAAAAGGTTAGAGAATTTTTACATATAAAGAAAATACACAAATTACCAATTTTACAAAGAAAGAGAAAAAAAAGAATGGTTAATAATAATGTTATACAAAGAAATTAGTAAATATTAATTTCTAACTAGAAATGTAGATTCGTAAGAACATAATGTTAACACTGGACGCTAGAGCCACATGGTGTTTGAGTCCTTATCTCGAACGGTTATGTTATATCGTATTGTCTTTTGATGATTGAATGAAAGAGAACTTACAGTTGGAGGCGGAGACTTACTGGTGAAAAGTTACTACCCTTGTTCTGGCAATATACGGTTGATTGGCGATCTAGTGGTATTATAAGGGCCATGCATCTTGTGTCTGGTGATAGGCGTCTCTTGGCCAATGGGCGAATGTGATTATTGTACCGTCCCAATGCAGTGCTGGATAGCGATGTTAGCCTCAGTCGAGAAGAACGGAGAGATGTGGTGAGCTAGCGGTCTGAAATTGGAAGAAGTAGTACTCGACGGTCGAGAGGGGGAAAAACAAAGTCCTCTCTATCTGTTGCCAAGGTAACAACTGTGAAGCAGCTCGCGGAATTTAAATTGGTTACTCGCGACTGAACATACATCATTAACAGAAGTAGGTTGCTCGCCCTTGAAACTTCATGCACTAAATGAGCACAGTAAACCAAATTACGCCAAAGCCAAACTTGAAAATTTGCAGAAAAATGTGAAAAAGAAAATTGAGTTAGTTCTTGATGTTGAAGTGCCTTTAGATAAAACAAATTTAGAAAAGACTGTAGAAGAAAAGGCTGCAGACATGGACAAGCTAATTAATAACATAAAGGACAATCTACATTTTACAACAAAGGAAAAACAGATTCAGCTACTGACTATACCAGCATCACTAGACTGGTCTAGACAAAAAATGAAAGACACTTTTCAGGTTTCAGATTATTCGGTACGGCAAGCACAGAAACTTTTTAAGGAAAAAGGCTTGTTGGCAGAACCAGACTCAAAAAGAGGGAAAAAACTTAAACCTGAAGTCGTTGAGTTGGTAAAACAATATTTTCAAAGTGATGAGCAGTCTAGAGTTTTGCCTGGGATGAAAGACGTTGTGAGCATAGGGAAAAAACAATATGAAAGAAAACGGTTGGTTTTAGGCAACCTACGTAAAATTTACTCAAATTTTAAAAAAGAGCATCCAGGAATTAAAGTTGGTTTTTCTAAGTTCTGTTCTCTCCGCCCGAAATGGTGTGTTTTAGCAGCTGCCAGTGACACACACTCAGTATATGTCTGCACTATTCATCAGAACGTAATATTATTAATTCATGCAGCACACTTTACTTACTTTGAAGAAAACTACAAAGACCTGACAAAAATGTTGGTATGTGAAAACCCAAGTCGAGAATGTAAGTTAAGGTACTGTAGCCTATGCCCATCAAAGGAAAATCTAACAAGTATTTTACTTACAAAATTTGAAGATTATGACGATGACGACACAATTGAATTTAATCAGTGGGTTTCAACCGACAGAACTCAAATGATTACTCAAACAGCAAAACTTGAAGACTTTATTGAAGACCCAACATCTAAATTGGAAAAACTTGTTCCCCACTCCTTCATTGCTAAGTCGCAATCTAAGTTTTTCAAAACCCTGAAGGAATCTTCCAATGGAAACATTGCTGTAGTGTCATTGGACTTTAGTGAAAATTACTCGTTCACTATCCAGGATGAAGCCCAGAGATACCACTGGACATCTGACTCCTGCACTGTACACTCTATTATAGTTAACCTAAGCAGTGTTGAAAATGAAAGGTTAGTCTTATCTCTTTGTATAATATCCGATGACATGAAACATGATGTTTCTATGGTCTACAAAATTCAAGAAATTGTGTCAGAGTACGTTAAAGAAAATTATTCACATGTAACAGAGATTCACTACTTCAGAGATGGCTGTGCAGGCCAATATAAAAATGAATTTTATTTTATCAACATATGCTTGCATGAATAAGATTTTAAGATCAAGGCACAGTGGTCGTTTTTTGCAACTAGCCATGGGAAGACTGAATGCGATGGAATTGGAGGCACCGTGAAAAGGTTGGCAAGAAAGGAAAGTCTTCAGAGACCTCTTGGAAATCAGATTCTGTCTCCATCACATTTGTATGAGTTTTGTAAATCAAAAATAACAAAAGTTAATTTTTATTTTATTTCTAAAGATGATATGCTTACACGTTCTGACTTAGAAAAACGCTTTAAGGACGTACAAACAGTCCCTGAAACCAGAAGCTTCCATAATTTTAAGCAGATAGACAGTTCAGGGAACTTGGAAGCACGGAGGATCAGTTCCGATGAGAAACCTGCCCTCACGTTTAACTTTAATAAATCAACATCATTCGTGACAGAAGAAAATTTGAGTCCATCATGCTACGTGGCTTGTAAATATGATAATCTATGGTACTTTGGAATCATAACTGAAGTGAATAAAGAAGAAGGTGATGTGACTGTTCAATTTATGCATCCTGAAGGGCCATCACCATCATTTCTTTGGCCAAAGCGAGAGGACATTTGCCCCGTGCCGATACCTCATGTACTTGCAATTGTTGATCCTCCTTAAACTTCGACCGGAAGGACCTATAGGTTTCCAGAAAAATGTGTCAGCTCAATTGAAGAGAAATTTTCAAAACTCCATTAAATGTTTTCCTGTAAAATTTGGAATGCAATTAAGATGTTGGAAATATTAAATAGTTTATATAGGTAAGTTAACACCTATTGTTTTTTTTTAATTTTTGAGTTTGTTTGAAATTAAGTTCTTTGAACAAGATGATTCAGGTTAAAATATGATGTTATGAATTGAATAATAAAATATACCTTCAGATATCCTTAATAATAGTGCAAGCCTAGAGATCATTATAATCTCTGGAAATCCTTATTGCTCAGTATAATTGGACGGAAAATATAAATTGGAAACATATTACATAATGTAATGAAACACAACAAAGGTGTCAAAACCCCATTAATATTTTTTCATCATTTGATAGCCCATTTAGTAAGGATTATTTAGAAAAAAAAGTTTTTGTGATTATCACATACCCTTTCGATGATATTTAATTTAACGCTAAACTATTTCTTTGTTTAAAAAAAATACAAAGATGCAAACAAAATATTTGTTTCAGCCCTAGTAGGTTAACTTAGAGGTTTAAGGTATTTTTTTCTAGAATCTTCATTGTTTCAAGAATAAGCCTATAAATTTTCATGGAGATTTAATGGTAAATAAAAAAGTTACAAATTATTTTCGAAACGTAAGCGTCCTTCATTTTGCGATATCCATATGTTAGAATTTGCGGAAACGCAAAACTTTAAAAGGCTATAAAAAGGAAAAGGTAAGAGGTAGAGTGTTAAAATTTGGCATGGTGACTTATCTTCATGGGTAGAACAAACAAGCCAAGTTTCATCAAAATCTGAGATGGTGGATGAGAAAGTGATTTTTCTTTGGTTGAATTGATTGACATTATTGTTTGGATAGTACAATGCCATCTGGTTTATCTAGAAACAAATACGTACAGACTACTTTTATTTTATGTATTTATTTAGTTAAGTATCTTTTTTCCTGACGTGACATCGTTTTAACTATGTAACATATTTCATGCTATACAAGAGAGATGGCAATGCCTATGAGCTTTACTGTTTTTAAGTCTATTAAGTACTTAAAAGAATAAATCTATCAAGACCATATGCTTGAATTTTACATGTTGATCAAGTGCTAGATATCTACAACGCAGGTGTTTTCATTTTTTTTGTATCTAATTCTTATTGTTGAAAATGAATTATGACTTCAATAATGTCAATGTGTTTTTAATTATTATATTTCTTTTAAAATATTTAACATTATAGTTATTTTTCATTTAAAAATAAAATAGGAAAACGTATCCTCATTTTTTATTGTTTACAATTTAATGGATTTGACAATGTCTTTTTTCTTTTTTATTCTTCAATTTCTTTTCTATTTTTTCTCTCCTAATGCTTCAGTTAATTTGTTTGATGTTTATGTAAAATGACTCACATTGATTCTTGTTGCATCATATTTTAGAGATTAGGAGCTGTAAGTGAGGACTCGAACATGACATCCCATAACAGCCCAGTTCCTGATCCTATATCTGTAACTATTGAAACAAATAGAAAAAGGAAATCCAGGTTTGAAGTAGAGGCCATAGAGCCCACACCAGCTAAACTACCAGCACAGCAGCAACTATCTTCTCAACAACCCCAGCAGCAACCAAATAAATGGGATATGTTTGCTGAAGCAGATACTCCTGTTGACAAGTATAATGTGAGTATATTGTAATGGTTTTATATCTTGTAACCATTATAGTATATTATTTTAATACTTTGTCTTATAAGTTATTGATTTCTAAAATTATCATTCTTGTTATTTTTAGAGTCCAGGTGTTGTGGAAAAAGGAGGCATTGGTGCTGAAAACCCTTCTTTGACAGATAATTGGGATGATGCAGAAGGTTATTATCGTGTTAGAATTGGTGAAATACTTGATTCCCGCTATGTTGTATATGGTTACACTGGTCAAGGAGTATTCTCGAATGTAGTTAGAGCAAGAGACAAGGATAACAAAGATGTTGCTGTTAAAATTATTAGGAATAACGAGATTATGTAAGTATTATCATTAGGTTGTTTAGTATTATAGTAATGTTACTGATGATAAAACAACAAATATATATATATATATATATATATATACTAGCTTTTGCCAACTGCTTCGCTTGCGTGGAATTTGGTCTGCCACATAAAGTTTTGTGATCATTTTAAATAAATAATTTAATTTTTTTAAACTGTTACACGTACATCCGAAATGTCAGATGTCTAACTTCAAAACTGAAGGATTCCATACATCTTTGAACTCTTATTTTATAAAGGGGGAAACTCTTGGTGGTGGAATCATCCAAATTCCTTTCTTAGGGCTCAATTAAGCTATACCAAGAACCTATCTGCGAATTTCAAGATGCTAAGTTCAGTGGTTTTTGCTGTGCATGTGTGTTAGTCAATCAGGTTACAGTTTTATATAAACTTTGCCTGTGTGGTCTGTTGATAAAAAGTAGCCTATGTCCTTCCAAAGGCTTGAGATTATACATATCCAATTTCATCACAGACTGATCAGCACAGCTGTGAAACACATTGACACTGATTAACGAACGGACAGAAGTTTACTGTTGTTCATGTCAGTAAAGGATTAGTATGTAATGTTATTGAATTTATTGAAAAGGATTACTTAGTATAACGGTTTCATTTGTCATACGCAGCAGTGAGAAGTGAACTATGTTACTTGATTTGATCAGCGGAAATATGTAGATTTTGCGAGTAAGAAACAAATGAGCAAGCATACAAACTTTGCCACCCTTTTTCACCCCCTTAGAGGCAGAATTTCGGAAAATCCTTTCTTATCAGATGCCTACGTCATACAAAGAACACACCCTCCAAGTTTCAGGTCTCCTATAGAAGTTATGAATTTCTTTATCTAGACCTTTGAAATAGTAATAGGGTCTGATAGTCGTTTCCCTGTGAGGTGGACCGATATGGCCATAATGTTGATGAATAATTTTAATAATTTCTTTTCCAAAAACTTGGGATATGAAAATTTTTTGTTTATTTTTAAATTTTTTTAAAATTATACCCTGGTCTGATTTAATCTAGCCAGCTGCTCTCAGCTCTGAAAGATTTTCAGCCTGATCTTTTTTAATGGCTGACAGGTCTATTAAATTGGCGTCTGGATTGGATCTTCATTCTTGAGGTACTCGAGGGCTGGATTTCTGGAGAGTAGATCAGCCAGAACGTTTTATTTTCCTTGTTTATAGATGATAGTAAAATTGAACTAGGATAAATAAAGAATCAAATCTCCCAGAATTTCATCAGATCTGGCTTTTGTCCTTAGGTTTTCTAAGGGCTTCTGATCACAGCAAACCGTGAAGTGACGTCCAATTAATTAATATTGCCAAAACTTAATCGTATCTTTAATGGCTTTGCATTCTAAATAAATAACATCAAAACGTTTTTCACGTTCTGAAAGCATGCGTCAGTAGTAAGCGACAGGATGAAGTAGGCCATCTTGTAGCTGCTTTTGGGTTGTTCCGATACCTTTGAAGCTGGCATCGGTCTCTATGAAGACAGGCTTCTTATTGTCATATATAGCCAGGATTGGAGAACTACACAAAAACTTTTTGATCATATTGAAAACTTGTTCACATTCATCTGACCACTCGAATTTAATATTTTTCTACAATAAACGATGCAGTGGTTCCAGTTTGACAGCACTGTGTTCTATGTACTTCAAATAAAAGTTTAAGGAGCCTAAAATCTGAGTAACCTGACTTATCTGAGGGCATCTGGAGTTTCTGAATCAAAACCAAATTATCTTGGGCGGGTGATACTGTATTCTTCGAAAACTTGTGCCCTAGATACTTTACTGACTTTGCACCAAACAAACATTTTATTTTATCTAATTCCAGTTTGAAACCGTCATTGTACATAACTTCTAAAAACTTGTTGATATGCTGAAGATGATCTTCCCAGTCCCGAGAAAAAATTAAAATATCATCAATGTAATTAATGCAGTAATCGTCCAGGTTATTTCTTCTAATAATGTTTGACAATATTCTCTGGAATATAGCCGAAGCATTTTTAATGCCAAGCGGAAGAACTTTAAACATAAATTTTCCATATTTCATATCAAAAGAAGTCTTTTCTCGATCTTGCTCACTTAGTGATATGCACCAAAATACAGAATTGATGTCCAAAACGATGAAAAGCTCTAGTGGTTAGCGTAACAAAGTACTAAACCCAAGATCGCGGGTTTGTAGTCCGGCAGGTGGCCCTAGGATTTTTTTAAGGGAGTAAAAAATCCTTAGTTACGCCGTCCTTCGGAAGGGACGTTAAACGGGGGTCCCGAGCCTGTAAGGTGTCAGGTACTCGTTAAAAATCCCTATCCTAATTAAACCTGGATAGGCAAAATTTAGAGCTCCCACTGTAGCATCGTCCGATTAGCCATAGCAGCATAAAGTGACGTTAAATGAACAAACGATGAAAAGCTCACAATTAGCTGCTTTATCAATTACATCTTGTATAGTAGGAAATGGGAACTACTAATTTGTTGAGCTTCCGGAAATCTATTCAGAGTCGAGATTTCCTATTCTCTTCTTTTTTGTAAGCCAGTGTGACAGGCGAAGCATACGGAGTCTGACTCTTCAATGATCCCAGCTTGCAAGAGTCCTTTTATTTGACTTTGTATTTCATCCGGTATCGAACATTTTTAGGGGCGAGAGGTGACAAAGAGTGGTGGTATTTCTGCTTCTCATGAGTGAACTTTACCTATGTCGAACTTGTTTTTTGCAAATATGTGTTTGTATTTTTCAATTAGACGTAAAATCTCTTATCTGTGCTCCTCTTGTTCAATATGTTGTAATTTATCATCAAATTTATGAAAGTTAAAATTTTCGTTGGAACCACTTCCAAGATTCTTACAAGTAGTTGTAGTCTGCATCTGATGAGGACTGGATGTCTCAATCTGATCAAGTTTTCACCGTGTTAAATTTATATTTCTATCATTATTAGAGAAATCTTCCGATGTTATGACCTCAGTGTCACTTGTACACTGCAAAATTCTCAAATTCTCATTTTGTAGTAATTTAAATTTCTTGATGATATCTATACCTAGTAATAAATCACAGAAGAAATTATTATTCTCGACTACATATGTTGTAATGTTTCCAATACGGAGTCTAATTTTAGCCTGGGCTGAGGTGAAATTAAGTCCCCTGATAGTTTTTAGCGCCACTTTTTGTTTAATTAAATTCAACTTCAGCAAATCAGCAATTCGTTGATTTATTAATGTTACCTTGGAGCCACTATCATAAAGAGCCTTAATTTTAACATTGTCATTTATAACAACATTTAGTTTAGTCAGCGGATCTAACTTCGCCCGGCTCTCCAGTTTAAATTTTCTGAATCAAGATCTATTTCATATAAATCAAAATCAGTTTCATTTATTTTTGATTGATTAGGAGTTTTATTTTTGTTACGACATTGAGATATTAAATGGTGGTGAGGATTGTGAAAACCGAGGGTTTTGCAGTAAGAACATGGTTTATGCTGATAATCACTTATGCTGGGGTTCACTTTTTTAAAAAGAATTTAATGTGGGATTTTCATTAGATTTCGGACTTGATAGTTTTTCTTTCTTCTTTTTCATAAACGTATCTTCTAATTTACAAAGTTCAGAGTATAATTTATCAAGAGTACAAATTTTTTCTCTATCAAGTTTCTCCTGAGCTTCATTTGGCAAACCGAAAATAATCTGTTTGATACGGGAGACCTCAGTACCTTTAGGCTCTACGTCAAGGCATAGTTTTTCCTTCGTGAGGGCATAGTCGACACTCCTGAACACCCTAACCGACTACTCAATAGATATTGCTGCCATCCAAGAAATCAGATGGACCGGAAACGGAAGCTTCAAGAAAGGACAGCACACCATATATTATAGTTGCGATGATCGCCTCCACCATTTCGGTACAGGATTTGTTATAGGAAAGAGACTGGCCCCTCTTGTGATAGGCTTTAAAACCATTAACCCCAGGCTATGTAGGCTACGTCTAGGGGTGCTAATGCTGACTCAGACCATTTCATGGTTGTGGCGAAAATCAGAGCCAAAATCTCGCTTGTCCGAAATTGACATACATTCAAGGCCAAACAATACAGTACTTCCAAGCTGAAGGATGCTGAATATTCCGCCAGATATTCCTCACAACTCAGACAAAAACTAAGGGGAATAAATACTGACGAGGATGTCGATAAAAAGTGGGATCATTGTCATCGGGCTCTGTCAACAACTGCATTGGAAGTGCTGGGTACTGAAGCAAAACTAAGACGCAACCTGTGTTTTGACGAGGAGTGCCAGATCATGAACGACAGGAAGAATGATGCATACAAAAGAATGGTGCAGGGTCGACGAATAAGAAGATCCACGGAGGAATACCGAGCTCTGCGGCATGAGGAAGTCCATCTTCGAAGAAGAAAGAAAAAGAAATTGGAGAATAAGATCCTTGAAGACATAGAAAAATCCTATGAAGAAAAGAACTGCCAGATATTCTTCCAAGTCAATGAAAGCTGAAGACCTTTTAAACCTAGAGTTACTGCCTGCAAAGCGGAGGACGGATCCCTGATCGCTTACAAGCAAAGGATAGACCGGTGGGCTGGGCAGATCACTTTGAAGGTCTTCTCAATAAAAGTAATGTTGAAGAGGAGTTCAGATGGAATTGCCATGGACGAAGAACTGGAAGCAGATCGGTTGGACCTCCCAGATGAAGAAGAAATTCAAGAAGCCCTGATAAAGCTTAATAACAATAAAGCCCCCGGTATCGACAATATCCCGGCAGAGCTGCTGAAGCATGGCGGATACGATCTGGTGCAATTTATTCAGGACCTACTTCACGATGTCTGGACTGAGGAGAGACTACCTGTGGAATGGAAGAAGACAGTTATTTGTCCGATGCACAAGAAAGGGGATACCTTATCTTGTAGTAACTACAGGGGTATTTCTTTACTTCCTGGTGCTTACAAGATATCGTCAATTATCTTGTTCAACCGGCTGCTTCCATATGCTGAGAGAGAGGTTGGGAAATACCAATGTGGATTTCGAAGAGGTAGGTCAACGACTGACCAGATATTCTCACTCCGGATGCTGTTGGAAAAGACCAGAGAATACAAGGTGACGACACACCATATATTTGTTGACTTCTTACAAGCCTATGACTCGGTCAACAGAGCAGAAGTATATAGAGCAATGCTTGAGGTAAATCTTCCACCGAAGCTAGTGCCTAACAAGAATGACTATGGAGGGCAACATATCCTTTATCCGGATTAGTGGTGAACTCTCAAGAGGCCAGGGGGTTCAGCAGGGAGATGGATTGGCAAGCCTGACCTTCAACCTTGCTCTTGAATAGGCTGTTAGAGACTCTGGGATCCAAATAACTGCTACTCTCATTAACTCCTGCGTGCAACTCCTTTATTTTGAACGAACAAATTTATTTTGAATCTGAAACATATTGTATCAAACCAATAAAAAAATGTTTTGTTTTTATATTTCCCTTCCCTTTTCTCATAAATTCATTATTGTGTTTTAACACAGTGGAGGGATATTCAGACATATATAGTACTATGTGTAACCAGTATTCAGAGATGTTCCCGATCAAACCCACTTATTTGTGACTATGATCAATTGATAAAATTAAACAAAGTTAGTTTCTTTTGAAGAAAAAGTGGAAATAATGAATGAGTACTATTAATAAGGATTTAGAGACTACATTAAAAAAAAATGGCAGTCCAATTGTGTGATACAATTACTAGAAAAATTAAATTTTGTATTTCTTTCATGAAAATTAGTCATGTT
This sequence comes from Arma custos, assembly GCA_037127475.1. Classification (NCBI taxonomy): domain Eukaryota; kingdom Metazoa; phylum Arthropoda; class Insecta; order Hemiptera; family Pentatomidae; genus Arma; species Arma custos. The sequence goes on from CM073759.1 coordinate 113,539,982, forward strand.
ATCTTCGATGTTTTCGCATTTGAAGTTGGTCCAGCAGTTATCACACAATATGTGCATAATTGTATAATTTATTTATTTTGTTTTCAATATACCTTTCGTAATGAACATTACAGGCAAAATCACCTTCCCCCAGGTGTTTGCTATGAATGAGTTTCACTGCATTTCATTTAAACACAGGTGTTATGGAAAAATCAGTGCATTTTTTAAGGGGTTTCTATTTTGGTTTGTTGAATGTGAGCCCGTAGTAACAAGTGTTTATTGTGTAGATTAATTTATGTTTATTGAGCTAAGTTTTAACAAACCGTTTCCATTTCCTTTTGCAGGCATAAAACTGGTTTAAAGGAACTTGATGTTTTGAAGCGATTAAATGAAGCTGATCCCGATGACAAGTTTCACTGTTTGAGGTTGTTTCGTCACTTTTTTCACAAACAACATTTATGCTTAGTTTTCGAACCCTTAAGTATGAATCTTCGAGAGGTAATTGTTATAGCTGTATATATTCTATTAATCTTTTTTCTATTTTTTAACCAAGTATGCCAATAAATTCAATATAGAGTGGGATTTAAACTAAATGGTTGTACTGATAATGATATTCTGAATTAAAAATTATTATTATTTTTATTTGTCAATCCTATAAATCCCAGTACTAGAAAATAAAGGATGTTATAAATTTGCTACTTTCAAAATTAAATGTTCTGTAGAAAATCTGCATATAATGAAGTGCATAATGCATCAATATGATTTGAAAAACATCTCTTCTTTAATCAGTTAATTTGTAAATCACAGAAATTGACTAGAAAACCTACTCATATATATGTAGTGGTTGTTACAAAGATGGCCGCCGATACGGTTCACGTTTGACAACGCTCTGTGCTTACTGACATTATTCAACAAGTTTTAGTTAGTGCTCTGCTGTTAAATTTCGTAGACAGTACTATTATAAATAACAGTACACTCTGACAATTACAGTGAGTGAGGTGAGTGAGCAATTAACTATTAACATTGTTAAACGTACTAAGTACAATAGTTTACCTGTTAGCAGAGTGGGGCGTTATCTTGATCCCCTTCTCAAGGTCTAGGGCTCGGTGCAACTTATATCTTTACGAAGCCTACATATACCAGACAATTATAATTATTATTATTATTATTATTTTAATTTTTTTTTTTTTTTGGGACCTTAATTGATTTTTGTTGTTGTTTTAAATATAATTGTACATATATATTAGTGTAGTTTATTTTTAAGTATTGATTTAGAAATGTTTCTTTTTTGTTATTTCTACTGTTATAAATAATTTTTCTATTAATTTCAGTTATTTTCATTTATTTTTATTTTTTAAATGGATTCAGAGCGGTCATTAGGTACTGAATCGGAGGACAATGTAACAATGTCCGAAATTAGTGAAACTGATTCACAATATCTAAAGTATCGTCAACTTGAAAAACGGCAGCGAAATGCTGCTCCCGGGTCTGCTGGTACCTCTCCAAAAAAAAAGAAAAACAAAAACAAATCAGCGTTAAAGCCAACCTCACCACCAAATACCCGTAGTAAAACATCTGCACCCATAAAAAAATCAATAATTAATATAACAACCAGCAATCAATTTGCAGCCCTCGAAAATGTACCCACAGAGCCACCTCAACATCAAGAAACATCTCAGATTTCCGAACCGGTTCCACCTCCCATTTTTGTCTCAAATGTTCAAAACTTCTTGACCTTCTGTCAAGAAATAGCCAAACTGATCGGAACAACCAATTTTAAATGTTATTCTCGTGTGAAAGACATAAAAATTAATACGAACACCAAAGAAAATTACAAAAAATTGGTTTATCATCTCACCGAAAAAAAATATCACTTCCACTGCTACCAGTTAAAAGAAGATAAGGCCTACAGAGTTGTTCTGAGAGGTCTTCACAGTACCACACCTACTGATGCCATCAAACGGGACTTGGAAGAGATCGGCCACAACGTCAGAAATATATCGGTCGTCCTACATCCCGTTGAAAAGTTCCCCCTACCGTTATTTTTCGTAGATCTGGAACCAGCCAGAAATAATATTGAAATATTCGATATCAATAGGCTCGTCTATTCAGTCGTTCGCTTTGAAGAGCCAAGGCAAAGACCTTCAATTGTCCAATGCACAAAATGCCAAGCACTCGGACATACAAAAGCGTACTGTCACTATCCGGCCAGATGTGTCAAATGTGCTGGAGCACATGCAACAGAAATATGCAAGAAAACAAGGGAAACACCTGCAAAGTGCGTGCTATGCGGTGAGGACCACCCAGCAAATTATAAAGGATGCATGGTGCATAAAAATCTACAGAGGCTAAGATCCCACCATGCACCATCAAATAGCAAAGAAGTAAATGCCAAAGAAGAAACAGAAAAATTACAAGACATTTCATTTCATAGTAATCAACAGCAGCCGTTGACCTCAACATATATTAATCCTCCTCACAGGGACAAAAAAAATATTCATTCATCAGTCGAAATCAGCAGCCCCGACATCAACAGATCCGGCAACAGGCGCCTCAAACCTCCCAATCCCAGCCAATGGTTCCCAAATCTCATCCACCTCCACTACCTCCACGCCAAGACATCCCTTCTCACCATCTTCCTCTACGGGTGAAGCTTCCACCTCAGAGTGAACCCACAATTCCATCCCAAACTTCTTCCATTATAAACCTCCAAACCCAAACACCATTGAAAGTCGAAGCAGCTCACAGTGTCCCAAGAAGGGTCCAACTCCCAACCAACTTTCCAATAAACACTAATCCTCCATCTCAACCTTCTGTCCATTATCCTAGTCCCAGTCAAAATCCAGTAGACATCAACACAATCCTTTCGACCTTCTTATTTGAACTTAATAATACCATCAAACCACTCATTTCCCTTCTAACCCGACTCCTTTCCGAAATGCCATTTACTACCCCACGATGAACACTAAGCCCCTATCAATCATACTGTGGAATGCAAATGGCCTACATAACCATCGAGACGAACTTGACTTATTTCTTCATGACAATCACATAGACATTGCACTATTGACTGAAACACACTTCACAAAGCGATCATATTTTTACATACGTGACTACATTACTTATAGATCAGATCATCCTGACAATACAGCACATGCCGGTTCTTGTATCCTTATCCACAAATCCATTCCTCATTCTCTTATTCCTTCTACTTCAACTGACGCCATTCAATCAACTTCAGTAACCATTTCAACTAGTCCTTTCCATATGACATTCTCAGCTGTATACTGTCCTCCTGGTAACTCCCTTTCTTATAACCTCCTCGAATCCTTATTCCGATCCCTCGGACCGCGTTTTATTGCCGGAGGAGACTACAACGCCAAACATCAACGATGGGGTTGTCGAACATCCAATTCCCGTGGTAGCATCTTGTCCCGAATTTCAACCTCTAATAGTTTCTCTATCCTCGCACCCATAAACCCTACTTATTGGCCTACATCGCTCAAAAAACGTCCAGATATTCTTGACATATTTGTTTCCTCACAGATTTCCTGCAACAACTATAAAATCCCTGGATGACCTTTCCTCTGATCACAGTCCAGTACTACTTCAAGTACATTCAATTCCTATTCCTAAGCCCTCTCATCTCAGACTGATTACTGGACGTGTAGACTGGGATAAATTTCGATCGAATCTGGAAAATAATTTAGACCTCAAAATTCCGCTTAAAACAAAAGTTGACATCAATTCTGCAATAGACAAACTAACAAACGCAATACAAACCAATATAAGAGATAGCACCTTACCAAGGAAAAATCATTATCAACAGAATAACTGGCCACTTCATATTCGCGAGTTATTAAAAGAAAAACGACGGGCAAGATCGAAGTGGCACCGCACCAGATATCCATCGGACAGGAGTCATTATACCATACTAACCAACAAATTAAAATCAGAGATCAGAACATTCAAAATTCAAAATTTGTATTACCGTACAGAAAATCTGAGTACTACTGACAAATCCTTATGGAATACCACTAAAAAACTCCTAAAACATAAACATTTCAACCATCCACTTTTAACCGAATCCCAAACCTGGTCAAGATCTGATGAAGAAAAATCACAAATTTTCGGCCAGCACCTATTCAACACATTTAACCCTCATCCAGATATCCTTAATCCAATCCACTCTGAATGCATTGAAGCAGAATTAAGTATTCCTCTTCAGTTGTCCCCTCCTCCTAAAGCATTCCATCCTTCCGAAATATCAAACATTATTCACAGATTACCTGTCAACAAAGCCCCTGGCCACGACCTAATCACATCCCATATTCTAAAACGCCTTCCTCGGAAAGCGATCCTACTCCTTACATATATATACAACGCTGTACTCCGCACCACGTACTTTCCTGATTCCTGGAAATTATCCATAGTTAAGATGATACCAAAACCTAAAAAACCACCAGAACTCTCATCCTCTTACCGTCCTATATCTCTCCTGCCCATAATGGGCAAAATACTTGAAAAACTCATTCTGAAACGTCTTCATCCTATCATAAAATCCAATCAAATAATCCCAGATCACCAATTTGGTTTCCGAACATCACACTCCACTATCCAGCAATGTCATCGTGTGGTGGACGTTGTCTCATCCGCATTAGAGCGCGGAATGTACTGCGCGGGAGCTTTTCTCGATGTAGAGCAGGCTTTTGATCGAGTCTGGCATCCGGGACTGTTGTACAAACTCCGTAAATTCTTACCTTCTACTTACTTCCTTATTATCAGTTCCTACCTCAGTAATAGAGTCTTTAAAGTAAACCATAATTTTACCTACTCTTCCCTCTTTACCCAGTCTGCCGGAGTTCCTCAAGGTAGTATCATGGGTCCCATCCTATACACGATATATACAGCTGACATCCCAACCCATCCAAGCACTGTCCTCACTATGTACGCTGATGACACATGTGTGTTATCAGTAAATAATGATCCATTTGTTGCATCCCAAACTCTTCAATCCCATATCTCAAACCTTCAAGAATGGTGTCAAAATTGGAGAATTAAAATTAATCCTAACAAATCCCATCAAATTACCTTCACCCTTCGTCGTAAACCTACAAATTCCTGCCCTACTGTATCCTTTAATAATATTCCTCTGAACCCTGTCGAACAGGTACGTTACCTAGGACTCCATCTGGACAAACGTCTCACTTGGAATCCTCATACAAGACTGAAAAGACAAGAAACTGCTCGTCGTTTTCGCCTACTTCAACATTTACTGGACAAACGCTCTAAGCTCCCAATAAATTACAAAAGACTCATTTACATGACAGTTATCAGGCCTATTTGGACATACGGAGTTGAGCTTTGGGGCTCTACTAAACCATCCAATTCATCTCGTATCCAATCCTTGCAATCCAAAATCCTTCGTAAAATCCTCAATGCTCCTTATTATGTCACAAACAAACTCATCCATCATGATCTTAATATCCCATACGTTACTGATTTGGCCCAAACTAGATACCTATCCTTCCATGACAAGCTCCATACACACTTGAATCCGCTAGTCTCTCAACTTGCTTCCCATACTATTCCTGATAACCCTCCGAGGCGTCTGAAAAGAAGATGGCCTCGAGACCATCTACTATAGAACTTTTTGGAGTGCTACCGATGGGTAGTTTCTCCACAAGTGCTTTTCAAGTCGTATTGTACATATAGCAGATTTACTTATTGTAATAGTATTATAGTTGTAAATATCAATAAATTGAATTAAAAAAAAAAAAAAAAAAAAATATATATATGTAGTAACGTCCAAAAGTTTCTCAGGCCTGGGATAGAAGAAAAGGTGAAAGAAAAAACTGGTCTTACTGTTTCTCAATATATTCTCTAAGTTCAACACACTTATTACAATGCTTTGGCAACATTTCTACACCATGAAAAAAATAATTTTCTTCTTTGTTAAAAAATGTTCTTCCACTGCTGCTTGGAGCTCTTCGTCAGTGTTAAATCACCTCCCACGAAGGTCAGATTTTAACTTTGAGAGAAGGTAGAAGTGGCTAGGGGCCAAATCTGGGCTGTAGGGTGGATGAGAGATTTCTTGGAATCCACAGTGGCCTTGAAAATCAATGCTGTGTGGACAGGCATTGTCATGAAGGAGGCAGAAACCATCTGCTTAACTTCCCCCGCCTCTTCTCTTTAATGGCGTCTCGTAACCGGTGAGGTAGGGCTGCATAATACTCACCATTCATTGTCGTATTCCTTTCTTTAAAATCTATCAGTAGTATTCCTTTACAGTCCCAAAAAATTGTGGCCATTACCTTTTTTGTTGACTGTGTGACTTTTCCCTTTAAAGGAGGCGCTTCTCCTGGACACAGGTCATCTTCTAGACGTTCTCTCCCTAATTTAAATAATTTTGCCCATGCTTTCACTGTGGAATACGAGGGGGAGGACTGCCCATCCAAACACTCTTTAATTTGTGCAGGAGTAAGACCCTCTTTACAAAATAATTTAATAACCGCACGGTACTCGAGTTTGGACATTGTAAAAATGGAGAGTTTCCTTCAAGGCTGGACACTGAATGACAGGACTGAGGAAGTGCGGGCGATGGGTATGGAGTGAGCAGGCATGGACCTGCATAGGCGTGCTGGTCCCGGCACGTTTGTAGGAGGGGAAGCAGGACAGGCCGGAAACTTATGGACCTTGCTACGTAATATTGTCATTATCAAGTTACTGATAAATAACAATGTAACATATCAGGTAAAAAATATTATCTTGTGTCTATTAATTTTGTGATTGTTTTATTTAAGGTTTTGAAAAAGTACGGCAAAGATGTTGGGCTTCATGTGAAAGCTGTGAGATCTTATAGTCAACAATTATTTCTGGCTTTGAAGTTACTTAAAAAAGTCAACATTTTGCATGCTGATATAAAACCAGACAATATTCTTGTAAGTCATTGTATGTACTATTCATTTTAATATTGTATGTACAATTTTTTATCTAAGTTTTTATCAAATTTGGATCATTATTTCATGTATTAAAAAGTATAAGGACTCTCAACTGCATCATAAGTCATTTGTTAGTCCAGGAGCTCATAAAAAAATTGATTTATTTTACTAAATGGTTCACCATTTTCATTTAATTATTTTCCCAACTCCTTACATACAATAACTACAAAACTTTAAATTATAAGAATTCAAATATTGTAGACTTTGAACAATCCGATGCATCGGGAAGTACATTTAATTACAGTACATTTAACTAATTCATTTGTGTGTCAATTCTGTTTTGTTTAAAATGTTCAAGATCTCTCTCTTCCTTCCTCTCCTACTCAATTTGGAGGATCCCCTTGAAGAATTGTAATGTTTAAATTCAACTAGCCATAAATTGAAATATAATTGAAAGCTCTTTAAGTAGCTCTCTCAAAGTTGTAATCAGAAAATCCTTCCTTTTTTCTTCATACCTTATTCTTCCTAGTTTAATTATTACATCAGACTTGCCTTTAATTTCTTTAAGGTATTTACTCACATTTTGTCAGTGTAGAAGTGTTTAGTTCTTCAACATAACGTTAAAGCAATGAGAGTATTTAAATAGTAAATAATAAAGTATATATATATATATATATATATATATATAAAGTATTAAGTAAATATAAAATCCAAATAATCAACATGTAAAAAAATAACTACTTTTTAAAGATTTGGATTGAGGGGTTAGTTACAACTTTGTGCCACTTTAGTTTGCCAGGTATGCCAATATAATAGTTTAATGATGAAATTATATTTTCTAGTATATTTATTATGACAATTCACTGCACATTTAGAAGGGAAAAAATCCGCAACTTTATCATAGATGTCTGTAATAAAATTCTTCTATGATAAACTTGAAAATATATTTAGTGTTTAGCGAATATATTTAGTGTAGTGAAAATATATTTTTTAAATAAAATTATTAATTATTTTTTTGTTAATTTAAAATAATATAGAACTACATTTGCAGGTTAATGAGAGTAAATTAGTTTTGAAGCTTTGTGATTTTGGATCTGCATCACATGTTGCTGAAAGTGAAATAACTCCTTACTTAGTGAGCAGATTTTATCGTGCACCTGAAATCAGTGAGTTTTCTGTAGTTATTGTGAATTTTTATGTATTTTTATAGTTTGCTCGATTTGGATTAATAATTACACCTTTGCATAATATTAGATAACCCCAAAACAATTAAAATTCATTTAACTTTGTATATCAGGTTATGGTAAGGAAATAGGGCTGGAAGTAAATTCTGATAAGACTAAGTTTATGGTTAGTAGCCAAAAAGGGGGCATTTTGGTGATGCTGTTGTAGGAGGGACTAAGTTTGAACATGTGGAGAAGTTTAAGTACTTAAATTTAATTGGAAAATAGTATTACAGGCGGTTAATATTTTTTTAGTAAGCAGCCTCGATATTACTAAGCTCGTGCCTTTTATCCCGAAACCTATAAATATTAATTTATAAAACAATTATCCTTCCAACTTCTTTTTATGGATGAGAAACTTGGCCGTTAACTCTGAAGGATGAACGTCTTCAGGTATTTCAAAATAAGGTTTTATGTAGAATGTTTGGTCCAAAAAAGGATGAGACCACTGGGGAATGTAGGAGATTATATACAGCAGAACTGTATGCATCCAGTAATATTAATCAAGCGATAGTATCACGAACATTAAGGTGGGCCTGTTGCCAAGTTGCTGTGCTTAGTAACGAACAAACTCCTAAGATGGTAATAACCTCAGTGCCGACTGGGAAGCTTCTGAGGGATAGACTGAGGCATTGGTTGGATATAGTCTGAGGTGGGAGAATTGCGTTAAGAGTGATCTGGCGGGTTTGGGTTTGGGTAGTGGTCCGTGGACAGAAGTTTGCAAGCAGAGATTGGTGTTATCGGCATCAAGCTTTTGGGTATCATTATTATCATTAGGTTATAACTATAAGATAGCGTTTAGGGTTTTATAATAAATTTAACACTGAACGAAAAATTCCCTTCAAACGTTCAAACAAATGAAGTTATAACCAGTTTTCAGGCAAAAAACCTTAAAATGATAGGGTTTTTAACACATGGTAGTTACTGATGAAGAAATAATTTCTTTAATTAAAAAAAAATATTGAAACTAACGTGACTGACAGTTATATTTGGGACCTAGTAAACTTCATTCAATTAATTAACTAATTCATATTAATGGAAACTTTTTTTGTGCAACATTACATTTATTATATAACCCCCTAAGGTTACATTTTCCCCCTTTTATTGTTTTTTATGTATTAATTTTTTTTAATAGATACCCTGTATAATGCATAAAAATTGTTATTTTTTTGTAGATCAATTCAGAAATTTCTAAATTATTTAGATTTGAGAAATGATATTTCTTGATGTGTGCTTTAGTTAATAACTTGTCCCAAGTTATTTTTATCAGCAGTATTTAATTGAGCATTTTCTTTTAGTTATGGTTTTAATGAATAATTAAAATATTAATAATTTATTCTGCCACACATCATGAAGTTTACTTGATTAATGTGGATTATCCAAGAAAAACCCAGTATTATAATTTTTGTAATGAGTCGCTTATTTGATTTCAGTCCTTGGCATGTCATATGATTTTGGTGTTGATATATGGTCTGTAGGGTGTACTATCTACGAGCTGTACACTGGCAAAATAATGTTTCCTGGGAAGTCGAATAACCAAGTATGTAAAATATTGCTTTTATTTATTATATTTTATATATTTTTATATTTTATTTCAATAAGTTTTTGTGTCACCTGATTATCAAACCATGATTTAAAGAGCTTGCAAAACTTGACAAATCTTTAATGATAATCTTATGTTAGTGATACAAAACACTACCTATACCCTAATAAAATCTACAATCTACTTATTCTTTTATGTATGAAGCTAAAAAATGTAGCTTGTAATGTGCTTGTATTTAATGGGAAAATATTGGGATAGGAAAAAAGCTATTTTGGTTTTCCTCAATAAATGGAAAGCCAAATATGTGACTTAATTAATATTAAGTCATATATCTCTAGTAATCTTTTTCAATGAAGCCATGCTATATTACGATTGAAAAGGTAACAATCCATAGAACATTCTAGATATAGTAGTAATAAGTTATAGTACTTTATAAATGTAGATTCCAGAACGTCATTATGTTATATTTTGCTGTTTTACTTCCAAAAAGGAAAAAATGGAGACCAGGACCATTGAATATTGTTTGGAGTTCAAGGTGATGAGCACTCAAGTAAACGCCAATTCCAAAATTGGTTTGTTATTTTTGGTCAGGAAATTTTGATGTTAAAAGTAAACCTCACCCTGGCGACCAATCGTTAAAAGAATTAATGAAATTCTTCATAAAAATCGAAGTAGAACTACATATTTCATCTGGCAATATCAGTACGGAACTAAATGTAGACCATAAAACAGTTTTGAAGACTAGATACCTCAGATCCTCAGAAGTTCTACAGTGACAGAATTACAGTTTTACCAGAAAATTTGAAAAAATGTCATCGATCAAATTTACATATATATATCTTTGATTAGTGTATGAAGTTATAAAAAATAGTTGTACAATTAATATTAAAATTAATGTTGAGCAGTATTGGGTTTCAAAATCAATGATGATTGGTTAAGTTGCCTATAAAATGGAATTAAATAGAATCCTTTGTTATTTAATTTACTAAATTATTAGTGCATGTATTTTAATTTCTATAAGTTGTTTCAAGAAACACTGATTATGCTATGAAGTATTATTTCTTCATTTTATTAAAGTTTATTTTTATTTGATAAAAATGGGTTGCTGGTTCGGCGGTTATATAACCAAGAAATTAATTATTTTTAATTATGTGTTCTATTTAGTTTTCTCCTTAGTTAAATCTTAATGAACTTAATAGTTACTTCATAATCAACTTATTTAGCGATATGTTTAGGAGTAAATTGTTCGTCTGTATTCCTTTCTATAATGCAGAAGTTGTGTAAGTAATTTTATTTTTTCATAAATATAGTTGATTCTTTAAATAATAGTATAGTATAGTTGGCTTTACTTACCCAGTATAAATATTCTTCAAATTTTCAGATGCTTAAACTATTTATGGATCTAAAAGGTAAGATGCCGAACAAGTTAATTAGAAAAGGAGCATTCAAAGATCAACACTTTGATACCAACTGCAATTTTTTGTCCCATGAAGTTGATAAAGTAACTGAAAGGGTAAGATTCATTTATTAGTAGTATCTATTTCTTCAACATGTTTAGTTTGTATCTCGATGTTTTATCAATGTTTATGACGATTTTGAGTTGCATTATTATTATTTTTAAATTGATAACACTCTAGAATACTTGATACTAACCTGCAGCAGACCATGGAACTGTTTAGTAGCATTCTGAATGTGATACCTTAATTTCTTATTTACTGTAAACTTCATTTATATACACCTCTCATCCAGCCCACCCACAGTTTTATGTCACTTCAAGTAGACAGCAATATATGTTAAGCAACATTACAGAGTATAAGTAATAACTCAAGATTCTTCAAATGATTTCAAAGTAGGTTGTATTGAATGAATCTCTACAGAGTAATATTGCATACTTAAAATAAAGCTTTATTATTTATTTAAAACTTTAAATGTACTAATATCTTTATCAACCCCAATCTTCCAGTGGGTTGTTTTGTTTTAGTTTGTATTAGGCACAGGTATTCTGGAGTATTACTGTTTTATTGAAAAAATTTGTATAACTTGTCTCCAAATAAAAGTGCAAAATTATTTTTAAAAGTCATGGAATATTGATATCTTGCATGAATTTTATTTTTTCATTTCTTTGAGTATGCCATTACTAGATGCAGCATGAGTCACAATTTCTGGAACCCGTGATAACACAGGGTTTTTCTTGATATCCTTGATCACTTAGATTTCAGAATTCAGATGAATGTTGTAACACAAGAACAACTAAAAAAAATATGTCTGGGGAAACAAAAACTACTACGTAAATTTCATCTTCGAAAAAAACCAGATTCCAGTCACTTTATTTTATTTATTTTATTTTTCCAGTCACTTTATTTTTTAAGTCAAAAATTCTGCAAAAAAAAACAACAATCATAAATACGTTATACAATCCAAAAAAACTTGTCCCAAAACAGTTAGCAAAACCAAGCATAGATACCTCATATAAAGAAATATTTAAAAATTATTTTTTTTCTCATTTTCCTGGGAATCCACTATCCTCCCATGGTCAATTGTCCACTACTGGCTTGAACTTTGATATGTAAGGTAATGTGAGTTATTATGATTATATTATTTGTACCTTACTGCTATTTAAAAATCTTTATGTATTAAATTATTTATATTTTTTTATTTTATTTTTTATTTTAAAAAACAACAACAAAGGTCGTTTTCAAATTAAAAAAGCAATAATATATAATAGGATTTTTAACTTCAAAGCAAGGCCAGTAATGAATACTTATAACCTGAACCAATAACCTACCAATATATTTTTTCATATATCTTTGGACTGTTTCCATATAATATTTGTAAATTTTCATATTGTGATTAAACTATTTAAATCTAAAATAAATTAATTTAATAATTTTGTATTTTAAATTTTGTTGTTGTTTTTTAAAATAAAATTTAAAAAATAAAAATAATTTAATACATAAAGATTTTTAAATAGCAGTAAGGTACAAATAATATAATCATAATAACTCACATTACCTTACATATCAAAGTTCTAGCCAGTAGTGGACAATTGACCATGGGAGGATAGTGAATTCCCAGGAAAATGAGAAAAAAAATAATTTTTAAATATTTCTTTATATGAGGTATCTATGCTTGGTTTTGCTAACTGTTTTGGGACAAGTTTTTTGGATTGTATTACATATTTATGATTGTTGTTTTTTTTTTGCAGAATTTTTGACTTATAACTTTCTTAAAGTTAATTTTTAGAATGTTGATGTATTTTAATATTGAAAATGGCATTAGATTTGCCGAAACGTCTTGTTTATGAAAGAATAAAATAAAGTGACCTGAAGCTGGTTTTTTCCGAAGATGAATAGAAAATAGATGAATAGAAATTGAGTCCAGTATATTAGATAAGAATTAAAACAAAAACTACTACATGTACTGCACTAGAATAATGTGGAAACCAAAACAATTTAAATTATTCCCCTATTTTTCCGAGGTCATCTCTATTATATGACAAAGTGAAGGAAAAAGGACCTATGAAAACACTGATTTTAATTTGTTTTATGAATAATACCTCTCTTGATTAGGCTTATAGAATTTATACTAATTGAGAATAAATCAGGAATTTTGCAAGGTCAGAAAACAGTTTTTTGCAAAAATCCAAAAAAATTCATTAGTTCTAAACTATAAATAACTATATATGCAAAAATATTTTGCATCAATTTTATACATTTTAATTCAATTTTAATAAAAATTGTGGAATAGCTAATTTTGAGAGTTAAAAGAGTAAACTTCTTTGGAACATATGCCTATCTGCTGCTTCACCCTTTCAGTGAGTCAGTGTAAACTGTGAAAAAATTATTAATTGTTTTGAATAAGGTAACTTTTTAATCCATCAAGAAAATTTGAACCCTCCTCAAAATTTGATTTTATGAATTTACAAAAATAAATAACTCTCCATCCCCCTCCCTCCTGACAGTTTTTAGTGTATTCAACAGTAGTGAGTTACGAGCATAAAATTTTTAATATCTGACATTAATAAAACTTGTTTATTTTATTCACTCTTATCTATGTATTGTAGAGATGATATTTTTTTGTCAGAAACGTAATAAATGGTAATGGGTAAGCTCAGTGGTAGAGCGTTGAGTTGTAATGCCAAGGTCCCGGGTATTGTAGATAATTTATTATATCTATTAACGGACGGATATGAGTCCTGTGGGTTCTGGAGACCCTTCTGGGGCTCAGCCAGCCCCAATAAATTGGTTAAGTTGAGGTAAAGACCGGCGTGGTGGTTGAGCGTGATATAGATGCGATAAATCATCTCCCAGCACAACAAACTGTGTTTCTGTTTGTTATTCTATTCTAAAACATTTGTTTTATTGATTTACTGTTAATTTGCCATGCTGACAAAAACTGAGTAATCCTTTTGATTTGCTTCATAGATTTTTTTTTACGTCTCATCAAATACTGTTTGATGATGGATAATTTTCCTCCAATTTTTTCATTTCTACATACTAAACACAGACATTGTCAATTTTTTAATGGACTAAAAACCTTTTCTCTTTGAGTGGAAGAAAGTGGTCCAGGTAGAGGTCAATAAATTTCTTTTGTAATTGAAGAAAACTTTATTAAGTAACCAACATTTTTCTCTTTCATTTTGCAACTGATGTTGAAATTGGATCCTATAGTTTCTGAAACATATTTCTCACTGAACTTTGACAAAATTGTCTATTTTTTTTTTTTTTCGAGGTCATTACTTTATTGAATCTATTGAACAACTTATTAATAATAATTATTGAATGTATAAAATAAAATATATTTTAAGTAAATTTAAGAATATCATTCTTACACATATATGTAATTGATTTTATTGTTTCTTATAATCTGTTCAATTAAGCAATTTAATCTTAACCCTTAGAGTGCGAACCGTCGATAAATCAACTCTCTATTAATGCGTATAAATTGTGGAGCGTCGGAATATCGACTATTGCGCAGTTTGATTTTAGGTCACGATCTGTGCGGACGTGTTGTAGCAGTAATTAATAAGGTGTTCTTTCTTCAAAAATTTCTCTATCTTGTATATCTTGCTCCGTAATTTATACGTATTAATAGAGAGTTAATTTATCGATGGTCCGCACTTTAAGGGTTAAATAAAGTATTATTGCTATGGCTTGAAATGTCTGAAACCTAGCTTTAGCAAAATTAAGTTGAACCTTTTCTAGTAAGTTGCTTTATTCAGTTCTATTAACTATGTTTTATTCCCATCTATTTTTTTTTCTAACATTGTTGATTTAGAGAAAGAAGTCCTTTCTCAGGTAGTGAATTAGTTATCTCGATTTTTTTTTTTTTTGAAAATGGATGTTTATGGAAAAATTGATAAACTTTAAACATTTTTTTAATGGGTTATTTTATTATTTATTTATGGAAGACAAGCAATGCCTTGTTAAATTTTCAGTTAACAATACAAATAAGGAATTTTTTTAGATGCATTGCATTCTTAAGACTTAGTGGTAAGTATTTTGTTTTAGGAAAAAACAGTTGTGATGTCGACAATATCAATTACACGTGATTTACATGCGGAATTAGTTGGTAATCAACAGTTACCTGAGGACCAAGCACGGAAAGTAAACCAATTAAAGGATCTCCTGGATAGGGTTCTAATGCTGGATTCTTCAAAACGAATACCTCTCAATCAAGCTCTTACTCACCCATTCATTCAAGAAAAGATTTAGAGACTATATCTGAGTGTGGAGGTAAAGACCATCACTGCGGCACTCACATCAATTCAAAGAGAAAAATGAATTTATACTTTGTTTTATAAACATGTTAATTAAGAGAATTTCGTTTATTAAAAAAAAAAATTAAATTTTTCAGAAAGGACTTATAAGTGTTCAATTGTTTCTTTATATTTGTTCAATATTTATTTATTGACCATAAATTCCTTTTTTCCTTTTTTTTTTCTATTTTGAGATACATTTCATGTAAATAATTGTTGAATACTTATCTTCAGTTTTTTTTTCCTTTTTCCTTGTAAACTAAGTGTATTATAAAAGTAATTAAACCCTAAATAATTAATTATATACAAAATTAAATACATGTATATATTTTTAAAACTATAGTTTTCAGTGTAGTGTTTTATTAATTGGTAGTGTTATGAATTTTATAGAATAAATTAAAAAAGATATGTTCATGCTTTCTGGAAATAAAACTTAATGATCGTACTTGTGTTCTATAATTATCCAACTGAATAATAAATTTTTTTCTTTTATTTTCAATCCCCCCCTTTTTTTTACTTAACAGTTAGAATCTGATTACGTTTTGACCTTATAATGAGTTTTAAAAAAAGTTTCTTTATTAAAAAATCACAATTGCAATGACAATTTTGATAGTTTTCATTTATATTTCATGTATACTCCTTTTATATAGACATCTATTATGAATGTTGTTTCTGTTACAGAAGTTGATGCGAGGTGTCTCAGCGACAATCCTCGACTGTTAGCCGGTCAAAGGTTTACTGAAACAGGCTTATGAAGGTTATAATAATGACCAAGATTAAATATATTACCAATCCTCTTGAAGTTTACTATTACTATTAAAGTCTTTCAAAACTCAAAACTTTTCATTTATCTTTCTTTACTAAATTTGCTCTTTTATTAAATTTATCATGATATCGGGGCTAACATTTTGAGTTATGAAAGATAATAATTACATTTTTAAATTATTCATTATTGCATGCTGAAGTAGTAGCTCTAAAATTGTTAAAGATTTACTATTAATTGTATTGGTTATAGCATTTCTTTAACTTATTGATTACTAATAACATTAATAAATTTTATATTATTTTCCTAAGTAACCCATTATTTTATTATTTCCTTAATTTACAATTTTTCTAAACAAATTGTTCCGTTGGGTTTCACAGGACAGGCGGTTGGTCAAGAGAGTGCCACCGCCCTGGTGTTAGTTTGTCAGGCCACTTTGCAGTAGGTATTATCTTTGACAACATTCCGTCAACAGTAAGTCTATTCTGATATCTTCTTTCCATTGAAAAAGAAAAAGTAAATACATTTTAAGCTTTATTTTCTCAAGAGGAAACCCTAACTTAAGTTTTGATTGGCTTAATTGCTTCCCTCCTAGGTATGCCTCTGCTTAAATAGCTGTTGATTCATTGGAGTATAGCAAGCTTGAAGATAACAGGTTGTATTGGTTCTCATATTCAGCAATAATTTTTTATTGATCATGATAAATATTTCATTGTTGATCAGTGCGGTTAAATTGACTTGAATGCTTTGCCATGAAATATATTACATACAATTATTAATCTCTCATAGAGTTTTTACTCTTAAACACTCTATTCTTTTTCACAAAAATTTGTACGTATTGTTTATGATTCATCTGACTATCGTCATCAGTATTAACTGATCAGTAAAAAATTATCAACAAATTTTTCATTTTTTATTGTCTGATAAAGTTAATTGTTCAAATTTTTGTGATTAAGCTATATTTAAAATAAATGCTATAATGTTTTCAAAGGAAAATTTAATTTTTGTTGTGAATATGCACCTATTTATATTTAAATTAAGCTGTACACTGTTTCTTTTCCTCTTTTGTATCATGTGCTCTATTAATGAATAACTAAATAAAAACAGTCTGACTTGCTATGTGAAAACCAAGAGGCAGCATATAGCAGTGTATCATATAAAAGAAAGGGTTTCAGTGTGTTATTCATTGATCTAAAACCAGAACTTGTTTAAATCATTAATTTTTCAGAAAACAATTTGTTGCGGCATTCTTAATCAATGTTTTAAAATATTTGCTCCATTATAAAAAAATAAAATAAAAGACTAGCGGACCCCGCTAACGTCCTGTTCAAAGGTTTTAAAATTATTATTATAATAACTTATCAATATGCAGATTGTAATTATTTGGACCATTTAGAAGAAATTATATTTTTTAAAAAATCATTAAAATACCCGATGCCATTACGAATACAATTTGAGAAGTTTGGTGACTTACTCAGTAGATGAATTTTATATCAAAGATATTACCTTCTAGACAGACGTCCAGTTCAAATGTTTAGTAAGAGGATAAAATAATTTTTTTTATTAAGTATCTATGGGATCTTACTGTAAATCTTAACCATTCTCGAGCACATAAAAATATTTCATCTTAATTGGTTTAGGAGTTCAGTGACATACACACGGATATTATAATTTTATATATAAAGATAGAGCAAACCTGACAGATGTCCTGTTCGAACATTTAGGAGGATAATTTAATTTATGAAACATAACCTATTGGATCAATTTGTGACTCTAGATCCTTAGTTCTGGAGGTCAAGGTGGATCCCCAGGGGTCCACGGGAGACACAATCGGGGTCTACGTTGGTATGACAAAAAAATAGGGGTTCACAATTCGTAAGCGGGAGTCCACGAAAATTTATCTGCTTTCGATTGTGAAGAACTAAAATGTTGGCTTGACTTCACCTATTAACGATTTAAGAAGCTCAGTGACTGTTAATTGTAAAAACTTGCATATTCAGTACAACGTGTCGAGACATGCAAAGAGCCGCCGCCTTCAGAACGCTTGTTCAGACGTGCAAAGGGATGAAATACGACCTGTGGTATGCGTGCTTGCAATCTTGCATGAACTTGTTTAATTCTTCACCATTGTAAATACGAATGGCAAGGATAAAATTAAATTTCATAAAGAAAAGTAAAGTAAAGTGAATCAATGTTTCAGATGCAACGCAAATTTCCATATTTAGATCTAATCTTCAAGCTAGTATCTTTGGCCCAATCCTTTATACAGTTTATACAGCTGACATCCCAACTCATCCTAATACTATCCTTACCATGTATGCTGATGATACATGTGTATTATCAGTCAACACCAATCCAGTTATTGCATCCCAAAGCCTCCAATCCCATATCACTGATCTTGAAGAATGGTGTCAAAACTGGAGAATTAAAATGAATTCTCAAAAATCGCATCAAATCACTTTTACCTTACTTCGTAAACCAATGACTTCCTGCCCTTCAGTATCCTTAAATAATATCCCACTGGTGCCTGTAGAACAGATCTGATACTTAGGGTTGCACCTTGACAAACGATTAACCTGCAATCCTCATACAAGACTAAAAAGACAAGAAACCACACGACGTTTCAGGCTTCTTCAACACTTACTAGACAAACGCTCTAAGCTCCCAATTAACCACATAATACTCATCTACATGACCATCATACGACCTATTTGGACTCACGGGGTAGAGCTTTGGGGCTCCACTAAGCCATCGAATTCCTCTCGTATCCAATCCTTACAATCCGAAATCCTTCGTAAAATCCTCAATGCTCCTTATTTTGTTAAGAATAAAGTCATCGATAACGACCTTAATGTCCCTTTTGTTGCTGATTTGGCCCGAACCCAGTATCTATCCTTTCATAACAAACTTCATTCCCACTCAAACCCTCTAGTTTCAAACCTAGCTTCCAGAAAAAATAGATTGACATTGACATGTTTTGAATGATTAACCATTCAATTCAATTAAATGTACCACCACATAGAGCATACTAAATTTGTGAAAAACATTAAAAAAATAAAAAATTATACAATATGGATTTATCCTTTTTTGCATCTCCACGCCTCATATATAGAATTGTTTTTTATAACGTTTATAGCATTAAATATTTATTTATAGTACTAAAACAAACAACATTTTACAAATTTTACACTGTACAATTTTTCATTTCATTGTACATCAGTACTCGACGTTTTAGTAAAAGTCCATCAATATTATTACACAAATTGAAGTTAAGCTTATAAATTATTCTGTGTTCCTTTATTAAGCCTTTTAAAATATGAGTACCCACTTATTATTGTTTTGAGATGTTGATTATTTTCGGTTAAATAAAATTACTGGGTAGTTTCTCTACTTGTTATTGTCATGTCATTATGTATCACGTATCCTATTTACTTGTTGTATTATTGTAATACAGTTGTAAATATCAATAAATAAATTTAAAAAAAAAATATCTAATCTTTACATTTTTGTCGGGTTGTGGGAATATGGTAAAAATTGAAATTGACCAATAATTATAAAAAATTATAAATTAATATTTAATTTTTATAAAATATTCCAAGCAGATATAATTGTTTTGTATAGTTTTTATATTCTTTATGTTATATCCTTTCACAATACCACTCTTTAGGTTTTGAAGAGTTTTCAGTTTCAGTTTGAACCTTATTGAGGATGTTAAAAGTCTCTCGATGAAGCTTTTGCAATGCATAGTAATGTGTAATAAAACTGTGGTTGGTTGTTGAAATAAAATCCTGCTTCCAGCGATTGGCTGAGCTGTTGATGAAGCAGTATAAATTGTTCTAGTTCTTGGTGTTACTCCAAAAACTCATTATGACTTAGTTCCAATGAACCAATAAGAAGCTTGTTTATGAAATCACTCATATTGGTAATAACAATATTGGTGCAGGCAAAAAGGATTAAAACATTCTAAATTATTCCTTGACAATCCCAATGAGAAGACATGTAATGCTCTTCTGGATCTGGACAGGGAAGCATTAAAAACAATCATAGCGGCATATATGGGTCATTGTAGACTCAACGCCCATATGTCCAGGCTAGGACTGGAGGGCCTTACCCAAATACCGCTATTGTCGTACAGAGGACGAAACACCCTATCATGTTATCTGCCTATGTGATAGATTTGCTGACCTACGGTTTGCAACCTTTGGTCAGGATAGAGTCACTAACCCTAGGCAGGTCGAGTTAATCAACCTTGCAAGTATCCTAAAATTTGTGGATTTAGCCAAGTTAAGATTATAATAATCGCATACTGAGGGGCGCACAATAGACCAAGTGTGGTCGCAATGCAATTATGCCCACCCTTAAAAAAAAAAATAGCACTCATGGTATTCTTTGGAGGTGATATTGAATTTATTTTACAAGTCTGGAGGGAGGGAGGGGGAGCCACAGTTGCACCTAACCTCGGCTACATGTGTAGAGGACTAAATGTGATTATCTGAATATTCTCTACAAAATAGTGAAGTGGACAAATATTACATCAAACCTTTTTTGGAACCACTTAGATCTACTAAAAGAATCAAATTTACACCATTGTAATGGCCAGCTTGAAGCATCAGTATCAGTATGGTTACCAAATTAAAAAAAAAATGGATTTTGTTCAACCAATCTCAAAATTGGCCCTATTACATACCTCTGATAACACCTTGTGCATATGTTTTGAATTTTAATCAAGTACATTCAAATATTTATTGGTAATATGTTGACACCAGATTTAATAATGTATTGGCGAACATATTGTAAATAGTCGTGTATGTAATTTTATAGTCGCTTATTTTGCTAAGTTTTTCATATCAACATTAATTTATTTTAGAAAGAATATTTTTTTTGTATTCAATTTTAATTAATTGGTTGTACTGATTGACATTTAATGATTTAAATAAGTAATTCAAATTTTTTAAAGTTTTTGTGATTCACATGCAACTTCAATTGGAAGTTAAAAATATTTAGTATTTCACTAAAAACAATTCAAAGTTCTAAACTCAGTAATGTCTTGAACGAGGGTTAATAACTTCGATATCGTGATCCTATGTTATTGTCTTTTTATCTTTCTGTGGTTTTGAAATTAGTCCTTATAACTGGAATTATTATATTGTTAATGAGATCAAACTAAATCCCTCCGTCCATAACAGTTATTTTCAACAATGTCTATATTGTATTTTAAATTAAAAAATCTATTCAGTTTGAGCCATGTGTTATGTGAATTTCATAATTAGCTTATAAGTTATGCATCTTGTTCAGGTTTTTGTTGAATATTACAAAGAGTAAATAGCACTGATTACAGACATACCATGCTAAGGGCAAATTTTCATGTAAAAAAAAAAAATGTTAGAATTATGGATCTGGCACTACTTTTGTTAATGACTTACTAGATCACTAGACCAAATTCTTTAAAAAATATTTGACAAATTGCTTTAGATTATTTTCGCAATATTACGAAAAATATCTACATAACATGAAATCAGATCATTTTATTCACTACAAAAACTATTGTTGATTATAACTCTCAACTTCACCATATAATAAAACTTAAAAAAAACCTGTGAAATTAAGAGCCAAATTTTGATTATGATTCAAGTAAACAAATTTAAATTTTTCAGTTGTTCTTATGTTGTACATCAATAATCAACTTATTATTTATTTTATTATCTTTTTATATTTTTATCATATCTAATTTATTATAATTTGGTTTGTTTTGCAGGGTCCAAAAGATTTTATTCTGGACTCTTTCTTAACAACATTTTCTATAACAAAGAGTTCACATGACTGACATGAGTACTCTTCTTTAAATGACTTTATGGAAGGAAGACTTCTTTTTATATTTATTTGTTCATGTCAAACTCTTTATGTCTGTAACTATTGATGTATAAAAGGATGTAATAAAAGGACAAAGGAGTCATCTCTTGTTTTTGTAAGTCCATAAATGAATATCTGTACTAACACTGACATAATTATGAATTATTGCTATTCAACATTAATTTATCTCATTAGCATCATGTTGCAAACATATAAACTGTATTTAATTCTATAAAACATAGCATATTTTAGTAAGATATTTTTTCCAGTGTAAAAGTAACTGAAATGAAAAATGCTACAAGGAAAAAGGTTAAATTTAACACTGTTTCTGTTCATATGAAGGGCGTGCTAAGTCCCACAAATGTAAACAGGTAGTACTCAACCTTTCAAAATAAATTGTTATCAAATGGTTATGTCTAATGGGTATTGTCCAGATAACTCCAAAATGAGAAGCTCAGGAAGGGATCAATTTCCATTATATTTTATGAAACTAATATTTCACAAAAGGAATTTTGAGGGCCCTATTCTACATGAAGGGGTTTTACAGATTTCCTAGATATCATCTAGAGATTGTCCAGATAGACTAGATTTGCTAAAGCTAGCCATCAGATTTGCAGAATCAAATAACGCTGAATTTTTTTTTTTCATTACCCTTGATCAGTTTCGTTAAACATTTATACTCATGAGTTTTTATTTATAACCAAATTTTGTGTTTTGGCATTTACAGTATAATCGATATTTTAGTTAACAAGTTTCCCGTTTTGATTCATAAGATATTCATCATAATTTACTAAATATCTCTCTCTATAGTATGATGAGTTGCTGCTTTCTTCCTGATCCTGACGTCAAATGTAGTGTGTAGAATGGTCTCAGGGGTTTCTTTTTGTTAAATGAAAACCTGCCGTTATCTAGTCAATCGGGCCAATGTAGCTCAGGCCTATAATTCCATAATTATAATAGTTAATTTTTTAAAAACAAAAGTAGGGACATATATGGTGAGTTTGTACTTAAATAAATTGGCTTGATGTGGCTTATAATCACAGGGTTTTTTTTTTAAATTCAAAAAAGGTAACTTTTTTTCAGGCTGGAATGGGGCTGAGAATGCAAATTTTGCTCAATTTAAGCAATACATCTACATCAGGGTCTAAACTATCACATTAAAAAGTAGAAATAAACCACATAAGCCCAATATTTTAAGATATAAATCATAGTACAATTTACTTTGCTGTTATATAAAAAGTAATAAGAGGAAATGTAATAATTTTTTAAATATTTTATTTGAAAAGAAAAGATATGGGAGACCCGGGTTTGAATCCCAGTCCTGGTCATATCTTTTCTTTTCAAATAAAATATTTAAAAAATTATATCATATAACAATAAAATAAACTATAATAATATTTAATGACTTAAGTCAACAAGATCCAAAAATAAAAGTAATGTTCAATTAACATTCTCCCCGTGTATACCTCGCAAATTTGCAATTTGCGAGAACACTGAGATATAGGATCTGTGAAAAGAAGGGATATGAATGACCGAGAAGCGAACCAGGATGGCTGAGATGGTTAAAGCACCACCACGGACAGGTGGGAAACCCGGGTTCGAGTCGCGGTCCTGGTCATATCTTTTCTTTTCAAATAAAATATTAAAAAAATTATATCATATAACAATAAAATAAATCATAAGAAATGTAATAATAATTGATACAATGAATACAGATTTTAATTTGATAGGATAAATTTTTGAGCCTCTAGTTTAGTAGTCATAGAAGGAACTCATTTGGTATCGACATCAGAATTTTTTGTTAGAAATGAGGTATTTTTAATGAATATCAGCCATATTTTAAAATTATTTTTAACAATCTTGAGTGTTTTGTGCCTTTAATTTTATATTGGTGTGTTTAAATATCCTCTAAATGGATCAAAAAGCCATGAAAAGATATTTACTTGTCATTTTAAAGTACAAAGTAAATAGAAATACTCATTTTGTTACAAATAACTTATTATAAAAATGTAATTTTTTTTTATTAATTGTTCTTTTGATGGTGATTATTTTTAAAAATTTTTATTTTGAAGAGAAAAGACTTGCCTTGGCCGGGATTTGAACTGCGGTGCTCTAACCACTGATAGGGTGAGATAAAAGCTCACATCCAAGCCGTAATGTAGGATCGGTGAAGAGAATGGATTTGTCTGGCTGGGATGCGGGCCTTGGTAGCTTAGTGGTTAGACCATGCGCTAGAGACACGGGCGACCCGGGTTCGAATCCCAGCCAAGACAAATCTTTTCTCTTCAAAATAAGCAAAACAGTCCCTAGTTACATAAAAATAGAAATCTAATATTTTAGATTTAGATTTTTCCATTAATAATTTATTTATGTTTATTTCTTAGGTTAGCGATCAGGAGGAAGTTTGCAGTTTGCAATGTGTTCAAGTATCAAATACAGCTGCAAGAATGGAATACAATTGTCACTTTATAAAACTTCAATTAAAATAATGGTTTAATATCTATGCATGCAAAGTTTCAATTATTGGTAATTTATTTTGAATCTGTATTGAACGAATAACTGTTATAAGCTTTAATTTTGGGTTGTTTTCTTTTTTTTTTTACTTCATTAGATGTATTTTTATTAAGTATATGCATTGCATTTGATGCTAATGTTAAAGACAAAAAATAGCATATTTGTTAATATTTTTAATTCTGCAACGTGGTTTTATAGTAACTCAACTGCTGTTAATAGAGATGGGTCATTATTGATTAACTTACACAATATTTTAGTTTTGTTCTAATTGTTTTGCTTTAAATACAAATTAAATTTTCATTGAAATAGTAACTTTTACTTTATTATGAAGATGAGTATTTACTTTTGAAACTAACTGTTCAATTACTATTGTTTCTTATAATTATTTTTATTAACACACTCGGAGAGAACAGAATTTTGTAAAAATACTCCAT
This sequence comes from Arma custos, assembly GCA_037127475.1. NCBI lineage: Eukaryota > Metazoa > Arthropoda > Insecta > Hemiptera > Pentatomidae > Arma > Arma custos. The sequence continues at coordinate 113,564,987 of CM073759.1, forward strand.
GTTTAGTTAACTACCTGCTTGCTATTGACTAGCAAACTTTAAAAAAATCTTTATTAGTCAAAACATGTAAAAGTTACACGAATTGCATATGGGTCTAGATCTTAGATATAAATTGATCTATACTCGCTTATAGACTGGCCTAGACTGATATCTTAGTCTATAGAAAATACATTGAAAAGGCCTAGGATTTTACGTATGCCTGAGTGAGGGATAGGTTTGCAATTTTAATGAATGATACTACATGTTAACTCCTTCTTTTAGTATGAAGTTCTCTGAACACATTAATTTTAGTAATTACTGTCATTATGAATAAGTGTATGCCATGCATTTGGGTCTGCCATCAAATTCTGGTGGATAAGAATTTAATTCAATAGGGGTTGAGGATCAGTATGCTTGGTTTATTTTAAATTTTTGATTTTTAAAAGCTCCTCTCTTAGACTTTATGGAAACCTGAAAAAGGCTGGACGGGGACAAAGTATAGTCGAGTACACATAGGGACAACTTGTTAAAGAAATCAACACAAGACATCCTCATATCAAAAATAAAATAAAATTACACCCAACGACTAATAATAATAATTACAAATTAAAACAAGATCCATCATCCATAACCATAATCCTATAGGCACTAATAATAATTACAATTTAAAACAAGATCTCCCATCTGTTTGTGATAGAAATTTTACAAAAGAGAGAAGAAAAATAAAATTATAATAAAAAATAAAAATAAAATAGGTTGACTCTATTAACAACTGAACTACCATCTGGCTACTCCCCCTCCCTTTCCAAAAGAGGCGACTGAAGTAAGTATCTCACAATCGGCTCTTTTCATTAAGTATCTCACAAAAGTCTGAATGGTTTCTATTCATCAGGGTATTTTATCACAATTTGGGTTTTTGTAGTCAGTGGGATGTTCTTCAGCTGGTGTCTCCTGTTCTAGTTCTCTCCAGTTCAGTAGAATGAGGTATTCCTGGTCCCTGCCGACCAACAGATAGTCCTCCTCGTCCTGAAGGATCTCCATGGGAGTCCTTGGGAGTAATTCTATCAGTAGCCTCTGACTCCTTGGCCTCCAATACCGTCTGCTTCCGAGGGAATGTGCTCGGCGCTGGATTTCTAGAAATCGTACTTGGTCTTCCTAAAGTTTCAACAATTTCCCAAGGTGTCGGGGGCCTGCCTCGAGGGGAGCTAAGCCTCTGATGGTGGTCCGATTTCTTGGTCATTTGCTTCCTATTGGCACTAGGGCAAGTTCATCCTCTTCTTTGGATACCGTTCCTGCTTGACTTTGTCTCTAGTTGGCTGAAAATGATCTGGAAGACCCTTCCTTCTCTCTGTGGCCTAGCCATACGGAGGGTTCCTTTGCAGCCTTCCTGTGGGCCAGCTTTAGGCGGTTGATGTGTACCTCCTGGAGGTGCCCTGTCTCGCTCTTAATTTTGTAGGTCACTTTTCCCAGCTTTTTAGTCACAACATGTGGTCCGGTTCATGGACAGTGGAATTTAGGAAAATCGTTTAACTGCATGTACATGGAGATAAACCCATCCCCAACTTCAAAGTTCCTCTCCTAATGATCCTTTCTCAGCCCACTCCTGATCAATTCTTCTTGTTGAGTCGTTGAGCCGCATCTACTGTCCACCCCTTCTCCATCCAATGGGTGTCTAATTGTGAGGGTGTCCTCAGCTCTCGCCTGAATTCGAGATAGTTAGGGAGAGAATCCTGTGGAAGAGAATAGGGTATCCACTTATGCCACATTTCTTTGTGAAGTGGGTAAGAGAATCGCCCAGCGTACTATGGAACCTTTCCAGCACCCCATTACTCTGTGGATGGTACGGGGTCGTCTGTAGCTTGATGATCCCTAATGTCTTGCATACTTCTTTATACAAACTGGAAACTAAGTTGTGTCCCAGGTCGGTTAACAGCCGATGGAGCATCCCGTGTCAAGTGACTATATCATTTCAACAAAAGCCTTCGCTGTTGCTTCTGTGGTTTTTTGGGGTAAGCTATTACTTCCGTGTAATGAGAGAAATGGTCAATAAAGGTAAGTATATATAAGCGGACTAGAAATGTCAGTCCCTAGAATAAATGCGTCTTTAAAATCTGGGTATATCAGTTCTGATTCTATGCATAAAGCTTCCTTCAACTCCTGAAATGCCTCTTCCTGTTCCGGGCTTCATTGGAATCTTCAGTCCTTCCCAGCCAACAGTGTGAGTGGTTTTACTATATCTGCATAAGGGGGCTTAAACCTTTTGTACTAATCGGCCAAACCCAAGAATCCTCTCACTTCCTTGGCTGTATGGGAAAGCAGGATCTCCTTCACTGTTCTGATCTTATCTTCATCCGGTCATACTCCATAACCCGTGACCAAGTAACCTGTACCCAATACCAAGTATTTCATCTAGCTCACAACTGAACTCGCATTTTGCTCGATTCTACTTGAGGTTTGCGTCCTTCAGCCTTTCAAATACATGTTGCAACCGGTCTCAATGCTGCTCGAGGCTTATGCTGGAAATGATAAAACCAGATATACAAAGAACTCGATCCCCTTAATGCAGGTAAGAATCTGGCCCATTGTCTGTTGAAAAGTTGCTGGAGCCCTTGCAAATCCAAAGTGAATCTTTTCGTATTCTAATGTCTACCCAATGTGGTGAATGCTGTCTTAGGTTGATCAGCCATGGGGATTAGGTGATATCAAATCGAGGGTTGAAAAAATTTTGCTTCTACCCATATGCCCATATAATATTGCTCTAGAGCCTCCTGATATAATGGTAGGTGGTAAGCGTCTACCTGAGTCAATGCCTTTAATCCCTAAAGTTGGTACATAAGCGATACTTGTCAGTCCCGTCTTCACACTTATTTGGCACCAACACAACCTGGGGGCGATCCCCCCCTTGTTCATTATTTCCTTGAGGTGCTCTTCAACAACAGAGCGGTGGTGAAATAGTGCCCTAAAAGGATATTTCATTACCGGGTGTGCATCCCCTCTGGGTATTGGATGTTTGACCCCCAATTATGTCACCTTCTTCTCCAGGCGGCAAGAACGACTCTGTATACCTCCGTAACATTGGTTCCTGCCTTCTTCGGCCCCAACCCGGGTCTGTCGCTCCAATCGCTCTCAATCCTACTTCCACGTCGCCTTCCTTCTTAATTGTGTTTCCCATGTCTGCTTGGCTTTCCACTTTGCTACTCTCCCTCCATATCGCTGCCACTCTTACAGCCTGTTTTCTGTCCAAGATAACCTCCTTATGCATTTACCACTTTAACCCATACGCTCCTCTCTTGGATTTCTGACAAACAACGGGCAATTCCAACTCCTCCCTGTTTCACACTTATTGGTTTATAACTACATTTGAGTATTTCTCTCCCATCACTTGTCCGCCTATTATTGCGCAAAAGTACATCTGCTACATAATTTGTTTTACCATTTACATGGTTAATTTCAAATTCGAACTCCTGTAACTTCCATACCCATTTCATAATGCGCGTGTTCCCGTTTTTTATTGAAAAGATCCATGTCAGTGGTTTATGGTCCGGTTGTATTATAAATTTAGTCCCATATAGATATGGCTTAAAAAATTGAGTTGCCCATACAACGGCCAGTAATTCTTTTTCTATTGTACTGTAATTATGTTCAGCATTCTGTAGTACTCATGAAGCGAATGCTACAGGGTGTTCTATTTCATATTATATCAGGGTCTTCATCGTTTTGAGATAAGACTACACCAATGGCTTGATTGCTGGCGTCAGTAGTTAAAATAAATATTTGTTCCCAATTGGGATATTTTAAAATTGGAGTGTTTGCCATAAGGTTTTTTAAAAGTTTGCACGCATCCTGTATTTGCTTGGCTTGTAAATTTTTGTTTTAAGAGATTCTGTTATTGGTTTAGTAATTGTCACATATCCTTTTATAAATTTTCGATAGCACCCTGACATCCCTGAAAACTGTCTCGTAGATTTTTCATTATGTGGAATGGGGCAGTTGACTATCGCATTTATTTTTTGTGGGTCAGTCTTTAAACCGTCTTTAGTGATTATTTATCCTAAAAATTTGAGTTCTGTTTTAAAGAATTCAGTCTTGTCAAGTTGTATAGAAAGGTTTTGTTTTTTAAGTACCTCGAAAACTCGTTCAAGATCTTTTAGATGTTCCTATGTGAATAAACAATAATGTCGTCAATATAAATCAGGTTGGGTAGAGCGCAACATAAACCGAAAGGCATTCTGACGAATTCTTAATGCCCATTTTCCGTAGAGAACGTTGTTTTTGAAATGGACTTTTCGTCCATTTCTATTTGGTGGAAACCGAATGTGAAGTCGATTGTTGAGAAGATTTTTGCTCCTCTTAGTCGATTCAGCAAATCTTCTATATTAGGCAACGGAAATTTATCTGTTATTGTAATTTGGGATAATCGATGACCATTATTATCTTCTTCTGACCCCTAGTATCCATCTTTTTCGGCACTATCTAAAGTGGCGAGTTGTAAGGTGAATTCCTAGGTCTTATTATTCCGTTTTTTAACTCATTTAGCGCCATGTGCGGCACCGGTGCGCACGACCTGAGTACTCGTTTGGGCCGCGTGTTCACATATCCACACGCAACCTTAATGTCTTTAAATGTGAATGTGGCACAGTGCACACGATTTACATTGGGTTTATATACCTGAAATCAAACTGTGGCCCCAGGAGAACGTGAAATTGTGCTTGGCCTGAGCAGTTTGCATGCCCATAATGCGTCAGGAGCGGCCAAATAGAGGGCTATTTGGTTCAGTGAGAACAGGTGGATAGTTTTTTGTAACAGTATTTTTGCTCTTTCTATATTGAAATAAACAATTTTTTACCATACAAAAACAATGATAACATTCAAATCCATTTTTTTTATTTTATAAATTTATGTATTAGGAAAAAAAATTAAATTCAGTCTCAAAATTTCAAAAAAGAAAAAAAGGATAAATGTGCACCGGTGATCACGTGGCCCCAGGAAGTAAAATTACTTACTGAGGCCGCGTGATCACCGGTGCACACACGGAAAATTGATGAAAAATCATGGAAAAAGTGAAAATTTTCACTTTCTGTTTTCAAGTATACAATAAATGGACATAAACAGAATGTTATAAAAAAAAAATATTTTGGCCCGAATGAGTAAATCGCGATTTTGGGGCTTAGCGCGAGATGTGTTAATAATTTTGATACCTCGTCATTGATTTGTTTTTAAAATTTTTCCGGATAACTATAGTTGCGGGTATACACCGCGTTATCATTTATTGTATTTATTTTATGTTTAAATAAGTTTGTTGGCTTTAGGATTTAATTTTCCTTTTTTATTATTTCACCATTTTTACCTATAATTTTCATGAGTTCATCAGTATATTTTTTATTTATATGATAATGACAGATCACGTTTTTTATTTCTTTTTTGTCAGTCATTAAATGAATCTCGTGGTTTATTTTTGTTTTATATCTTTTATTATTTATAGTTGTATTTTTATTATCGCAATCGATATTGACTTTTAATTTCTGCATTGTTTTTTAGCTCAATAGGATGTCAAATTTGGTTGAAAAAGGAAAAATTAAAAAGGTTGCATCGGAATTAATTCCTAAGAACGGTGACAGGTTTCCGGGTTCCTTCTGCTCTCCCGGTAGGGGTTTTTATTACGAAGCATTCCACTTTAATAGTTGCATCCTTGGGTACGATTTTTGAATTTATATAATTTTTGGTAGGTCTTATGGTAGATCTCGTGTTGATCAACCATTTATTATTTTTTTTTATCTATGGTTCGCAGTAGATTAATATTTTCTTATTTTAATTCATTTTCTATAATTTTGGCCTTGCTCGAATAATTTTGATTTATTGCGGTGTCCGTATTATTTTCTTTTATTAAGTTTTTATTATTGTTTTTAGTTTTATTAATTGTTTGTTCTAGTTCGATTTTGTCCGTTTTGTCTAATCCAGATCCGGCGGGTTGTTGGTGTATTGACCTGGTTCTAAAAAATGCTCGAACCTGTTTTCAAGAGTACTTAATTTGTCCGTAAGTTTTTGTATTATGGAGTCCTTGTCTTCATTGACTAGATTGACGCGGTCAGATACGGAACGCATGGATCCTGTTTGAGATTCCCCCAATTATTCTACCGGTGGTTGATTTGACTTTTCTTTCCATTGACCCGATGGGGGGTTGTTACGGAAACGGTGTTGATCCTGGGGATCCCACGATTAATTGTAAATTGGTTTATGAGAATTATAATTTTGTTGATTATAATTTTGATGATTATAGTGTGGTTTATTATGATGTTGACTAAAATTTTGATGGTTCGAATTATTGCTATTATACCTCGCTTCGTATTGTCTATTTGATGTATATTTGTGAAATTTGAAATTAGGTTCGTAATTTTTACCCTTATAATTTGAATGTGATGGTTGTTGGTGTTTTTCCCTTTTATGGGTTTGTCCGTATAATCTGTGTACTATATGCGATGCTGAATTAAGCAGTATTTCATCAATATCTTCTATTGTGTCGAATTGTATGTGGTAAATAAAGTCAGTTAGTTGCGGATTTAGATTGTGTTTGGCGTGATGAGATATTTGTCGATCATATCTAGCCATCTCGGCAAGTTCGTATTCTATTTCCGGTTCGGCATAATCGCGAGCGTATAAATAGCAGCGTTTTTATTAAGTCTGTCTAGATAGTCGTGAGGATTTTCATGCGCGTGTGACCTTGTATTCAAAATTTCTGCTATTAACTGTTCGCGAGTCCTAATGTCTTAGTATTTTCTAGCAACTACAGACATACGAGCAAAAAGTGCGGCTACCTCCCTTTGGCTAGGGGGCTTAAATAGGATCAGCCGTGCTGATACTATTTCCTTGGAATTGTTAATTGTTTACTAGTGCCACCTGCATCTTAAGTGCTTTACTACCTTTCTAGGTATTGTTTACTTGGGAGCCACCTGTAACTATATATAAGGTTACTTGAGCAACCTTGTGTTATTTTATTTTTATATCATCTATGTTATTATTATCTTCACTGATTATAGACAAATGTTAGCTTAACTTACTGTTGAATTTACGTGTAATTTAATTCTTTACTGTTACTGAAATAAATCACGTTTTAAAAGATCTCACAAATTAAATTACATAGTCTCAACACGTAAGAAAATGGCTCAATTATTTGTTCAAATTGTGAAGAGAAGTGCTGAAGACTTTGTGATTCAATGCATTTCAATTGACAAGAAATTTTGATATTTATTACCTGAAGACTCCTAGGACTTACATAAATGATATGTATGCAATTAAAAATGTTAATGGTTTCAGAACAGTAGCTTTTAAGATGATGATATTCAAAGAGAATATTTTGATGAATCTTCTAATTCTAGTTTTCGGGTGTTACCATTAGAAGACTGTTTTCCAAAAATAATTCCTTTCAAACCTGTAGACACTCGGTCAGATTTAGAAGATCGTCAGTTCGCCGCCCTGCACTCTGTTGCTTACTTCTTCCTCCGGGAGTTCCTCTGCCACCAGGTTCGCTACCCTCCTGAAGTCTCGGATGCTCTGGAAGATTCGGATGGTATTCTGCTCATGGCATCTATCGTCTCTTCTCGTGTTCTTCCTGTCTCCAAATTGTCTCCTCTCTCTGGGCATTGGTTTTCTCCTAACAAAAATCTCCCTCTCTTCTTCTCTCTGGATCTGTCTTTGCTCGATTCCTTCCTGCGATAGAACACTTTATTCCACCCTGGTTCGAACACTTCCCTTTCTTCCTCATCACGGGCACTCGCATTTACCATCTCCTGAGCGCATTCTACAAATGTCAACCCTAAATAGACCTTCTTTTTTTTTTTTTAAGGGTGGGCATAATTGCATTGCGACCACACTTGTCTATTGTGCGCCCCTAAGTATGCGATTATTATAATCTTAACTTGGCTAAATCCACAAATTTTAGGATACTTGCAAGGTTGATTGGTTTGAACTGCCTGGGGTTAGTGAATCTCTCCTGGCCAAAGATTGCAAACCGTAGGCCAGCAAACCTATTACATAGGCAGATAACATGATAGGGTGTTTCGTCCTCTGAACGACAATAGTGGCAAGTGGGAAGCCCCTCCAGTCCTAACCTGGACATATGGGTGTTGAGTCTACAATGACCCGTATATGCCGCTATGATTGTTTTTAATGCTTCCCTGTCCAGATCCCGAAGAACATTACATGTCTTCTCATCATGGTTGTCAAGGAATAATTTAGAATGTTTTATCCTTTTTGTCCGCACCAATATTGGTGCAATTTCTTAAGGTAGATATCTTTTATTCTACTCTTGGCATAGCTGAGACCGTTTACTGGTTCGGGAGTACATGGAATGTTATCCGATCCCAGCCTGGCTAGCCTGTCAGCTTCTTCATTGCCCGGGATGCCCAAGTGTCCAGGAACCCACTCAATGCTAACCCTGTTATTCTCCGCCAGTTTGTTGAGAACTGTATAGCTGTCCCAATCAATCAACGAAGATACCTACACATGTTTCACCCTGTAATTATGGTAACTGATATCAGTCGCGAGAAAAAAATGTATTTATTCAAAAAATTACAAGTTTAACACTTCATAAAATAATTATAAATATTTACAAATGACACTATACAGAATGAAAGTTAACTGTACAAGAATATGACGGAACTGGTATTAAGACGACTATGATTGCTATGACGGGATAAGGGACGGCTTATATAGGTTAAGGAGTGCTGATTCGTGATTTCTAGGAAATTGGTCTAGATTCGTATAAGGTGATGTGTGTCTGGTCTCTTAACTCCTCCATCCTTATTGAAGTGAAGTCCACTGAACTTTAAATAAAAAAAAAATAATTAAGTTGATCTTTTAGTCTGTAAATACTGGAACCATGCTCGAGCTCTTCCTTCGAAATGTTGATGAGGTTCAGGGATTGGATCTTGGGTTGTTGAGGATAAGGTTGCACTTTGGGAACATTGTCTCTTAATTCTAGAACATTGTTGATATAAATGAAATAATAGAAGATATACACTAATACACAAATAATATAAAATACATAAGATAATAATTGATTAATAGTAATGTCATATGGCTCTAAGGCTTCTATTTCTATTGTGCCTAAGTCTATTTGTTCTAATTCCTCAAAAGTTAAATTTGTGTTTATACTATTTTTATCGCTAATTACAAAAGGTGACATTAAAGGAATATTTATATGTCTGTTGGCTAGTTTTAACAGAAGTTATATTTTTTTATAAATTTCAACTGGACTCAATCATATAATATATTCTTTAAATATGAGAACAAAAAACCTATTTCCAGTAAAAAAAAATGTTTTCTTTATTTTCGAGATACGTTTCGGCCTAGGCCATTCTCAATCTTCTATTTTAATTGTTTCATTTTTTTACTTATTATATGGTTAACAATTTGACCATAAGTCAAATTGTTACCATATATATATATATATATATATATATATATATATATATATATATATATATATACATATAAATTGACCAAAATAAAGCATAGATACCTCAACATAAGTTGTTTTATTCCATCTAAACTTTTTTTCAAATTCAGAGGGAACCATATCCTCTATAGTCATTTAATAATAAGTAATATACTAAGATCAAAGGTTAACTTATTATTAAATGACTATAGAGGATATGGTTCCCTCTGAATTTGAAAAAAAGTTTAGATGGAATAAAAGAACTTATGTTGAGGTATCTATGCTTTATTTTGGTTATTTGTTGGACAATAGAAATATTTCATGTACAGTTTTATTTGTTGAATTATTTATATTGTTGTAATTGTAGAATTTATGCATGTTTTTACAGATGAATGACTTATGGTCAAATTGTTAACCTTATAATAAGTAAAAAAATGAAACAATTAAAATAGAAGATTGAGAATGGCCTAGGCCGAAACGTATCTCGAAAATAAAGAAACAAATTTTTTTTACTGGAAATAGGTTTTTTGTTCTCCTATTTACAGAAGTTATATTAAAAAATAAGTATTGTTTTAAAGTGGGTACAAGTTTTACAAAAGAGTCATTTCTAATCTCTACAAGTTTACAATTACTTAATTTTATATTTCGACTTAATTCTAATATACATTTGTATTTAATTTCTACTGCATTTTTACAATAATGGTGGGAATTGAAATTTATATAATCTCTATTATAAAATAAATTTGTATATCTGATGATGATTTGTTCCTTTTTATAGGATACGTAAGTGAATAATAAGTTGTCCTTGGCAACGTTTTCAATGGTATGTTTATAAAGTAATAAATCAAGCCATTTTCCGATAGTGAGCAGAATGTAGAACTGAGTAACCAATTCAGTTCGATATTTTGCGTTATGGGTTCATCGTAGGTGATCTGTAATTGTTTTAGTTTTTTGGTAGTTAAGATACTGGGATGAGTTATTCCTAATTTGCATTGTTCTAAGGAGATTTGGATATCGCTAATTTGAGAGTCTATTAAGTTTAATATAGCTAAAACAGCATGGTACATTAATTTTGTCAATGCTATGTCAGTTAAATTATTTATCTTATTAATATTATTTTTGTATTTATTTAAAACAATTATTTCTCTGTTAACTTTTGCAATAAGTTTATTATTTAATCCTAAACGTATTTGTTCATTTGGTACATGTTCTGTTCAATTTTATTTAAAACTTAATCACATTTTTCTTTGTCGTTGTCATCCATGTTACCAGTGAACCAATTGATCGCGGTTCCTAATCCGTTTATTAAGCCTCTTTTTGTTCAATTTGTTTTGTTAATATTTGTGATGTGACTGTTTCTCTAGGATGTTTAGTATTTATATTCGATAATATTGTAAAGATTCTTGTTTTGTCTGGCCATTGGTAAGAGATTGATATTGATTTTTAATGATTTTACTTTTGTGGTTTGTTAGGTTTTTGTAGTGTAAAAAAGTGTACCAGTCTTCTAATATGTACGATGGGTTAATTTGTATAATTGATGCACCTGGTCCGTCAGAGAGATCTTGTATGTATTGTGTGTTCGTCTGAACCATGAGGATCAGGAGGTAAAAGATCTTCATCATGGTTTGTACATGTAACATTAACAGATTGGTCTATTTCTTCAATTAATTTAGATATGTCTTCATTATTTATTTATTTAGGTTTTGATTTAGTTTTTTTTTTTTTTACGGTTTTCTTGGATCTTTTTGCCTGATCTGGGTGTATCCTGTTTTGTTTCCTTTTTTTTTATATAACAAAAACATGTTTATAAATTGTCGTTCCTAATTCGGATAATTTAAAATGGGCGTGTTTGTCATTGGATCTTTTAATGTTTTACATGAATGTATTTCTTTAGTTTCAAAATTTTTTGTTTTTATAGAGTCTGAAAGAGGTTTTGTTATCTTAGCATACCCTTTTATGAATTTTCAATAATATCTGGATATCCCCAAAAATTGTCTTGTTGACTTTTCGTCATGGGGCATCGCGAAGTTAATTATCATTTCTATTTTATTTGGGTCAGTTTTTAAACCTTCAGCTGTGACTATGTACCCTAAAAATTTGAGTTCAGTTTTAAAAAATTCAGTCTTGTCTAAATGAATAGAAAGTCTCCGTGTGTTTTAAGTACTTCGAAGACTCGTTCAAGATCTTTTAGATATTCGTCTTCATTTTTGGAATAAACAATAATGTCGTCAATATAAATCATTGCATTTAGTACATTTGCGATTAAGATGGTCATAGCACGTTGAAAAGTGGGTAGAGCGCAACATAAACCGAAAGGCATTCTGACGAATTCTTAATGCCCATTTTCCGTTGAGAACGTTGTTTTTGGAATGGACTTTTCATCCATTTCTATTTGGTGAAAATCGGAAGTTGAGAAGATTCTAGCTCCTCTTAGTCAATTCAGCAAGTCTTCTATGTTAGGCAACGGAAATTTGTCCTTGATCATATTTTGATTCAGTTTGCAGTAATCTATGACCGCATTTATCTTTTTAATCTAGCATCCATCTTTTTCGGCACTATCCAAAGTGGCAAGTTGTAAGGTGAATTGCTAGGTCTTATTATCCCATTGTTTAATAATTTTGATACTTCTTCATTTATTTGTTTTTTAAATTGTTCAGGATATCTGTAATTCCGAGTATAAACAGAATTATCATTTATTGTGTTTATTTTGTGTTTAGGATTTAATTTTCCTTTTTTATCATTTCACCGTTTTTACTTATCATTTTCACGAGTTCGTCGGTATATTTTTTTTTAAATGACCCAGCAGAGCGGATCTGTATTTTCTGTTGTTTTTGAGCGGCCTTTAGCGGCAGGCCTATAAACTGTTCTGTGCAATTACACAAGGGAACAACATTTTTGTTGCATGAAATATTTTGACTAATATTCTACTTCCTCGAGGTGCTGATTTAAGATCTGAAGTCAGTTTGTTTGTATCAGCTTTACTTTTGGGGTTATAATTATAAACTGTTTTTTAAGATGAAAATATTTTTTATTAAGAAAACTATTAAAAAAATTACCACTACATATCAAAAAATTTTCTTTTGTAAGATTTTCTGGCTTGATTCGGTTCACGGGGGCTGTTTTTAATGCTCCAACAATAGTCCGCCATCATGTGAGCATTCCAGTGACCTTGGTAAAGTTCCTCCATAGTTCGAATGTCCTGATGGAACCGTTCCCCTTGTTCTTCACTCAGATCACCAAGATTTTCAGGGAAACGGTCCAAATGGCTGTGGAGGAAGTGTACTTTGATGCTCATATTACAACCAAGCTGCTGGAAGTGTAACAACATTAGTTCAATATGCTCCGCATAGCTTTCTTCCTTTTTGTTTCCCAGAAAATTTTGAGCAGTCCAAACGAATTCATTCCAGGCATTTTTTTCAATATCAGTCATGTAACTAATAAAGTTTTCATCCTTTATCAACCTTCTTATTTGGGGACCATCAAAAATTCCATTTTTAATTTTTTCTTGGCTCAAATTAAAGAACTTCTTAGAGATGTATTTATAGCAATCACCACCCTTGTTCAAAACTTTGACAAATTGTTTCATGAGCCCTAGTTTGATATGCAAAGGTGGCAGTATTATTCGATCCGTGGGCACAAGGGGCTCATTTATTACATTCAGTTGTCCCGGAACCATAGATTGCCTGGAAGGCCAATCTTTTCTAATCCAGTGCTCAGACCTAGCTCTGCTGTCCCATAAACAAATAAAACATGGATATTTTGTATATCCACCTTGTTGTCCAAGAAGAAAATTCACCATTTTTATATCAACACTTATCAACCACTTTTGTTCGTTGTATTTGATTCTATCCATTACAGAAGCTACAGTAGCATATTCTTCTTTGACTGTAGTTGAATGTGCAATCGGTATCGAACCCAGCTTATTTCCGTTATGCATAAGTACACATTTCAGGCTACGTTTAGAGGAGTCAATAAATAAACGCCATTCATTTGGATCATACTTCTGTACTCCCATTGCTTTCAATAAACCAGGAACATCTGAACAAAAAGGAAAGTCGTCATCTTTAGAAAAGAATGACAGCAATTCTGCCTCTCGGTTACGATAGTATGAAATTCTTGTTTCTGGGGTTAAAAGATTTCTTTGCTTTAATCGAGAAGCTAGAATCTCCGATGTCTTTTTAGAAAGACCAAGATCTCTGATTAATGCATTGAGGTCTTCCTGATTAAAGAGCTGGGGCTCAGAAGTAAAATCAGGGTAAGAATCACTTGTCCGACTTTCATCACTTGAAGAATAGTTTTGTTTTTCTATATCATGATCATTTTGTACAGATGAAGAAGCTTGGGGTACTGGTGCATCGCCAGAGAACAAGACTGGTCGAGTAACAGATAACAAGTTTGGATAAGACCATTTCGACCGGTTATTTTTATTAATTCCATTAATATCAATCACACAAAAATAACAATCATCTTGATGATTATTAGGTTCCCGCCAAATCATTGGTGTTTGATACTTAAAATGGGGTCTTTTCTTATTTGCCCATAATCTCAAAGACTCAACACATGTTTTACATACCATATGAGGGATCCAGTACTTGTCACGGATGTCCAAAGCGAATCCAAAGTAATCAAAATATACCTGTGTTATAAACTCTGACACACTTAGCCTACAATTTTTGAATGTATATTCACCACAAATGTTACAGAAATAGTTTGGATCGTTTCTACAGATATTTCTTAACTTGGACATTGTTATTTAACACAAGAGCACAAACTTTTTCACTAAACAACTCAGTTGAATTGAAGTTTGAATGTGACTAGTACAAATATATGTCTATCAGCTGTTTGCCAAAAACAAAAGGTGCTGGAGAAAAACTGAGGCTAGATTTGTAATCACCAACCTCTAATTAGTAAACAACAGGCCTAAAACTCCATGCAACAAAAAATTAATAAAAATTTGTTCCCTTGTGTTATTAGTAGGGTAAACCACTGTAATGACCCTTCTCCCTGACTGTTTTAAATATACTCAATAAGGTTCGTGGACCAAAAAGCAGGAGAAGAAAGAAAGCCAGTTACAAAAATAGGGACCCAAATTAAGATATATATATATACATCAACATGCAATTACTTATTCATAAATCATATAATCATACAATGTTCTAATACAAGCCTTGTCTGGAGAGAGAAGAGTGGGGAAGTCCTGTCTACACTAAGTGGCGTTCCAGATGAGAGTGATATTCAAAATTTTATACCGCTATCGGCTAAGCCGTCCCCCACTACCTCTCCTTTACTTTCGTGAGCCAATCAAATAGCAATTACAAATAACTTCGCAAATACTACAATATATACATCCTAGGTTAAAGTACAATTGGCAAATACTTAATTCTATCCGTAAAATTCTAAATATAATACTCACTATTACATCAAATGAAAACATAGTATCTAATATTTAAATAATACATTTATGTGATCACCACATTACCTCCCCTCTTAATAAAAAAAAATTGATGATTTCAATTTTTTGATAGAACATATGCGACAAAAACAAAGATAAATTGGGCAGCAACCAAAATTCGATGTGCAAATTGTCTTTTCTAAATTCTATAAATTCTATATCTATGCTAGACACACACACCAAAAATATGTATATATATATATATTTATATATATATATTTATATATATATATATATATATATATCATTCCAACATACAATTTTTTTATCATGTCGTCAATGTGTGTCACTATCGAGGGTGGACGAGGGTGGATAGTTGTGTCTAACGCCTACTAAAGGAAGGGTAGGAAAATGGCCACAAGATCCATAGACCAGCACCATCTTCCGACAGGATCAGGCCAACAGGATTAACCTCATGAATGGGTCTGCCATTCATTCAGTTAGCCTGTGCCATCTTAAGGAAAGACACAAGTACTCCACATATGCTTTCCACGTCACTGAAGGGACCCAAGGTCATATTAATAATCAAAATACAGGAAGAAGCACATCGGAGTAAAATGTGGGACCTTAATTTATGGAAACTAACCATCAAAATTTCTGCCCATGAAATAGAATGTCTGGGGGTGTAATATGTGGTGATTTCTAATTATTATTTGATTTATATATACATATAACCCACAAACACAAATTATTCTAAATTAATTGTACTAAAATTATCTTAAATCTAGAGACCACTTGCACATTTTACACGAAGATGCATATGAATCAACTACTGAATTAAAATCAATCATCAACATTTTTCTTCACAATTCAAGGTCTCTATGTACTTTATACTTTATATACCAATACTTGTATACAACTCAAATAATTTCAAATTCAAAATATTCATCATATTCAATTCAATTATACATAATTCAAAACTTCAATACATTATATTATTCAGTCCTCTATTCCATAGATATCTTTTTTCTTTTTATTTATATTAATTAATATTTTATTTTATTATATTTTTTTTTTAGTACTGAAACAAAAAAACATCTATATAAGTTGATCTTGCTTTTGTCAAAGCCAAAAATCAACTTAAATACATGTGGAAAAAAATTTCAGTCTCATATTTTATTTATTTTTCTCTTTCTCTTTTTTTTTTATTTTATGAGGACTCTCTTATCATTCAATTAGTTTATCTCTATTTTAAAAAAAAAATTTCACAATTTTCTACTTTTATCAATTAGTAATAATACAACTTATTTTAACTTTCCCCATATTAATTATTGAATTTATATAAATACAAAATAATTTAAAAATACTTGTATCTTCTTGATGCGAAGTGTTGTTCACGGATGTCCAGTCTCGACGTTTTCTGGCTCGCAGTTTTTCTTTTCTTGAAACGTTCCTCTAAGATTTCTGGATTATCTCTGGATTGATGATCTATGGAATCGAGATCGCAAGAATACAGTTTACCGAGATGCAGCTCGAGTTTTGCAGTGTTCTCTGCAACATAACTCGAACAATGATCTGGAAATTAAACTTTGATAAATTCTGTCGTTTGACAATATAAGATGCCCGCCAACATCTTCAATTACATTGTACATAATCATAATAATCATTATATCAATCAATTAATTAAATTTTTTTTTCCTATACCAATACATAATCATAATTCATATATTCATACTAATAATATCATATATTACATATCCATAAAATACTCAAGTATTATATTTCGAAGAAACTTGGCCATTATTATTTTTGTTTTCTCGGTTGCCCATAACAAATTTACAACACTTTACAGACATAAATCACAAATTCCTTTCATACAACATATATACAAGATAACATATTATTTCTTTAAACAAAATCAATTATATATATATATATAATCAATAAAATAAATCAAGGTTACAAATAAAAAATATATAAAATACTTCTCTTAAATTAAACCAAAATAAAGTATCTCTCATCTTGTATCATTATCTTCTTACAATAGATCATATATATAAGTATATATATTAAAAATATCTGAAACTTAAAAAACAGAATCAATTTCCAATTAAAATATTCTACTTTCTTTATAATATTTATTTCATTTGATACTACTACAGAACAAACAGTAGTCGGCCAAGTTCAAGATTATCTCTTTTCTCTCTAAAGATAGTATTCACTTTCACTGAAGCATAAACATCCTTTATTTTTACGAATATATTTGCTATCTTAGGGCAACATTGGGACATACAAGGGACTCAGACTTGTATTAGATTCTTTTAATTACTATAAATTTACTTATTTAAATTTACTATTTATTTACTTAAATTTTTCTTAAAATTTTCTTTTTCTCAAATAAAAAAAAATATGTATATATATATATATATATATATATATATATATATATATATATATATATATATATATATATTTCCTATTAATCTTTAATTTTCTTTAATTGGGACACATGGGCAATTTCAATATCACTCTAATTGGGACCTTTAATTGGGACACATATTGATTCATCTACTTTAATATCATATTCATTTGACTCATTGGTCGGTAATTAATTAGGAGATGTCGGTAATCAATCTTGTGATACATCAGGGGACCGAATATACATAAGATAATTGAATATACAACACAATAATTATTATTAATCCGTAGTAATACTTTCACAATTCTCATTACTTTATTTTCAATTTAATACAATTAATACATCAATTTTTTATAATCACTCTCAATAGTTAACGACGACAATTTTTTTTTATTATTATTAATATAATCCCATATAAACATTAATTAATTTTCCAAATCTTTATCAATACTTAACGACGACAACTCTTTTTTTTATTAATATAGTCCCATTCAAACATTCATAAACTTTATCAATAGTTAACGACGACAATATTTTTTTTTTATTAATACAATCCATATAAACATTAATTATTTTTTATAATTTTTTATCACTAGTTAACGACGACAACTTATTTTTTTATTATTAATAGAGTCCCATATAAATTTTTCAAAATTTGTTATCAATAGTTAAACGACGACAATTTATTTCTATTATTAATATAGTCCCATTCAAACATTCATAATCTTTATCAATAATTAACGATGACAACTTATTTTTTTATTATTAATAGAGTCCCATACAAATATTAATTAAATTCTCTAACATAAACATTAATTATCTTTCATAATCGACGATAAATTTTTTTATTATTATTATTTTTATAGTCCCATTAAACATTAAGTATATTTTTCATAATCAACGACAAAATTTTTTATTATTATTAATAATCCCATATAAATATTAATTAAATTCTCTAACATAATCATTAATTTTTTTTTTATACATAAACATTAATTAGGCCCGGTTCAAGTTCTTTTTTAATTTCATATACGTAGATTAATTATTTTAATTATTTATCGCCGCAGGACTCCTCGCGATCTTTAATCTATCGAGCGGTTTTACGTAAAAGTTTGGGGGGGCCGCTTTAGATTTTATCTCCGATAATAATTTATACAGTTTCTCTTTCCAAGGGTTCCTTTTATAATTATAATTATTTTTAATACGTCCCTTCTTATAATAATTGTGATTATTATTACGCCCCATATTATAATTCCGATTATTCTGCCCATTGTTATAATTTTTATTTCGCCCGTTGTTATAATTTTTATTATTATGCCCATTGTTACAGTTGTAACTATTAACCTTAGTTAGCCCGTATCGATGATTATTATTCTTGTTATAATTTCTTTTATTTTTTATTATTTCCATAATAATTCTTTCCATATAATACGTTTTTATTAATTTTATTAAAGTTATTATTATTTCGTCGACGTGACTCATAAAACCTGGGCTTATTATGCTTTAACGCATTTAACTTATTCCTAGTACTGACCCGTTTGGGATTATTTTGAAGATTAAGCGGTCTAAATCGATCTTTATCATTCAAACAATTGGTTAGTTGCTTATTTTCGTTAAATTTAACATTGTCTAGATCATTGGGCAATTTTAGAGTGGTGTTTATTAGGCTTGTATTATTTTCCTCTAATTCATTATTCTCCTTCTCTCTCTCAGTTTGATTAATATTAAATAAGCCCGAATAAATAAATTCTTTTAATGCTGCAAGTTGTTTTTTTAATTCTAAATTTTCTAATTGGATCGCATCCATTCTACTCGCGAGATCCTCGACTCGAGTTGCCATTTTATAATTAATTAAAATTTTAGCCCTCAAAAAAAATAATTTCACGAATTTTAACCACCACAATTTATTTTATATTTAAACACCACAATTTTTTATTTCTTAAAACCACGCTCTGCTACCAATTTTTAATGACCCTTCTCCCTGAATGTTTTAAATATACTCAATAAGGTTCGTGGACCGAAAAGCAGGAGTAGAAAGAAGGCCTGTTACAAAAATAGGGACCCAAATTAAGATATATTTCAAAATTATATATATACATCAACATGCAATTACTTATTCATAAATCATATAATCATACAATGTTCTAGTACAAGCCTTGTCTGGAGAGAGAAGTAGAGGGGTGATGACCGGCCGATAGATCAGATGAGAGTCTAGACGAGAGTCCAGATGAGAGTGATATTCAAAATTTTATACAGCTATCGGCTAAGCCGTCCCCCACTACCTCTCCTTTACTTTCGTGAGCCAATCAAATAGCAATTACAAATAACTTCGCAAATACTACAATATATACATCCTAGGTTAAAGTACAATTGGCAAATACTTAATTCTATCCGTAAAATTCTAAATATAATACTCACTATTACATCAAATGAAAACATAGTATCTAATATTTAAATAATACATTTCTGTGATCACCACACCACCAATATCTTATAATTACCTGGTTCTGGGTAATTCTCGTTTATAGCGACACATGACGCGCCCGTAAGAAAGGTTGTATTTACTTCCTCAGGGCCGTCACCAGGCACTAGCTTACTGAAGTCACGGAGATGGAGGTTCCTGTAAGTCCTGTACGCTGGATAGGGTAGCCATGACAATAAGCGAACCGCGTTGTCTAACACTGGATCAATGCTGGAATTGTTGTCTAGCACCACCACTATTAATTTCTGAAATTTGAGACTCCAGACAGATCCTTCGCGTTCGTCTTCGACGGGTATACCCGTTAGGTATACGGGTATACCGGTTAGGCGATATACTTAGCCAGTAACTAAAAGTCTGAGCGGTGGTTGCACCTATCATACTGTTATTCACAAGGTCTGTATTAAGTTCGACAAACCTATAGTTCTCCTTAATAGGCACGAACCAATTGAGACCTGTTACATTTGTAAGCTCACGACTGGACTGGTGACTGTATAAATCAATCTTTTGCTCAGACATTCTTATGTCGCCCCGATTCATGGCACCGAATCCCTCAGCCATGTCGTAGAAAGCAGGGATAGCGAATGCACGGTGGCTAGTTAACATATCCTGTCACTTAGAAGACTGGAGCTACGTGCCGTTTCGATAGCTTCCCTATAACCTTGCAAGGATTGTGAAGGAATGAAGTTCCCTCCATCGAGTTTCTCGTCATGCGAGATCTTGTATACGAGTACTGATTTCGTAGAGGGTCGCGTAATAGAAACGGGTTCTTCAAGATTCCCAATTCGATATAAGCGAGGTTACCTTCCTCACTCGTTAGTGTGGGTATCGAAGTAGTAAGGTCGTATTCGAGACCCCGATATGGGTACTCTTTATCATACTCCCACGTGTCTGTATTATACCCCCAAGCTGGGTCCAGAGTACCATCGACTAGGTTTAAATTATCCACAACGAACCGATGCCCGTATTGGCTTAAGGCCGCAGTTGAACTCTCAGTTTCCATGCACGTATA
The DNA here is from genome assembly GCA_037127475.1 of Arma custos. Lineage (NCBI taxonomy): Eukaryota > Metazoa > Arthropoda > Insecta > Hemiptera > Pentatomidae > Arma > Arma custos. The sequence goes on from CM073759.1 coordinate 113,585,701, forward strand.
ATTGTAGGGGAGGCCAATGCTTTCCATAGCGACGCGACTCCCAAGAATGTCGCTCATTACCTCCTCTCCTATCTTCGTTGCCGTGTTGCCATTGGTACAATGCTGTCTCTTATTGTGGTTTTTCTGAAGGTAAACGTTATAGCCGTCGTTACTTGGGCCCAAGACACACAAAGGACATAATCCAGCGAAGGTGAGATCCTCGACTACGAGATCACAAATAAGAGGAAAATCCTGTGTGCCCCCACTACTGAATCCGCCTTCCTCGTCCAGATTGTTACTCACGGCAGCCACTCATTCCCTTTCTTTCTTATTCAGACATTTGGTTGAGTTGGATACTGAGATCCTTTTTAAAATAGCTCCGAAGAAATGGCTATTTTTGTTACCGTTTAGACTCATCTTAACAACTCCTGCTATGGAATCTTTATCCTGGCTATATTTCTTAGCAAATTCATTAACACGTTCGTTATATTTAGCCACATTCTTGGGTCAATGGTTCTTTTTCTTAGTTCCCCCGCTAGCTGATGCACTTGGGTTAGTTGGAGAAAATGATTTGGTCAAGGTCCTTGTATCTTGATTGCATTCAGAGATAACTGTTGCCGCAGCACTCTCCATTTCCCTCTTTGTTAGTTATTAGGTCGTTAAAAGGCATGTCGCTAACGCCTATAACAATGCTCCGCACTATAGGATTCAAAATTTTTGACACAGTTCCGGAATTCAACGGAGTGGTGAATATATCGTCTCTCCAATCTACTCCCTTGATTTTACAGGCACGTAGAAACGCATCGTTACTAACCTGAGTTTGACTATCGTCGAACTCCCAACACTCTTATTCGAGTTGGGGTGAGCAGTCACTAATGTCAGTGTCGTTGCTAACACTTTGTAGTGCACGAAAGATGCGGTTATTGGGTAAGAATTGTTATGCGGTTATATATTACTCCATTCCTACCAGTGATAAAATTTTATTTTGTTAATTAATACTCATTACTTCCACTTATCTAAGGTATTTACGGGTTTAAATGGGCAGATTTTAATTACCTATATTCACTGATAAGAACTGGAATAAATTACTAAAGCTAAATTTAAAATCTTACCTTGAATTGATTAATTACTTTTATTAACTACTAATAAACCTTTTATCATTTGATTTATGATTACATAATAAATATGGATAAACATGTGATACTTCCACCCGCGATGGTCAATCTTCTTCCATAGCTTAGGGTCTTGATGTGCTTGATCTAAGGGTTGAAAATGAAGTCCTATGTTGCTCGCTGGAAGGGTTGAATTGAAGTGATCTGTTACTTGTTGGGAGATTTGAACTGAAGTCTGTTTTATCTATGGAGGGGATAGGTGAGGCTGCCGACCCCTAGCGCCATTTTATTTAAACTCTTCAATGCTCTTATATTTGAAAATATATATGATTATATTTTCTTCATTAGACGATAGTTGCGTCATGTATCAATATATATATATAAAGTTAAATGTTTTAATCAGATCTAACACTTTTTAAAAAGCAAAAACTTTATTATGAATGATACAGGTACATGAAATATAAACTGTACAAGCGACTACGGACAAAATCTAAGGACCAAAGAGAGCGAGGAGCACCTCCTCCAGGCTTAAATAAGATTTGATATCCTGATTCTAATTCCTGGGATTGTTTACTAGTTGGCCACCTGACATCTGCATCTGCATAATAGTTCTAAGAATTGTTTACTACTGGACACTTGTGTGCCACCTTTAACTCCACCCTGCCTTAAGTTTTGAACTCCGATCAAAACAATAATATTGGCATACAAGTAATTATAAAATAAACATGATTACATAAAATTGTAAAATGAACATGATTACATACAATTGTAAAATGAACATGATTACATAAGATTTGTACAATAAAAATGATTACATAATAAATTGAAATATTAGTCAAAACTAGTTTCATATATTCTACTAAGTATTATTCTATGATTATCTACAGGAATAGGTGCTGTTGGGATATTAACAATTTCTGTAGGTATATTTGGATTGTTCTGCTTAGTACATTTTCGTTTATAAATAAAGAGAATAATGGTTATTAATATTACAGAAGTCATAAAGATACATACACTATAAAAATAAATGTTATTATCGTTTACAAATGTAAGCGTTTCCAATGTTGGTATTGTATAATTGTGTGTGGTTACAAGAGTAGTGTTTACAATTAAAGATTTATAAAATGGTAGCATAACTGAATTAAAATTATGAATATAAATTTTATTAAATTGTGGGAAACAGTCCTGTTTATTATTATTAATTAAACTTATAGTAGGTAAAAACACACTATTATTCTTACAATCTATGATTTTATTGATATTTACAGTAACATATTGTTTTATAAATTCTACATATCTAATGTTAGTTTGATTACTTGGTATTAATTTACAATCTTCTAAAATTTCTTTTTGGATAATAGAGTATACACATTTGGAATTTGTTTGTTTGAGATTTAAGCAATAATAATTGTCAATAAATATACATTGCCCAGTATACAATTTTTGTCCTTGTTGTAAATAAAGATCAAGTTTTAAATCAATTTCAAATATAATCTGGTTTATTAGTTTTGGTACTGGTAAAATAAAATATCCCTTATAGGAGTCATCGTGGACTGGTAATTTTATGAAAGTATGAATTATATTGTTTCTTGTTGAGCAAAAGATTTTACTATTTGTCCATAGGACTTCTGAATTATTGGATATTAACTTTATTGTTGCTGGTAAGTTTCGTATAACATCTGTCATTAAGTTAGTATGAACTATTCCTAGTTTGCAGAATTCAGAATTTGCAGAAAGATAATGTTAAACTTTGTATTTTTTGTATTTAATAGAAATATAATATGTATGTAAAAGTCATATGCTTTGTCATTTTGTTCTAAGGTATTAAAGTTTTGTCTGTTGGTCATAAAATTTTTATTAATGGTTTGTATATCCTTCTTATAGTCTTCTATGAGTTGTTTATTAATGTTGACGGAAGTTTCAATGTTATGTTCTATTTTAAAATTGTTTTTTTCGACATTAGAAATGATTTTATCGTAATATGCTTTATCATCAGCATCCATGTTTCCTGTAACCCAACTAATAACATTTCCTAATCCATTTATTAGGCCCATTTTACGGCGGTTGTTAAATTCTTTGTAATACATTAAGCTAAGTTGTTCTGTCGCGTCATTTGTTAAATCGTAGAGAATGTGATACATTTTGTGATCCTTGAAATTATTTAAATGAATTTTTATGTTTCTAATTTCTACAGCTAATAAACTTAAATTATAAAAATGATATATTTCATAAAATTTATCAATAACTTTAATGTTGTCAAGTGAAAAGTGTAGTAGTCCAGGGGAGTCAGTCAGATCTACTATTTTGATTGTCTGAATCTTCGGAAGTAGTGTCAGTAACATTATTGCGTAAAGAGTCTTCATCTGAAACAAAATGTTTCTTTCGTTTACGTTTGTTTGGTCTCCTAATGTTGTCAACATGTGTTTTTAGTTGTCTAGCTCCTTGAACTAAAACATTTACTTTTCTGAATTTGTCTCTACTTTTGATTTTCCATTGAGTGTTTTTAAGAAATTCTTGGTTAGTTAGTTCTGGTGGATCTTCGCGATTTTGATTTAATTTGTCTGTACGTTTTTCCTTATCTTTAGTTATTTTTTTATGCGTTAACTCATGTAAGAGTTGTAAATCATCATGATATTTTTGTACATATAATTCCGTAATATTAAGATCTGTCTTTTTATTATTTTCTGATGTGAATCCAAACGTTATTTCATTGGGGGTTATTTTTAAATTATGATTTAATGTATTGTTGTAAGCAGTGGTTGCTAGTTTTAATTTCTGTAAGGGTGAATATGTTTTTTGTTTATGTGAAATTATTCTAAGTAATTATGTTTAGGTTGAATGTACTCTATTTAATAATCCTAAGGAATTTGAGTGATTAGTAGATAATAGTAGAAATTTATATAATATTAGTAGAAATATTTATATAATATTAGTAGAAATTTATATCATTGTACTTACAAAACTGTTGAACAAGATTATTCTTCATTTCTGTACCTTGGTCTAGCGTGATTTGTGTAGGTGTTGGATAATAGGTTAAATATGTTTGTAAACTGTCATAAATGTTAATTGCATTATGTGTTGGTATAATTTGTGTAATAATCTTTTGGAAAACGTGTCCACGGCTGTAAATATAAGTTTGTTGTCATATTTTAATATTAGTTGTATGTTGAACGTCTTGATGGTGGGGTGCTGTCTCATGTTTGGAGCCTGTTTGGGCTGTTGATCGTTGGGATGTATTGCACCTTTTTCTTCGAGATGTGATTCACATAACCCCCTTTTTTGTTTTTGGTGTCTTGATAATGCCTGAATAGGCGAAACGTCGACTGGTAAGTGGGTGTATTTTTGAAACATAAGGCTTTGCATTGAGGTTTTTCCCAATTGCATTATAATAAAACATATTTTAATATGTCGATCATTAATTCTTGAAATGGTTTTTCTAGAGTAGGAGTCAGTTGGTATTTTGTTTTAAGTGGTTTTCTGTCATATTTGGCCTTTTTACAAATTTCGCATTTATTGATGTATTCTGTAATTTTGTCCTTCATGTTTGGAAAGTAAATTTGTCTTTTTAGTTCTTCAAATGTTTCTAGTATTCCGCGATGTTGTGTCTTGCCTAAATGATAGTTCTCAATTGTTTCAATTTGTTCATTTACTGTTTCGATATCTGGAAGAAACTTAAAATATCGTTTAATTCTTACTGTCGGAAATTCGTCCTCAATTATCTGTCGTATATCATTAAAGTATTCGTCATAAATTCTGTCTAATGTTTGCATATTGCTAGAACAGTAAATCTCATAAGTTTTGTTAGGTTCAAGTATTTGATACAGTATTGTTTGTAAGTCATCTTTTTGTGTAAAAATTAATTCATGTCTCTTTTTATTTCCAAATGGTTTTGTAAAGTTTAGTTCGTCTTTGTTTCCCCTTTTAATAATAATTTGATGTTTTTCAATGTTAATACATTTGTCAGGGTCACAGATTCCAAATTGTTCCCTACTTGATTCTTGAGAATGAATGGTTTCTAAGTCAGTTTGTTCTTCTTGTTGGTTTCCTTCGTCGGAAATTGTTTCTAATGGTGTTGGCACGTGTAATTCTTCCATAATGGTGTCATATTGTGAATCTTCATTAGCCGGATTGTCTAATAAATTGTCTATTAATTCCGATTCATTATGGTTAAGGTCTTTTATATTTCTGGAAAGTGCGTCTGCTACATAATTTGTTTTGCCGGTTACATGTTTGATGTCAAAGTCGAATTCTTGTAACTTCCAAATCCACTTCATAATTCTTGTATTACCATTTTTCATCGTAAAAATCCACGTCAAAGGTTTGTGGTCAGTTTGTAAGATGAATTTGTTTCCGTACAAGTATGGTTTAAAATGTTGCGTTGCCCAAACAACGGCTAGTAATTCTTTTTCGATAGTGCTATAATTATGTTCGGGGTTTTGTAATACTCTTGAGACAAATGCTACAGAGTGTTCAATTCCATTTTCGTCCTTTTGTGAAGGTACGGCTCCAAGTGCTTGGTTACTTGCGTCAGTCGTCAAAATAAATTGTTGTTCCCAATTAGGGTAATTTAGAATGGGCGCGTTTGTCATTAGGTCTTTTAATGTTTTACATGCATCAAGTATTTTTTTTGTTTTGTAAATTTTTGTCCTTATTGAGTGTGAAATAGGTTTTGTTATTTTAGCATACCCTTTAATGAATTTCCTATAACATCCGGACATCCCCAAAAATTGTCTTGTCGACTTTTCGTCATGGGGTATCGGGAAGTTGATTATAGTTTCTATTTTATTTGGGTCAGTTTTTAAACCTTCTGCTGTACCTATGTAACCTAAAAATTTCAGTTCAGTTTTAAAAAATTCTGTCTTGTCTAATTGAATAGACAGTCCGTGTTTTTTAAGTACTTCGAAGACTCGTTCTAAATCTTTTAGATGTTTGTCTTCATTTTTAGAATAAACAATTATATTGTCAATGTATACTAAACAATTCGGTATATTTGAAATTAATATGGTCATAGCTCTTTGAAAAGTGGGTGGCACGCAACTTAAACCAAATGGCATTCTGACAAATTCGTAGTGTCCATTTTCCGTTGAAAACGCAGTTTTTGGAATGGACTTTTCGTCCATTTCTATTTGATGAAATCCGGAAAAGTCTATTGTTGAGAAGATTCTTGCTCCTCTTAATCGATTCAGCAAGTCTTCTATAATTAGGTAAAGGAAATTTGTCTTTTATCGTATTTTGATTTAATTTGCGGTAGTCTATGACCAGTCGTATCTTTTTTTGACCGCTAGCATCCATTTTTTTCGGCACTATCCATAGTGGCGAGTTGTAAGGTGAATTGCTAGGTCTTATTATTCCGTTCTTTAATAATTTTGAAACTTCGTTGTTAATTTGTTTTTTAAATTGTTCAGGATACCGATAGTTCCTGGTATAAACGGGGTTATCGTTTATTGTGTTTATTTTATGTTCAGTAAATTTGTTGGCATTAATATTTCATTTTCCTTTTTTATTATTTCGCCATTTTTACTGATAATTTTCACGAATTCGACGGTATAATATTTATTTATGTGAGAATGACGGATCACGTTTTTTATTTCATTAGTGTCGGTCATTAAATGAACTTCGTGATTTATATTAGTTTTATATATTTTATTATTTATAATTATATTTTGATTATTGCAATCAATATTAACCTTTAATTTATGCATTGATTCGTAACCCAATAGGATGTCGAATTTAGTTAAGAATGGAAAAATTAAAAAGGTTGCCTCGGAATTGATTCCTAACAACGGTGACAGGTTTAGGTTTACACTTTGCGTTCCTTCTGCTCTCCCGGTAGGGGTTTTTATTACGAAACATTCCTCTTTAATTATTGCATCCTTGGGTACGATGTTCGGATTAATATAATTTTTGGTGGATTCGGTAGTGATCAACCATTTATTATTTCTTTTATCGATGATTCGCGGCAAGTTAATATTATCCGATTCCTGATTAATTTCATATTCATTAGCTACTTTAGTCCGGTCCGTTTTAATTTGTTTTAACTCGCTATTATGTTCTTTTATTATTTCCGCGTTTGATTCATTTAAACCCGATCCGGCGGGTCGTTGGTGTGTTCGCCTGGTTCTAAAAAATTTTCGAACTTGTCTTCGAGGATACTTAGTTTGTCTGTCAGTGTTTGTATTATAGCGTCTTTGTCCTCGTCGACTAGATGAACATGATTCGATACTGTTCGCATCGAAACAGTTTGTGATTCCCCCAATTTTTCTAATGGGGGTTGAATTTGTTTCTGTTTCCATTGTGCCGAAGATGGTTTATTAGCAAATCGATATTGGTCTTGGGGGTCCCATTGTTGATTATGAATGGGTTGATTATAAGTGTTATTACTTGGATTACTTGGATGATTCTACTTTTGGTAATTAAAATTTTGATACTTATAGTTTGGATGTTGATAATGTTCTTGCTTATAATGGTGCTGATTTTGATAATGATTATTACGATTAGGTTCATATTATCTATGTTTGTTATATTTATAATTTGGGTCAAAATGTTTTCCTTTGTAATTAGAATTGGATGGTAAGTTTTTTCTTTTTTATGTTGTCTGTATAACCGATGGACAATATGAGAAGCGGAATTACGTAAAATTTCGTCTATGTCTTCTAGTGTATCAAATTTTATGTGATAAACGAAGTCCGTGAGTTGTGGATTTAAATTATGTACGGCGTGATGTGATATCTGTCTGTCGTATCTAGCCATTTCATCGAGTTTGTTTTCTATTTCCGGGTCGCGTAAACTCTAGCGTATAAATCACAACGTTTTATGCTTATGAATTGGTATTTAATATTTCGGCTATTAATTGTTCACGAGTTCTAGTGTCCTGATATTTGTGTTTTAAAAATTTTAATTTGTCCTATACACTGTCAAATTCTTTATCGTATGTGGCTATTTTTGCTTTACCCTTTAATTTTGTTAATAAAGTTAATATTAATTTGGAATGATTAACTTCTCGAAACGAATTGTTTTCTTTGGCCATTTTGTTATCCTCTAATAAAAAGTTATCTAAATTTTCAATAGTAAGTGGAGTAGAGTTATTAATCTGTCGGATTTGGTTCACTCTTTCTTTTAAATTTGGCATGAAATTTGAATACAAATAAAATAAACTTAAAGATAAATTATAAATTAAACATAAAAATAATAATAATAAAATTAATTGAATTGTTAATAAAATAAACTTAAATTTAATTTCAGTATCTGTGATCTTCAGTGAATGAAAGTTTTTTTTGAAGATCCGATGGATTTAACAAAATATGTTCGACTTGGGTTAAATATTGAAGAGTATACAGAATACTGGATACCTCGAAGTCGTGGAGAACGCTTGCTGTACCTGTACACGCAGTGGCGAATCTTCCTCAAGACGTAGAGTAGTGGTCTTGCTGCTTCTGGGGTGGTCTTCGTCGACTCTATCAAAAGCTCCCGCAAAGTTACTAATAATATCCGCGAATTCTGCCCAAGTCCCTGTGTTCGGGCGCCAGTTAAATGTTTTAATCAGATCTAACACTTTTTAAAAAGCAAAAACTTTATTATGAATGATACAGATACATGAAATATAAACTGTACAAGCGACTACGGACAAAATCTTATATCATTAGATTTATCATATAGCCTGGGATTGATTTTTATTTTATCGTCTTCGTAATGTATGAAATATAAACTTTTATTTTGATTAATTGTAATTTCGTTAATTCCCTTTTTTAAATTAAGTTTGACAATTTCGGCTTCCATTATGAATGCAAATTCGTTATACGGGGTTTTAATCATGTTTGTTTCAAAACCGATATTGAATTTCATCTCTTTCATACTCTCGTTCCCAAGGAGTATGTCAAAGTCCGTGCTAAAGTCGAATAAGTAAAATTTTATTTTTTCGGGAGATTTAAAAAAAAATATTTTTACAGAATACTGAAATCGTTTCCGTTCCGATTTCTTCTTCGGCGGCTGTCTTAATCACGAATTTTTCTTTTTCTCTTGGAACGTTTGGGGTACTATGCTTGGTCTAATGTAATTTTTCCATGAGCCTGTGTCAATAAGCCATTTCCTATTTGCATGATCGATAATGTAGGGGAGTTGATTTCCTTTAACTATGTTTCTTGATCGTCCGGCGGGCCTCGATCTAAAAAAGAATTATTTGGGCCGAGCTTCTCTAATTGTTCTCGTAGTCTGTTTATTTCTAAATCTTTTGGATCTTCTTGTTCGATCTAGAAATTCGGTTGTTTCGGTTTGCTATCAAAAGCGCTAACCATTCTCATTTTAACTGTTCTATCATTTTGATTTTGGTTCGGATGTCTATGCTTTCCTGAACCGTTGAAGTTTCTATTATACTCTTTACACGGCCATTCTTTGTTATGTTGTTGATAATTATTACGGTAATGATTATTGTTATTATTTTCGTAACGAGGATTGTAATTATGTTCGCGTTGGTTCTGATAATTAGGATTATACGGATTATTAGACTGTTACCAATTATTGAAGCGTTTTTTATTTTGGTCAAATTTCTTTTTCTCAAAGTATTTTTTATTGTCATATTCTCCGGGACGTCTCATATTTCCTGTACTGATTAAGTCATCAAATAACAAGTGATATTCGTTTAGAATAAGATTTCTTAAATCATCTACAGTTTTTAATTTGTCGGTTTTTGTCATTAAGTAAGTCCGTATGTGTAATGGCATGTTAGTAAAGAAGTGTTAAAGTATATTCGTTTCCAATACTGAAATAATTGTCTCTCTGTTTGTAGTGTTTTCAATCCTATGTCTCGAAATTATTAATGTTCTGATTTTGTCTATTCTGTAAAGGAAGTCTAACGGATGTTCCTTATTATAGATTTTACTGTTAAATAATTCGAAAGTTAACTGTTCAATTGACCTACTGTCTCTAAATAGTTCTTCTACTTTGTTAAATTCACAAGTGGTATTGATATAGTCTGCTTTGTCCGTTAATTTTCCTAATATTTTACTCAATAATCTTTGTTCATTGATTTCTTTGTAAGAATTGTCGGGTTTACATACTATTTGATAAACTTGTCTACATACTGTTATCAATTTTAATAAATTATGTGGGTTACCGTTAAAATTTGGAATGTGATCATAGTCTGCGGATTTATTTGAAAATTTGCCATTGTACTTATATTCAATATGTTTACTCTTTCAGTTAAATAATCAATTATATGGTCATCAGACATAAAATAATAATATAAATCTTAAAATTACTCACAGTTGATAGTTCAATTACGCGATGTTGACCTCCGGGGTGGTAGATCCGTCCTTGAGCTGGATACCTGAGGTCGGTGAGTCCTGCCAAGGTTGAAGGGTTTCTGCTACTTCCAAGTCGCTCGGGGTGAGAAGGCTTGTCAGAATCTGAAGAGCTGAAGAGTGGTAATCCTACGAATGGTACGCCAAAATTCAGGTTTCTTCACAGGTGAGGATCTCAGAGTGAAAATCCTTATTCCGATTTCACTGAAACGTCTTCGAGTTCGATCTGCGATTATAACAATGCAGTACCTGTTCAGGGGCGCCAATTATGGTGACTGAACCGGTCGTGAGTGAAAAAATTTATTTATTCAAAAAACAAATACAATTCAACACTTTATTAAACAATTATAACATCTACAAATGACACTGTACAAGAATATAACGGAACTGGTATAATGACGACTATAATGACTATGACTGAAAGAGGGGACTAAGCTAAGGAATGGGATAAGGGGCTGCCTTATATAGGTTAAGGAGTGCTTATTCTAGGTTTCTGGGAAATTGGTCTAGACTCGTATGAGGTGATGTATGTCTGGTCTCTTATATATTTTATTCATGATTTTTTCCTAAAATAATTATTTTCTTTTCGAATTTCTTCTAAGGAATTAGGATGATTGGGAGTGACATAGTAGGGTTCAATTCTTTGGGATCTGAGTAGATTTTCAACCAAATTATTTTTATATTCCCTGCCACTATCCATCATAACTCTGTCAGAAGATGGATATAGTTCTAAATATTCAATAATTATATCTGAAACTTGGATAGAGTTACAAGCATCAGTTAGCTTAGCAAAAAGACTTTTGGAGAATGTATCAATTACGGTGATAATGAATTTTTGTTCATAATGTAACATATCCATCATGATTTCTTCAAAGGGTTTGTCTGAAGTCGGGAGCAGAGTGGCTCAGTGGTAGAGCACTGAGTTAACATGCTGGAAATCCTGGTTCAAATCCTGCTGCAAGGCAGTATTTTTATTTAGTCTGTTTGCAACCAGAGATGGATTATATAGGATCTAGGATCCTCCTGGGGCTCACCCAGTCTCTATAAAATATTTTAAAAATAGGGTACCCAAAATAAAGGGGAAAAATCTGGCGGTTGAGTGTGACCTAGGACAAGTCACCTCCTTGCAGAACCGTTGTCCATGAAACAGTAGTCTCTACCTTGTACTGAACCGCAGACCCTTCACTGGTTGTAGTGGTACAGATTTTTGTCTGGAGTCGGTGTAATGCAAAATTTTGTTTTAATTGGCTTCGGATCATATTTAGTCTCTCTGCATATTTAACACTAATTACATTAGTCAGTGATGGTATCTTTCATTCTAGGCCAATAATAATCCCTTCTGAGTTTTTCATATGTTTCTAGGCTGCCTCTGTGACATGTTTTACCAAGGTGATAAGGCTTGATAATGTCTAGTTGTTCGTTTGTATTAGTGATATCTAAACAATTTTTCTTATATCTTTTTATTTTTATCGAAGGATAGTTGTCCTGAATAATTTGTGATAATTTAAAAAAAATACCTTTGAATTCATCACAAACTGTTTCTATGTTGGGTTCACAAAATACACCATAGGTTGTATTTGGTTTAAGAATTTCTTATAAAAGTTCATTTAAATCGTTATTCTAAGGATATGCGGTTTCGATAGAGAATCTAGTTTTATCAAAAGGTTTTTCTATCCGAACTGATTTCTTTCCTTGTTGATTAAAGATTTGAAATTTTCAATATTTATTGGTTTATCTTGATCAACTATACAGATTTGTTGGTTGGATGACTCCTTAGTGGCAAGACTACTGGTTTCTGCTTCATTATCGCTATTGTTATGGAGTGCAGGATGAATATTTCATCCTGAATATTCATCCTATTTCATCAAATTCTTCAATGATATTTGAGGTTTCTTCCAAAATCCTGACTAATTCGTCAGTCAATATCTTCAATGGCATGTAATTCATGATGGTTTCGGGACAATGCATCCGCAACATAGTTGGTTTTCCCTTCTATATGCTTGATTTCGGATGCAAAGACCCGAGAGTTGAAATATCCATTTCATGAGCCATGTGTTGTTGTTCTTCATTGTAAATAACCCGAGTTAATGGCTTGTGATCTGTGTGTATATTTTCATCCTTTTAACCTTTTTATCATAAAGATATGGCATATGGTTACATGCATAGACTATAGCCAATAACTCTTTTTTAATGGTAGAGTACCTCTGTTCTTTATCTGAGAGTGTGCGTGAAGCAAAAGCTATTGGATGATCTGTTCCATCAGAAATTTGGGATAAAATAGCACCAAGCTCTTCAGAGCTTGCATCTGTTGTTAAAATAAAAGATAGATCCCAATCAGGAAATTGAAGAATTTTCTGAAGGAAACTTCAGGGAGGTTGAGTAAGTTTCTGAAAAGCTGTTTCTAAATGATGAAAATGGTCATCAATATTATTAGAAAAAATTATTATATCATCCATATATACTAGACAATTTGGTACATTGCTTACCTCATATTGATATTCTGTCAAGACCTAAATTTGGAGCAAGGTCAATACTTGCTGTTGTAGTTCCCTTTTCACTTCTGGTAGGTGTTTTAACAAAAAATTCTCTAATTTAATTTCAGTTCCCTCTGGTAAGGAACGTGGCTTAATATAATTTTGTAGAGTGCCAGTATCAATGAGCCAGGTTTGTTCTTTAAAATCTTTGAATTGTGGTAATTGATCAGTAAAATGTAGGGGATGGTTCCGGCGTCTTCTGCCTCTGTTGTTCCCAGTTAAAACCTTGGAAATTATTAGCGGGTTGATGGTTAATTCGTCTATTCATACTCAGATCTCTGTTTTCAAGACTTTGATTAAAATTATAGTTATACTTTAAATTAGGATCGTGACTGAGGGTTTGACTTAGAATTAAAATGAAAATTAGAATTAGAATTAAAGTTAGTATTTGATTTAGGGTTGTGATTAAAGGTTTGATTAAATTTATAATGATCGTGATTAAGATTAGGATTATAATTATGATCAGGAATATAACTATGATTAGGTTTATAACCGTAATTAAAACTAGGATTATGATTATAATTATGATTAGGTCTACTATTATGCGTATTGAAATTTGATTTGAATGGTTTATGGCTTTTATATCTAAAATTATTTTTTGGATTATACTGGTGTTGATGTACATATAAGGGGTCTAAAATAAATGAACAGTAATTTTGTATAGCATTCCTGATATCATCTATATCTGTTTGGATATATTATTAAATAACAGTTAATAATATTACACACTTTATTACACATATGCACATAAACACAATAGTATAACTGTAACTGTACAGGAGGTAACCCACAGGTTATGTTGTTGGTTACCAAGCTAACAATATCTGTAAGGTGAAGATGATTTAAAAAGTCACAAAGCTGTGGATGGAAGTTTGCCTTAATGTGATAATTAACTACTCGTCCTGTAATTTCATTACTGTTTCTTTATTTACAATTTCTTTGTCTTGTGAAATACCAGAAAAAATATCAAATCTCTAATTTGAGCTATTCTGTCAATAAATAAAATAGGATGTTCCCTAGGTCTCGATCTAATGTTTAATAATTCAAGCTTAAGTTGTTCTACTGTACGTGAGTCTTTAAAAATTTTCTGTAAATGGTCAAGTAGTTCTGATACATTTACGAATGTATTTGTGAGAAGACAATGTCTGGCGTTACCTACTAATCTGGATGTTGTTTTAAATAAGAGTCGGGCGTGGTTCTGAATCTTTTGGGTATTATTTTCACCGCATACTATGTCATAGACTAGTTTTGCAGATTTTACAAAAAAAAATTAAATCTTCAGGATTACCATCATAATTTGATCGTAATCTTCTTTGACCATAGAATATGAGATACTCATTTTGTTTGTTATACAATCACTATTAATATTATTATTAATTAATAAATTACTTAATTTTTCAGTAATTTCACCTATATCTAATCTAGCTCCTCTACTTTTCTTGTCCTTAGGCATACATAGAAAACTTAAACTTAATATGTACCTCAAGTTTTATTTTAAGTTCTTCGATGTCCTTATCACGGTTGACCTTATTGAAGTGTAGAAACACAAACTTCATGTAGTTTACTCCAGAACCTGTTGTCCAATGACTACTTATTCGTTCCTTCTTGAGTAAATAAGTTAAATTGAAGAAGTTCATCGCATAAATTTAAGTCATATTGTTCGGTGACTGGTTCTGGCCTGCCTAGTCCTAAAAATGTTCAAATTTATTTTTGCGATCTTTATTTATCATTCCCTTCTTCTAAATAGTGTACTTCATTACTACAGACTGTTCTCAAATGTGGATGAATCAAATATAAACGAGACTTATTTTTTAATTTTCTTATTTTTACTTTGAACACAAAGAAAAGTACACCTCATTTTTCTACATAGTCTCCTGATTTGGAAATACATTTTTCCCTGCGCATAGGTAATTTTCCAATCCCGTCCTCATAGAATGAAGTAGGTTGTGTCTTCAGCCAATTGAGCACGTAGGCTTCAACCTCTTCGTCATTGATGAATCTCTGACCTCCCAAAGCTTCCTTGAGTGGGCCAAACAGGTGAAAGTCACATGGTGATAAGTCTGGACTGTAGGGAGGGTGTTCTAGCGTCTCCCAGCCCACTTGCTCCAATTTTTCTCTCGTCAGGGCCGCAGTATGCGGGCGAGCATTGTCCTGAAGAAGAATCACTTCTCTCATCGGTAGATCCCTTCTTTTGCGGCGATATGCAAGTCTGACTTCATTCAAAATGTCGCAGTAGTATGCGGCATTGATAGTCCTGCGTTCATGCAAAAAATCAAGATGCAGCAAGCCACGCTGGTCAAAAAACACGGTAGCCAAAACCTTCCCAGCTGACAGCCATGACTTGGCTTTTACTGGTCCAGGTTCCCCTTTCAGTCTCCACTCCATACTCGCTTGTTTTGATTCAGGGGTGTAATGGTGCACCCAAGTTTCATCACAGGTGATAATGTGAGTGAGAAATGAGGCTCCCTCAGTCTGAAATCTTGCAAGAAGACCTTCACAGACCTGCAAACGGTTCAGCTTCTGCTCAGCTGTGAGAAGTCGAGGAACCCACCTGGCACACACCTTACGAAACCCTAGCTCCTCTGTGAGTATGGAAAAAGTGCTTCCATAGCTTTTTCCCAGCTTATCCCAACCTCACTTGCAATGGCACTGGTGGTTAGACGTCTGTCACCTTCAATAAGCTGTCGAACACGGCTGATGTCTGCTGTGATGCTGGAGCGGGATATGCGGTCATGGCTTTTATTCTGAACACGATCACGACCCTCCACAAACTGTTTATGCCATGCAAACAGTCTGGCACGAGAAAGTGTCTCTTTCCCAAACTGTAGTCAACCTTCTCAAGATTTCAGCCGGTTTTACACCTTCAGCAGCAAGAAATTTGATGATAATACGTTGCGCAATCGAGGGGGATACATCCTGCTCAGACATCGTCACGACGGTAATTGGTGAGTTCGAGCGCATCCGCCCGCCTGCTTCCCCCACTCCTGGCATCCCTACCCAACACCCCTAAACGTGGGAACGTTCCCGCACCTTCGCTGGGCTTCCAGGACAAAAAGTCTCGTTTATATTTGATTCACCCACGTAAATACCGTGTTTTGAGAATTCGTGTTAAACGGTTTTGACAGAAATGGTTCACTCTATTTATCGTTTTGTCTCCAATTATTCTTTTTATCCCTTATTATTGTTTAGGATATTGTTCATGATTTTCGTAGTGGAAATTTGGGGTTGACGGAATTCGCACGGTTCGTTCTGATAATTATTTTGGGGTTACCGATACTCGTGATTTTCAAATTTATTATTATGTGGTTGATGGTTGGTAATTTGGTTGTCTGAATTGGTCATTATTTTTATAATACTTGTTTATCCAAAAATGAAGATTAAAATTGTTTTTTAAATTCTTTTTGTGGTCTTGGATTATTAGGACAGTGATGATGGTTTGAATAACTTTGTTCTCTTCTAGACGTATAGAGTGTCTCGTCACGTCAGTAAATTCTTTCCATTATATCAGAGCATCGATTCAGAATTGTATTCCTAATTTGGTCCATGTTTGTTAGTATCATGTGATTTCAGAAGTCACATAAGTCGGGATGTAAATTGTGAAGTATATGGCTGTTAATTTCACGATCTTGGTAATTCATTATTGTCGTTTTCTCTGCAAATTCTTCATCAAATTGAATACTTTAAAATATTAATGATCTGATTTTTGCAATACAAAGTTAATGGCGTACTCCCTTTTTATGGAAAGTTATGCATCAATTCTCGTTTTATTTGTTCTACAGTTCGCGGTTCCTTAAATTGCTGAGTTAAATAATCCAATAAAAGCGTTACTGTGGTAAAGTTATTAGTTAGTAGGCAATTCCGAGCAAAACCTCTTAATTTTGATTTGACTATTGTTAGTAACTGAGAATGGTTTTGATCTTCATATGTATTATTTTCTGAACATAGACTATTTAAATTTGGTTTTATGTCAATTACAAAAAATACTACATCATTAAGGGTTTCCGTCAAAATACATAAGATGGCCATAATTTTCTTTTGTCATCTAGTATGAAATTACCATTGTTTCATTATTATTAGTTCTAATATTTCGTAATTGTATTAACCTGCCAGTGTTTTCTTTTAGGGAGCGGAGTGGTTCAGTAGTAGAGCACTGAGTTGCTGTGCCCAGAAATCCTGGTTCAAATCCCGCTGCAGGCAGTACTTTTATTTAGTCTGTTTGCTGTGGGAGATGGATCATATGGGATCTAGGACCCTCCTGGGGCTCACCCAGCCTCTATAAAATATTATAAAAATAGGTTACCCAAAATAAGGGGAAAAATCTGGCGGTTGAGCATGATCTTAACTCAGGGGAAAGATAAGCAGCCACAGTTAATTGATAAAGCTCAGCTCTCCAGGAGATATAATGGTATGGCTGAAGTGCTAAAATAACCCCGAGCTATTATTTCTAAGGACCTATACATTTCGGATAACTCGATTTTCGCGCCTAAAGCAGTGATTTTTAGATATTTTAGATCAGTGATTAAAGCGAGGGAAAGCTGTAGGAAGGATGTTCCAAAGGTTGTTCCAATCCCATAATTTTCTGGGTCTCTGTAGGTTGTATAAGGGCTCCTAGTGATATCTGGGGAGGATTCTGGTTTCGACGTCTCGTTCTTGGGATCCTTGGGAGCAATTCGATTGGTCGCCTCTGACTCCTCAGTTATGCTCTGTGCTGGACTTCTAGGAACCATACTTGGTCTTCCTGAGGTTTCAACTTCTTCCTATAGATTTTGTAATTACAAAAAAAATCTAAAATGATTTCTTTACCCATTACAAAAATTGTTTGTACAAAAAAAAAAAAGGAAAAGGAGTAAAACAAACAGTTAACAGCAAATTCCAAATCCTTTCTTGATTCGGTGAACGAATGGTTATTGAACAGTCTGGCCTGTAAATGTTTACTCACCTTCATAAAGAAAGTTATAATGCAATTATGGGAGAGAATGCCTTCAAATCAATTTAGGAAGGATGTACAAAATTGGATTTTGCTAAGAGTTTACATTCAAGTATGATATACTTTACCATCTCTTCATTGTAAATGTCTTTTTCTTTTTCTTCTTTATTTTTGTTAGTCGTAATGCAATATCTGGAATGTAGATTGTGCCTGAAATATAAATAATGCACAGTAATTCTTTGTTTTATTGTTACCATAATATTCCTAATGATATTAAATTAAGAACCTGAAGGAATTATTTATTATTTTGTACAAAAGCGCACGATTTTTTATAGTCAACTAGTTTAATGTTTCTATCAATGCAAATAGACTTGTTAATATACTTGAATCATTACAGAAGAAATTTTTAACTTTGCTCCACAGAATTTTCCAGGGTAATTACAGGTAAAAGAAATAAATTTAATCTTTGACTTCAGAGAGCAGAAATGAATAAAAAATTACAAATGAGAAAGTAAAGTTCTATGGTAAAAAGTCTATGTTTTGCATTTAAAAGTTTATTCTCTGTATTTGGATGATACAATTTTAATTTATATGGTTTTCCAATATCGTATATCATAGTAATGAAATCCAGCAATAAAGCTCTTTACTTAATGATTTACATATTAACCCTCTGCCCGGATCATCGGTATTTTTTACCGCTATAGTTCACCAAATGCGAGGTATGGGCACTCCAGGAGGGACTGTGGACTTGTTACCTCGTGGCACTCTCAGTGGCCTGTCTACATTCGAGAAGGTAGGGTCGTTGGTCAGCTTCGCAGCGAGAATTTCTCAAAAAAAAAAAACTTGGTAAGTATGGGAGTGAAATTTACCGATCTTCCGTATTTGAAAAATAATTTTCCATTAACGTATTTTTTACCGATGTTCCATGTCAGTTTTGTATCCTGTAACGAACCTGTTTAGGATTTTTTTTTTGCTAATGATTTATTCGTGATGTGATTATTTTCTCAGGTAACTACCATGACTGACAGAGCCCCGAAATTTCTTTCTGAGAGAACGAAAAGAATTATGGCGATGGCAGTGATGCGTGATTCAGACGACTCCGATTCCGAAGTGGATTCAGATGATTCCTATGCTCCCGATGAAGAGGGCGGATTGGAGTCTTCCGATCACGGTTCGGATTCTCTCCTATCGAAGAAGCACCAAAATATTTTGGGAAAAAAAAGTGTTTCACTTGGGAGTCGGTATCCCAATGTGCGTCAACTAGTAGGTTTAGGAGAAATATCATACACCCAAGGGTCTCTAAGCTTCAGGGGCCTGCTTTGGCTTTAAGAGACACTCCTTCACCCGAAGAAATTTGGCGTTAATTTTTTTCCAATTAACTAATGCAAATTATTATTGAAAATACTAACAGAAAACTTGCAGCAATGAGAAAAAAACTTAGCAATGAGCAAGATTCTTCATATAAAGATACGAACACCGCCGAGTTGAGCTCACTCTTTGGTGTAATTGTTTTTTGTTACATTTTCAAGTCTAACAGAGAATCCATGGCTTCACTTTCGAGTCGATTAACTTGATATGAAATGCAACAACTATTGCGCTAATCGTAAGACTAAAAGGTGGCCGCTTGCAATTTTTTACCATCTCGTTGCTGTTAGGTGCTCCAATGCTTTTGTCCTGTATCAATATTATAATACAAAGAAGATAAAACGTTTTGATTTTATCTTACAGCTTGGATTGTCATTGATTAGACCACAATTAGAGCACAGATTGGAGATCCCAAATTTATCCCTCGAACTGAGAGAACTGATTCAGAAAACGCTGTCTGAAATCCCAGAGGAAAATGGAAATCGAACTAAATCGATGAAAAGTTCTGTTGGAAAAAAGGATCTAAACCCTTCACATACCATCGGGAAAACAGATAAGCTCGATAAACAGGTCACTTGTCGGTATTGCTCGTATAAATTGAAAAGGAATACTTCAACGAAATGCATAAAATGTAATACTGCGAGCTGTCGTCAATGCTACAAAGCCCTGTGCAATAACTGTGTTGGAAAACTGAAGTGATTTCATGCTGGTATACATTTTCATACTTCTAAGTTAGGCACATGAATGTAACCATTTTATTGATATTGTTGAGTATATTACATTGTTGTCAACAGCGTTATTGTTGTCCATTGTCCTAATAGTTGAAACAACTGTGATAGTCCATGACTGGGCTAAAAAGTAGAATATAATAATATTTTTTACATTTTGTTCCTATTTAGTTTTTAATTTACCCTTTATTTGTAAAAAATGTTTTATCCAGTTAATTTTAATTTTTGTGATCTTATGTCATATTCATTTTCTTTTTTGTGGTTTTAGTTCCTTATGTAATAATAAAAATCTTATTCTAGTATGTGATTTGATTTCTGTCTAGTTAAAACCTTTTAATCTTGTATAATTGGTGAAAAATGTAGAGGAAAAAATGTGGGTGTAAAGAATACCGACAATACAACATACTAGGGGTAAAAAATACGGGTGATCCGACAGAGTGGGTAAAATTCACGATCCGGGCAGAGGGTTAATTAGAGCTTTTTTAGAGTGGTATATTGATTAAATATCAAAACAGTTGCGAACATATTTATTTGAATTTTACCATAGAAGTTGTGATGTCTACAGAACTGTAATTTTAAAACTAGATTATTTTTTTTACTAGGGAAGAGTTGGTGGGGTTTTGTAGTGACATAGTTTGTTTTTTTTTTGTTTTGTTTTTTCCAAGTAAATTAAAAGTTTACTTATAAAATTTAGTTCAATTTGATATTAACTCTATTTATTTTTAATAATCTATGGATTGAAATGAATACATTTTAAGTCCAAATTTTCATTATACAATGTTTTAATGATGTTTACCATTTGAAGAAATTTTAAGACTCAATTTAACTATTATTTAAATTATAAGAATCTATTAACTATCAAAATATAACTGTTTATCACTTTGCACCCTGCTATCAAATTAATACTTCGCCAATTCGAAGAGGGTGTAGATTTCAAGACATAGACACTGTTATGAATCCATTGATGTGGAATTGATTTCAGCTCAAGATCTTAATAGATAAGCTATTTTTACTTCAATTATACTATACCCATACTTTGGTTTATGATCAATTTATGGATAGTTTATAGGGCAGTTTTTTGGGATGGCGAAAATTTTACGAAGTCGTCTGATATCAAGAAGAGCCAAGGTCATGCTGTACAAAACAATCATCAGGCCTGTTTTGACTTATGGATCGGAAACCTGGCCTCTGTCCAGGGCAGATGCCAACAGTTTGCTGCTCTTCGAAAGAAAAATATTAAGAAAAATGTTTAGAGCTGTAAGAGTTGGCGATCAATTTAGACTCAGACAAAATGCATAGCTGTATCTTTTGTATCAGGAGCCTGACGTGGTGAAGCACATAAGAATAGCTAGATTGAGATGGGCTGGACATGTGGCCAGAATGGAGGACAACGCTATCTTAAAAAGACTTCTGTTTGGATTCGTTGATGGAAAAAGAAAACGTGGGCGTCCACGACTTAGATGGTCAGATGAAGTTGAGAGTAATGCAGGCATCACTGGATCCAGAGCTTGGAAGACCTTGGCGCAGGACAGAGAAGAGTGGAGGCGACGCCTTGATGCAGCCAGGACCCGTGCTGGGTTGTAGAGCCAGTGATAATAATAATAATAATTATAGGGCAGAAAAAATTACCAAAGCCAAATTTTTACAGGTACAAAACTTTCCTCTCAGTTTGTCAGTATACTTTTTTATAAATGTATTCAATAATCCATATGTGGAAATTCAACTATTTGGTCTACACCCTTAGATTATGCCATTTTAGGGTCAAAAGAGAATCTGAATTTTTTAAATGATTTCCCAAGGCACTTTATTTACGAAACCTCAATTTAAAATTTAAAAACATTATTATAATTTCGAATTTAATTGTGGACTGTATCACTCTTTTGTCTACTGACTATAACTTATTTATAATAGACTTGGGTATCTCTTACTGGCATGAGGGATTGATTAACAATTTGAGAATATTGAATAGTATGGTCCTCCAATCCATCCAAGTTGTACCAGCTATCCCAAACATATCTATTTATTTTTTGTATTTTATTTTACCCTTTGTCCTATATTAATTTAAATGCTGTCCTATATTGTTCTTGTTGACAAATTTTTAGCAAAAACTTGATTGTTCAGTGTATAATAGTTATTTTAATTTTAATTTATCTATTTTGTTCAATAATAAAACAGTGTTTTAGCAAATTAAATTGGTTTAACATATTAATAATTAGTGAATTTGTATTTATCATAAGAATTATAAACATGATATTCTCTTAATTTTGATTTTGTATTGATCTTCGTCTTGATTTGCACCTTGTTAATCAGTTGAGTGATTAATTTTTTATTGTATGTTTAAGGAAGAAATAGTTGGGGGTGCAGTCAATCAAAACACCTAAATAAGTGTAACTTATTTATTATGTGCCGACGTTTCGGCCTACAATGTAGGCCATCTTCAGGGCTAAGAGAGAGAAACAAACAGAAATATATAAAAACGTTGCAGTAACAAGAATATATAAAGTGGTAAAAGAGTGGAAATTAAAATAGTGACTAGATATGATGAAATAGTGAATAGATATATGATAAATAAAGAATGAATATAAGAGTGGTTACAGAATATAATAAACTTAAAATAGTGATAGATAAAAATAAAATTGTAGATGATGAACAGAAATTCTAATAGTGACAGATATAATAATAAAAGAATACGAATATAAAATAGAAAAAATACATGTCAAGAAAGAATAAAATGTAAACAATAATATAAAGGGAAAGAAAAATGAGGAGGTAAACGGAAAGATACAAAATGAGAAGATTAAAATATAGAAAAAGGGGGGTTGAGTATGAAGGATTTAGAAAAAACTAGTTTAATTATAGATATGGATATGATACCAGACATAAGGGGTTACATAGGTAAAATGTAATAATACAAGCATATATAGAAAGAAAAGATTGATAAATTTCAAAAATTAAACATTGAAAATAGTGTTATTTATAACTATGAACTATGAAGTATGAAAAGAAAATAGAAAATATAAGCAAGGGGAGTTAATATATAACTGTATACAGTTAGAAAGAAGTGGCATTAATGCAAAATAAGATGTGAATATAACATAAACATATAGAAAATAGGTAAAGAAATACAGTAGATGAAAAATATGAGGCTAAATAATAATGAACTCTATGCTATTAACATATGATGGATGCCAAAAGTAGGTGTGAGAACAGGTGCGAAGAAAGGTGAATGTGAAAAGGATGAAGATATGTACTAACCGAATAAAACACGCAGCAGCTAGGCGAGCTCAGACCCAAGTGAAAAATACGTTAGACCGGGCGGAAGCGATAAACGCGATCTCTGACGGCCAAAAAAATAATGACAAAGAAGGGGGAAGGGGAAATGCAGATGCAGTGGATATAAGTGACACGTAAATAATGTAAATTGCGTGAAAAATTAAAAGTCAATGGTCAAAATGTAATTAATTAAAGAATGGCATAATAAATTAAGAATGTAAGGTTATTTTAGTAAATTAAAAATTTGGGAGTAGGTTAGAGATAGGTGATGGGAGTCGGTCTTGGCATTAATGGTAGAGGAATCTAAATTGATGTGTATGGTTTCTGAGAGGATGCGTTTATTATAATTAGGAACGGAGGCTATTTTCGATTTATGAGGTATTTTCGAAATCAAATAGATAAATTATCTATTAATGTACTTTGGTTACATCATGTATAAATTTTCATTTTACATCATGTATAAATTATTATATTATGTATGTATCATGTATTATATTATTATATTATGTCATTTTACATCATGTATAAATTATCAAGATAAATTATCTATTAATGTACTTTCTTGACATGTATTTTTTCTATTTTATATTCGTATTCTTTTATTATTATATCTGTCACTATTAGAATTTCTGTTCATCATCTACAATTTTATTTTTATTTATCACTATTTTAAGTTTATTATATTCTGTAACCACTCTTATATTCATTCTCTATTTATCATATATCTATTCACTATTTCATCATATCTAGTCACTATTTTAATTTCCACTCTTGTACCACTTTATATATTCTTGTTACTGCAACATTTTTATATATTTCTGTTTGTTTCTCTCTCTTAGCCCTGAAGATGGCCTACATTGTAGGCCGAAACGTCGGCACATAATAAGTTACACTTATTTTGGTGTTTTGATTGACTGCACCCCCAACTATTTCTTCCTTACATTAGAAGATACAGTTGACCAATTCTTCTCTAACATTATTGTATGTTTAAATTGAAATAGTAAATCTTTACTTTTTCATCAACCTAGAATATATTCTTAAATTTTTAATGATTTATAGTAATGTTTCTGAAAAGGTATTCATCATGCCTACTTTGGGGTCATCAACATATATTTTTATTTATTATATAAGTCATTGTTTCCGCTCAAACTTGTGTGCTACCGACATCCCTCTCCAAAGCAACTAGCAGCACTAATGATGTAGCTCACTAGTTAGTTCCAAAACATTAGCTTGTAGAATAAATAAAATATATGTCGACTATGTCCTGACCATCTATTTTATGATTGTTAGCTATTTGAAGAATTAAGGAAGATAAGATTTTGTATTAAATGAATACTTAGTTTTGTAAATTTAGTTCCAAAATATGGAAAACAAGTGCCAAAATGGGTAAGTTGAATTTCAGAGCTTTTCTTCTTTTTTTTATTTATTATATTAAGCTGTCGAAAACATTTTTATTAACAAAAATTTTGTTTTCCATGATATCTAATGTAATGGCTCCCTAATGTTTGTACTATAGATATTATATAATTATAAATTCATCTGCAAGAAATGGAATGGAAAAGTTGTTAAGCACCTAATTTTTCTGTTCAGCAAATAACTAATATTTTGAATTTACATTAGATAAAATATTCATATACCTATCTGGAGGTTTACACCACATAAACAAGATTAATTATCTATTAATGTACTTTTATTTAACCTTTTAAAGAACACTCATTATTTGTCGTTTATCAATTCAATAATTCAATAAAAAAATTAAATAATTTGGCAGTGTTGTTTCCACACATCTATGTGTGTTTTTCTCAAAAACTTAATTAATAGTTTCAAGTCCATTTCAATGTATTGGAAAACCTAATAAAAATAAAAATAATACATGTTTTGATCTTTATATTGCCTGGATACCATTGAATTCTAAGTTTAAAAATGGACTTTATAAGATTGTGCATTTAGGTATCAATGTAGATATATTAATTATTATGTGTCATATTTTATTTAAGTTTTGTATGCACATAATTGAATGTTTTGTATAACTATGCAATTCATAGTTGGAAACTATGGCAAAACAAGGTCTTATAAGAATGATTTTGTTCAGCTATTTATTTTAAAAAAAATGTTACTACTGATTAGTTAACATATGGCACATAAAGTTTTAATCATATGTCAGGAAAATTGACCTGATAAATGCTATATTTTATTTTATTTTTAATAAAACAATAAGATCATTGGTTTTTTAATTATAGTTAGAACCAGAAGAATTCAACATAGATAAATTACAAATAATTCCTCTTCTGTTTTTTTAATTTTTTTATTATTAGTGATAAGGTATAGAGTTTTATAATTTATTTTTGAACCAATTCATAGGAATTGTTCATGACTTAGTTAAATGTTGATTATTATAGTTGGAAATATTTAGTTAAGATTATTGCATGATATATGTTTAAGTATATTAGATTTAAACATTTCCAAATTTTTACTATTTTTCTTACTATACATATCTATATTTATATGTTTTTTCCATCATTGCATCTCCACCATTAATGTATAGTTTCACAATTGGCTGTCCTAACACTTTCCATGTAACTATGCTATGTTTGATCAATAATACTTGGAGCTGTTGTATTATTGTGTCATAACTTTTGAGCAGCTGCTCTGTTTTAAGGTGAGTAAAATTGTTATTTTTATTGTAATTTTAACGTGAAGATAATTTATTAGTGATGAGTATAACCGGAAATAATGGATGAAATGAGGTTATTTTCATGTTCTGAGGTGCAACCAAAATCATTGATTTCGGTCTTAAAGTCAATATTATTTTCATAAAAATGGCTCCCTATAGGTATATGCACATTTGCAATGTTTGGGGGCAGAGATTTGATGAGACACATTATCATCTGTTATCACAAAGAGTTGAAATTTAATTAGAAAGAAATTCAGATTTTTTAATAGCTAGAAATAACTTAGGTAGTCAGCAACAACTGAAGTTGTTTTTTAATGTTTCCATTTTTTGGTATTGTTCGAAAAAAGGTTGCTTTGGAAAACATATTAATCAATGGCCGACAGTTTTGTCTTGCTAAAGAAACAAAGTTAAGAAGAAAATATGCAATGTGGCAACCATCACATCCCTATTTGGAGATCATAATGGAAATATTTTTGTTAAATTTTTTTTTTTGAAACTTTACTATCTCCTAAAACTAATATTCTAATAAGACTTATTATAATTTTTACAAAATTATGAAGAAATAGCTTTTAGTATTAAACATGTTACTAAAAACTGCTGATAGATAGCAATATTTTTACTTTTGGATATTGTATTGTTTTCATGGATAATATATTCATTTAAGTTCACATTCACACATTTAAGTTGTATAAATAGATGTATTATATACATGTATTTAATTAGTTCACACATCATTCAAATAATGATTTAATGTTTCTTGTAAATATGTAAAAGCAGACAATAACACATGAAGGGAAAGCTAGACGAATTTGCCTTATAAATATAAAGTTAAAACCCCCAAAATTTAATCAAATCAAAGAACAAGGCTTCCCTTCTACTAAAGGATTAGCTTTTATTTTTTAAATTTAAAAGACCCAGTGAGTTATTAGACACGTCTAAACAACATCTCACTTTAACCATAAAACTATTTATAATTTTACAATTAACTTAACTAACCTAAATATTCTGACCTTCATTTGTTGACATTTTCAGTTTTTTGCAAAGCCTCCTTACATTCATATTCGTGATGTGTGTTTTCTTTTCCCAGATTTGAAGGCCTATTCCATTGCAGCTTTTCACTCCCATAGCCGCATTCATACAACATCTGCTAAAGCCATGTTTCATAAAAAAGGCTTCAGTTTTAGTATATTAAATTTTTTCAAAGACCAATTGAGGAATATCATACTCTGTGAATAAGCAGAAATCATTTTTTCATAATAATTTAGCTGAAACTAGGTAAAAATGGGTGTCTAATATGACTTAACAGGATAATGTGCTCTGAGCAGCCTCTGAGATGCTACAAATAGGACATAAGAAGAGTCCATTATCCTTCCCAAAGCAATGTTGGCTCTCATTGGTTCATTAAAAATAAAATAATATTTCAACTATTTTGAATGGTTTATAATGTTATGAAACTGTATAAATTGTATTTATATAATAATATTTAAGATAAAACATTCATAACTATGAAGCTGAACCAATAATAATAAGTAATGGAAATAAAATATCTCTTTATAATTATGAGTACACTCAACGTTTTTCGTTCAGTATACATATAATTATAATTATTTTGTTTCAGTTTTTGGAAATAGCTGTGCAGAAAATAATTACTCACCAGAAAAAAAAAAATTAAAATGAAAGAGCAGCCTAAAAACTTTGATTTTAGTAAAAGGAGTTTAGAGAAGTTACCTTGGCAAGAATATTTAACTATGCCAAACATCAGAGATTTAAACTGTCCTGAGTACAGGACATATTCAAAACGTTTAATAGAAGCTGGAAAAGGTAGAAATTTAGAATTAATGTGGGAACAAAATAGATCAAAAAGGTCTGTCGGAACTAAAAAAGTAGGAGCCCAAGAAAACTGTAGAATATTAGAAAATAATGCTAATATTCGAAATACTATAGATATAAAAAGTCAAGTTGCTAAAATAAATCGTCATGTTGACTTAGGACTTAAAGTAGTTGAATCTGACTTGGAAGCTAAACGAAATAAACTAAAAGCTTTGATTTTAAAGGAAGAAACTGATTTGACCCATGAATATGTCGATAAAGCCCAAAAGTTAGCTGATGAACTGCTCCAACAAAAAACACAAAAAGCAGAAGAAAGAGAAAGAAGAAACAAAAAAGAAAGAGAAGAAGAAGCAAGGCTCCGACTTGAACAGCTGGCTAAAGAGAATTCTGAAGAGTATAGAATAGAAGTAAGTAAGAATATGAAACTGGAGGCTGCAGAGATTCAAAAACAACAAATCTGTGAAAAAATGTTGCAAAAAGAACGAGAAGGAGAGTGGGACAAATTTTGGTTAGACATGACAAAGAAAGTAGACAGTGAGAGAAAAAAATATGAAGAATGTGAAGAAACTGAGAGGCTTAAAAAATTACAAGAACAAAGAGAAATATTAAACAAGCAAATAATTGGTAAAAAAATAATGCAGGACGAAATGAAAAAAATCAAAGAAAATGAGAATGCATTGCTTGATAAACTAAAAGAGCAAATAAAAGAGGATGCACTAAAGGAAAAAGAATATATACACCAACAAAAATTGGAGCTAAAAAATATGTCACTATCGCAACTTGAAGAAAATAAAAAATTGAGAATGGAAAGAGCTGCTTTTGAAAAAGCATTCGATGATTATTATTGTCAAAAAGCGGCAGAAAATATTGAAAATGATAAAGTTAACAAACGTGAAATGATGATTGAAAATAAAAAAGAGGCAGATTATTTCAGACAGCAGTTAAAAGAAATCAATGATGCAAAATTAGAAGAAGAAAGACAATTTGATATTTTAAGACAGCTTGAGATAGCAAAGAAAGATGCTATTATTCAACAAAATCAAGAAATTATGAGAGAAGCTAAAGAAAAACTTCATAGAGAAACATTAGAAACAAGAAAACAACAGATAATTCATAAAAAACAAATATTAGAAATGGAAAAAGAGACTGAAAAGCTTGCTGATAGATGGTCTCGAACTATGTACCTTAAAAATAAAGAATTAGAAAAAATAATGGAAGATCATCTGAAAGAGAAAGAAGTTAATCAAGTAAAAGATCTTATTGGTCAAAAAGAGTACAAAAAGCTTTTACAGCAACGGGAAAGTTTAGAAGATGAAGAATTTATGTCTAAACAGAAGAAAGGCCAAGAGTTAAAATCTGTATCATGGCAAAAATTTGATAGTAATTGTCCAGGTTCTGTTCATCCATTTAAAAATGTGTTACTAAAAAAATGAATTAGCCAAATATATTTTTTCTTTCTGTTTAAAAGAGTACTATAAATTGCATTATTATGTTAATTAAGTTCAATCAATCCCTTTTGTCAATATGGCCATTGTTGATAACTATAGGAAAAGTCATTAACCTAAAGTTATTCATTCAGAATTTCCTGATTATTTGTGGATTTTCAAATTGTATGTATACTAATGCAATAGTGTAGATTTTATATTTATTGTATGTATGTATTGATAAAGGACTGATATATAAGTATGTTGAAGAATTAATTCATTTTTTTGGTAAGAACTAATATTTTTCCAATTTATAATAGTAGTAGTATTATATATTTTTTAATTATTTATAATGTAATGTATGTTATTTACATAAGCTGTCTTGTATACCTGATCATAAGGATTCTGAGAATCATAAAAATATTCAGATGCTATGCTAATAAAAAAATACTTTGCAGTTAAATATTTAATTCCTCAGATTAAAAAATAGTTTTTAGCTTCAGAATCAATTCAGATTGTATTTATGTCTATAATAAAAATATTTGGATAAAAACATTCCCCGCATGTATTACCCATAAAAATGCCATTTATACCCAATTTAAGCTAAATCTTTTGGGGGTCACTTGAAGGTTTTCCATCCTATTAGAAAGCTTGTACCCCTGTATCGTTCTGGGATTAAATTTATTTGTTTTATTTCTTCTTCTTGCATTGCTCTGGAGCCCATCAATGAGCTTTGGCCTCCTCGATACGTTTCCGCCAGTTCTCACTGTCCAGTGCAACGGCCTTTCAGTTCCGGACATTTAACAGACTCCTGGAGTCCTCACTCACTCCATCCAGCCATAGCAGCTTGGGTCACCCTACTCTTCTTGTGCCCTGAATCTTTTCATCTATTACTCTTCTCTTCTGGGCCCTTCAACACTTGCTATTCTGGCCACAGAGCCAGTCCAGCACAACCTGCCACGCCTTATTATTTTGATGACGTACGAGGCCTGGAATAGACTTGCCAGCTTCGCATTGGTATGTTTTCTCCATGCTTCTCCCTCTCTAATTGGTCCATAAATTTGCTGAAAAATTCTCCTTTCAAATGCCTGAACCAATTTTTCATCGGCTTTCTTATGACCATTGGTTTTTATGTACTTATTTAAATTTCCTATATCCTCTCTAATCCTTCCAAACTTTGATTAAACAAAGTAAACCCTAGAAGGATACAGGGCTGGGCAAGGATCAGCTTTTGGAACAGACAAAGAGAGAAGAATTGGATTTTGTTTAAGGCAGAGGTTAAAATATAGGATTACAATAATAACCTGGTGTCAACAATAATATAAGAGAGCAACCAGTGGTGTTGGTTTATTGTTCCATGGTGACTTTAATGTCATAATGAAATCATAGAGATTTGTGAATGGATAAATTGTGATGTGGTAACCTGGAATCAGAGAAAGTTCATTTACTTATAATCTCTTTTAGAAGGAAGGTGAAAAATGAATTAATTTGCCATCTTTAATCTCCTACTGAGGGAAGTCGATGACTGCAAAGGCACACTCATGTTTTAGAGGCTCTGAATGGCCATGCTGGTTGTAACTGCTTAGGGTCTTCCAGTCTTTAGGAAGATATGGTGAAGAATTTCTTAACAAAAATTGGGACAATAACCTTGAATTTCTGTGTTATAAACGACCTTATCACATTGAATAGACTCTTTTCAAATGTAGAGAAACATAATTACGACAGGGAAGAGCCTGGAGAAATTGATCTATTACATGTGGGATATTGATAGTCTGGGGGTGCAGTAAAAAAAAACAATAAGACAAACTTATTTATAGTAAGTGGCACTTACAATAAATAAGTTTGTATTATTTTGTGTCTTTTTTTTTTTTAGTGCACCTCCAGACTATCTATATCACACATTAGATCTTCCAGTCAACAATTTTCCTCTCAATCTTGATCTATTATAATGGAGAATGGAGATAGTTAGGGGGTGCAGACAAGAAAACCCCAAATAGGGCGAGTCTTATTTGCTGTTTTTTTCTTACTGCACCCCCCAACTATCTCCATTCTACATTAAATCACCCAGTCAACTATTTTCCTCTCTAACTCGATCTATAATAGTTGGTCAAAAGGGAAAAAGTTAGGAAGTTGAAGAATTCCAAGAGAGAAGATTCGAGATATGAATCGATCACTATCTTTTATAGATGAACATATCCTGGTGCAATTAGAAAAAGATAATTAATTTATACCAATTGATCTAGGGGGAAAGGATGGTGACTTATTTCTAAGAAGATTGAGGACTTTTAAATTCTTATTAAGTTATCTTAATATTTTACAGAAATGAGAACACCCCTTATAACTCAAATCATTTATTAGCTTTCAATCGTTTCCATAAATGAAATGATAGCAATAAACAAGGTGAAATAGTCTAATTAGATCCTTAGTTACGCCGTCCTTCGGAAGGGACGTTAAACGGGGGCCCGAGCCTGTACGATGTCAGGTACTCGTTAAAAATCCCTATCCTAATTAAAACTGGATAGGCAAAATTTAGAGCTCCCACTGTAGCATCGTCCGATTAGCCATAGGAGCATATAGTGACATTAAATGAACTAACAAGTCTAATTAGATTATATGGGGCGACAAACCTAATTCTCGATTGTGCAAGATTATTTGGTGCATATATTATCATAATAATCAAAAACACTTAATCGCTCATCAATTAATTGAATATATCAATAATTGATGCTAATAAACAGAAGTAGGTATATCTGCATAGCAAATTATTGTTCGATAGCAAATATTAGTACTATTAGTTCCGTGTATTAAGTAATCAAACAAAAAGGATCATTTGCAATTGAGGAAAATATCTGATTTCGTTAAAATTTTGCATCACAAGCTGATTTATTGGATCACAGGAGACTCAGTTTTTGAAACCACCATCAAGAGCACGTTTTTATGCAATTAATTATAATATTAAAACATTGGGCAGTCTTAGAAGAAGCGGCCAAACAGAACCTTCATTAAATCCCCTTAGATAGGACTCAAGACATGGAGACTAGATGAGACCGATCTTTTCTTCCGTTTTCCTCACAATATAGGAATTAGTTTATTTTTTTCATCACAATAAAACCAACTCTGAATTAAATATTGGGTTGCTTCCAATGAAATATCCCTTTTCATCAGGGGTAATAACAATTAATTCTCTCTTTTTTGGCAACATGTACTATTACTACAATTTTAGTATACCATCAAATATGACCACGGAAACACTCCATTTTCGTGTATTTTTTGTTTTATGAATTTAAACTTCGACACTCGCAGCCCAAACTGCAATAAACATTACCACCGCGTCTGGGGAGGATGTTGTAACAAACACCGATCATTCCGTTGGTTTTGAGAAATTTTCCAACCAAAAAAGTAATTGATCTCTGCGTGGAGGCCAACTGTCGGAATAATTCATTTTTCTAATCAGCGGTGAAACCATCTCATCCTCATCGCACTGCAGGGATATTGACATAATACAGCAAAGCAAATAAAAAATCATCCTATAATCTTACATGAAATCGCCAGACCTCCGACCCGTGGTCTAGTGGTGATATAACAAACTTCTAAGCCTAAGAACGCGGGTTCGTAGCCCAACAGGTGGCCCTAGGATTTTTTAAAGGGAGTAAAAAATCCTTGGTTTGCCGTCCTTCGAAAAGGGGTCCCGAGCCTATACGATGGTACTCCTTAAAAATCCCTATCCCAATGAAACCTAGGTAGGCGAAATTTAGAGCTCCCACTATAGCATTGACCGATTAGCCATAACAGCATAAAGTGACGTTAAATTAATAAACAAACGCCAGGCCTCATGTTTTGCGACAGACAGTGAAGCAACTAAACGAGCTGGGATGTGAAGTTGTCCCAGACCCACCTTATTCGCCAGACTTATCTCCGACAGATTTTCATCTGTTCAGAAATTTGAACATCTTTTAGAGTAAACTTTTTGAAAATGTATCTCAAGTCAAAACTGCATGTACATATTTTATTTCATAAAAAAACTGGATTTCGTCAGGATTGGGATTGAAAATTATATAACATGTAGGGGATAAAATATAAAAAATAAAGGTAAATTAAATAAAAATATTTTGATTTAATAAAGTTGTATTACTACGTAACATGTCCTTTTAAAGGGACATTTCATATGAAACGACCCAATATATCCATTGAGTAGAATGACCCAGCTCAAATTCATTACCTATAATTTCATGAAAATATTTAATATTCAGCAATTTAATTTAAATATATTTATATAGTTTAAGAGCTTTTGGAAAACAGCTTCTTTTAACGCCTGAAAAGAATTATTACAACACTGATTTGTAAATGAATTAAATTAAGTTATTATCTATGATTTAATACCAATTAAAGGTATAGATACAGCAACTCTAAAATGCCCTTATTCATACAACGGAATATATTACAACGTAACTGCCATTTTACAACAGGTTTTTTACATAAGAGTTTTTTCAGAAATGTTGAAAAAGTCAATATCAATGACAAACGATAAGTATAACACATTTTATTTGTTCCAACTTTTCGGCCCATTTTTTGGCCATCATAAGGGGTAAGTGATGTGGAGTTAAACAGCAACTTGATTTTTTTAGTTCTTTATATTATTTTCAAACTTATAAAACCTTTACATTACAATAATGACATTTTATTAAAATGGTATCTTTTTGCACAGATCTGCTCTTGGAAAGTTGGCGAAGGCTTGCTTCTGTAATTCTGAGTTGATAGAACCAACGACGGAACCATGCATATGGCCTACGAACCAATTGATGATTTTATCTTCGATTTTATGAAGAACGCCACCTCCAGTGTGGACACTGATCTTGCCAAGGTGATTCAGAGCAATACTGTCCAGGCGAGCGGTACATTGGTTACCGTTCTTGACTAGAGTTGCCTGTGCTACAATGGAGTTCGATGAGACGGAAGCTTTGATGTGTTGAGTTATAGAGAACAGGTGCTTAGCCTTGAATTGGCAGTGTTGGAAGCCAGCTTCTAAGTTTCCGAGTCCTAGGGCGATCCTCAATGTCATCTGGTTTCCTGAAGTGGTCATCACAACGTCCCCGGTCCTTCTAATAGATGCCAAAGACTTTGCGTATCCATCCCTACAGTTCATGTGTCCTGAGACCTTGATGAAGTGCCAGCGGTACTTCCAGTCATGGTTCATGGTCTGGATAGGAATGACATCTTTCCCTGCCTGTCTGATGGCCGCGTTGAGCCCCGCCAATGCTTGGTCGACGACCTGGTTCAGAACAACTGTGTCGGCCAAGGCATGGCCAGTGACGAGGAAAAGACAGAGCAGACGGAACATTGTGGTATTCCAATAGCATTCTATCGATCCGTTATATAGCCTCTCTTATCGTTCAAGTGGATATTAAATGTATATCTTTTCCTTATTGTTACTTTTTAATTACTTTACTTTATTACTTTAAATCTTCAAAATAATTGCTACGTCTTTCAATTATTAGGTCGTACAAACACTTTATGTCTTTGATTTTTATGGCCATCGACCAAATTTAGTAACTTTGAGGATGGTTAATTAGTTGAATTAACAACTTTTGCAGCCCATTTCTGTTCTCCCTAAGCTCTAAATTCAATTATTTTAACCCAATTATGGCTCTCTGATTCCGCGTTTTGTAATGTTCTATATTCTCCAGTGGGTTTGTACTTTATCAAATCTGTGTTTTCTTCCCATTCCCGTGCTATAATGGAATACCTTCAAAGTCATTCATCCTTTGATACTCACTCATTTTTCAAAGTTAGTCACCGCTTTTAAGGCTTGTGTATTACAGTCCTAACTTCGATAACTGAACAAAAATAAGCATTTTCGGTTTTAACCTTGCTCTTGTTTCTTCAGGATTTTTGGTTTTTCTTGTAGCATATATACTACGGCAATTCCCACTGCTGGCAGGACTATTATTTAGTCTGTTAGCAGCCGGAGATGGACCCTATGAGATCTAGGAACCTCCTGGAGCCCACCCAGCCTCTATAAAGTGGATACCCTGTAAAAGGGGAAAAACTGGCAGTTGAATGTGATCTAAGACAAATCACCTACCTGCACAACCGTTGTCCGTGAAACAGCATAGTCTACCTTGTACTGAAACCTAGACTGGGTTCAAGGGGGTTAACGGGTTCAAGTGGTACAGATATACCCTACGAAATTAAACTTCTCTACATGCTGAAACTTATTGCCTACTGTATCACTCAAATCCTTCCTTTCTGCTACTTAATAAATATTTCATCTTATTTAGATTTCCTTCGAGGTTTGTACTATTATATATCATGTTGAAGAAGAACATGTGCCAGTTGAGAGGAACAAAGAAGAGCAGCCTATTTCTGCAGAACTTAGAGGAAGGCATGTTTTAGTGAAGCTTGCTAATAGTTATTGAAATTAACGTTAGCCGAAGGTGACAATTACTAACAAAACATACATAATCCAACTCTCTTAACCCTTCAGCCACCTCCTCCAAGCAACCCAGGTCCTAATGTGCGCTTAATCTTGTTGCCTTTAGGTGTTTTAATTAACCCTTTCCAATCACTTTTTTGTATTTCTAACTTTTATATTGAGCTTTTTTTTATTTGATCTATTATTTATATATATATACACATACAAGTTTAAAGTTACATAGAATTACTAGACTAAAATGGTACGTTCACTTACAAAGAATGTCAGATGAAGATTTCCAAAAACATTCTTTGACTATCACACTACGTAAGGAGGAAAATAGGACGGCCAAAAACAAGATGGTTGAGGAGAGCATGACAGCGTGGGCTCTTTGAGATCTGTGACCAGAACGTTTGGGAACAATTAAAATATCACCAGAAAAAAAAAATAAACATTTACTGCTACGCTTCAATATATTTCAATCCCCGGGTAACGGGTATCTCGAACCACTGTAATGGTTTCTTATATTATAGAAAAATTCTTTTGCTGGTCCGGTATATGACCCTGCTGGCAACCTTCATTACTTATATGGTCAGTCGCTTTCTATAAAATTATTTCACTCTTAGATTAGTTTCAATAAAATGATGGATTAAGCACTGGATAGACCAATCAGCGGCGTAGCTGCCATGGATCCTACAGGAGCAATTAGATCTTAGAATACAAACAGGAATTATTAAGTATATACTTTTAAACATGAGCGAGGAGGTGTATAAAATTAAAATTAATAACTCTCATGGGGCCAGAAAAAAAGGCAGGCTTACATATATTTCTTATAAGAAAAATGAAAAATATTCTTTACTTAGTGACAAATTTTGAGAGTTAGCTTGAATTATGGAGAGGACTGTACATGAGAACCGACTAGTGAGGGCAATCAATATGTAAGTAGATTAGCTATCCTCCGTCTGAGCAGTCTACTAAATTGCATTAGCCAGGCTGTATAGACAGCTTAATTATCTTGAAACTGCTACATTGTATGTGGTCAGTTACAAGATTAACTTCACTAAATATATACAAACATGTATGTAGATTGTTTAACAGTGTTCTAGCCTACCGTGTATTTGTATTGACCGAGTAATTGCCAAAGACAATAGCCGTATTATAATTCCGAGCTCGAACTGCCATTTCCTTAGTATATACAGTATAATTAACTAATATAATTACTTTGAGGGCAATAAATGTATAGAAAGTTGCAGAATGTTAGGAACAGCTCTAGCTGGCAGGACACTATCGCAGTGAATTAATATAAACACAGTATGTTTAATGTTTAATGATATAATGTCACACAATTTATGAATATACATTTTCATTATTTATTTTTTTATGTGGAAGTTGCTATTTGATCCCTCCAGATTTCTCCTTTCATATAATCCATTTTAACCCTACTAACTGAGCTCGCAATAATCTATCGGAACAAGAAATAATTAGTTAACTATATGTAATATGAATATCTATAAACTTTCGAGAAGGGGGCAGCGAGAACCAGCCAGCCAATGATATAGTGTATCTGGGCGTAACCCTAGACAGGCACCTAACGTTAACTCAGCCTTGTGTCTGAAGGACCAGACGGGTTTGAACCAAGTCTTACAGACTTTACCTTCTGCTAGCATCGAATCTGTCACCACGCCTCGAAATCTACAAGAGAGCTCTCAGACCGAACTTTCTTGACGTAGCGCCAATGCTCAATAACATAACGCATAAAACTACGAAGAGGCTCCAACAGTTTCAAAACAGCGTACTGTAGCGTATAGTTAGACATACTACACTTCAACGTACGAAATCAAACATGATACCACCGGACTCCCAACAGTATTCAAATTTATCTCACGGAGGCATATACAATAATTTTATAGACCAGTATTGAACTAACTCACTGTTATCACACTGAGACAAACTGGCCAATCACAGCTCTGGTAGCAGCATGTATGTACCCTTAGTCTGGACTGAGGATTATATTATATTATAGAGATCGAGGACATCTGTAAACATTAATTTTCAAACCAGCTAGAGAGCCCAGTCATTAGAACCTACAATTATGTTATCCAATGACATCGTTCGATCTTCTCATGAATCTAAATTACAAGAGAATTGAAAAAAAAAAAAGATTCAGCAAAAACAGGACGGTACTGGAGCAATACATTCCTACTCATCAGGTTGTTAAGCATCAAAAGCATCTGGAAAATATTCCTAGATGAATAATAATAATAATAACCTTTATTCGTCCATAAAATATAATAAGCATATACAAAAACTTTCTATTTGTTTCTATAACTATTCGTATATACAAAATCAACCTTTAGTTGAGGTTTTAAGTTCAATTATTTCTACCTATCACTCTTGGAATCACACTAAATAATGTGCCTGTCCCATCCGTTTCCACTCTTTCCTATTCAATGCTACTCTCTTCCAGGCTGTCCCTCCGCAGCTCTTCTCCATCTCCTTGTCCCAGTCTATCGGTGGACGTCCTCTCTTCCTTGCGTGCTCTCTTGGATACCAATCCATAAGCTGCCTGGTCTATGTTACAGCATTCCTTCTGATGACATGTCTAGGTCCACTTCCTTAAATGTACTTTTTCCATTATATCTGGGAGATCAGTCCTTGATCTAATCCCCTTATTTGGTTTTCGATCTTGTCTAGATATTCCGAGGAGGTATCGCTCCATAACTCTGACTGTTACTCTCAACTTGTGGATAGTCTTCTTGTCTATTATCCATGTTTCGCAACCGTAGGTCATGGCAGGAAGTACAGTGCTCATTCAGAATTTCCTCTTGACTTCCAAGCTCACAGAGGAACTATATATATATCCTTAAACTTGAAGAGTGCGCGCCATCCTTGAGTACATCGCCTGTTTATTTCTTCTATTTGCCCTTTAATAGAAATAAGATGCCCGAGGTATAGAAATGATTCTACTTTCTCTATAAGATGCTCCCCTATTATTAAATCTCCCTATAGACGGTGATGAATACATCAAATTTTTTTTAAAACACGCTTAATCATAACCAAAGTATATATATATATTTTTAAAATCAGTAATCTACCCGCCTTAATAGAGCATCTAACAATTGCCTGTGTTCTCCTAAAATTCTCAAAAATGTTTAAAATTCTTCCTAGTCCTTATTTTTATATGAATTGGATAAAGCGATTTCATTACCAATTAGTGTCATAAAAGTTACCTATTCCAAGTGTAATAAATAATAATTTACTCGTATCGCTGTAGTAGTAGAAAAGTTAAAGCAATTCAAAGTCATCCGCCATGATTTGGCCTTTACTAACATATCTAGCTGATAAAACAAATGAATTTGTAAGCATTGCTACGGCAACGGTTAGCCGCATCCTTTCATATTTGTTACAACTACATCTTTAATGTATTCTGCAAAATATTTTAGAATTATACCTCTACCAAACTATCCGTTTTCGATTCGCCAGAAATATTCTCAACATCACCTGGAAAAACAGAATTAAATTTGTTATAGAAAAAGTGGGAATCTCGAGAAAGTAGGGTTCTATGGTGAGATCATTGTATATTTGAAACAAAAAAACAGATTTGTAGCCAAGATTAGTAATAAACAGAGGCCAGTTGTAACATTCTAAACTTTTGAGACCAAAAAATTCCACATTGCTTTGGGAAGATATTGTGTCTTCTTTCCAAGGACTCCTCTTCTTCCGCTAGTAACCGAGGAACCCAATTTACAAAGGTTTAGTGTATAGTTTGTCAAACGGTGTGAGCCCATTACAATCTTTCGAAAAAAATCCAATCTTAGAAGACCATCGGGGGGTGATGAAGAGATCTTAACTAGAGCGAGAGTATAAAAGAAGATTTTAGACAATATTAACATGTATACATAGTCAGTGCAATATGTTGGTAATAACTTAAAGCAAGGTGGTGAGAATAGATAAAATAATAAATAAAAGGATTTGCTAATTTAATGTCCAAATGGTAATTTTAATACCAATTTTTTATATAAATTATGTATTTCAGCATTGGTTAAAAAGTAACTCATTACTTAAAAAGTAATAGGAAATAATTCCCAAAAAAAGCTTTAAGTCTATAAGTACTGGACAAAAAAAAAAAAACCAGTCAACGTTTTGTCAATTCAGGCTACATGTGGACATGCCACAAAAGACTGTTACCTTCCTTTGTCTTAGTTATTCGTTAAACGTATTTGAGTAAGGTTACTACTGACACTATTTCTTGAGTCTGTTGATGTAAGATGTGCTACACTCTTCTTCTTCTTTGACGTAATTTTCTTTTGGTGAAGTTTCTGATGATGCCTCAATTCGCGAAAGTTTACTGGTTATTTTTACCCCAGTATTTTAAAAACTTAAGGATTTACTTTTTAAAACTTTTAATATTGCATTTTAATTAATATTTGATACCTTTTTTGAGATTTTTAGTTGATATTTAATGATTCTAATTACTTTTTTCGAAATAGAAATGAAATTTTATGTAGAAAAATATATATATATTTTTTTTTATTGGCACTGTGAAAAATAATAACGTGAATTGAATGAATTTAATAATTAATGAAATTCTGTTAATTTTTACGAATTGTTTGTTTTACTAAAATCAAAATTAGATTTTTTGTGGTCAATAAATTGAAGTAATTTACTAATTTTTAACAGGTTTATTTATAGCGTGAAGTAAATATAAATATACACATGGACTATTAACTAAAGTAATATTTATTATGCTATTTTCGCTTTAGTAAAAAATATTATTTTATAAAATTATATCTCTAATTCTATTTATAAATTTAACAATTTATGAAAAAATACCAGTCATTAATGGTGCTTCATTTTACACAAATATATATAGGAACTATACGAATCTGAACCAACTAAGTAGTTGAAAAAGACAAAAAAAGTTTATTTAAAATAAATAATTTATAATAATATCCTTTAATGCTTGCATTTGTTTACAAGTTTAAGACGGTAGACTATTAAATGTGGCCACCTGATAAAAAAGTGAAAAAGGAAGAATATTTAAATCTTATTAACAGTTCATGGTAAGAAAATATAAATAATATACAATAACAAAGTGTAAAAAAAATAGTCAAGTGGGCTAATGCATTTATTATTGAGATGCCAAAACAAATTAAAACTTCATAAATTAAGAAGTTAGATAATTTCTCAATTCCTGAGATAAATTTGGACCTGAAGTGGCTATTATCAATTAAAAAAAATGTTTTTTTTATTATAAATTATCGGTTCTTGAAACGAGAGGTCGTCTCTGTTCTTGTTTCTTTGTCTACTTTTCCTTCAATGATATTTTTTTTTTAATTTTAAGAAAATGTTTGAACGTTCAATAAAATTCGAAGGCTCAGTCTTTATGTGAGCTATTATCCTTTATACATTTGTTAACCCTAATATTGAAATTTCACTCAATTAAGTTAGCGTTTTGAATTAATCTCAGGTTTAAATAAGCTTCAATAAAAGAAATAAAGTGCTCGTTTTATGATAAATTATAACATATATAATTAATCAATTCTCGAAATAAAATCCTCGATGTAACATATGTATGAATAGTGTTAGGACTGAATTAGCTTCCTGGAATAATATAAATAATGGCTTTTCCTATTCCTTTCTCAAAAATTTTCGGTGGTAAAAAAAAAAAATGTGAAAAAATATTCAGAGCCACGGAAAGTTATAAATTTAATCGCCGAAGTAAGATTCCTATATTAGGGTCTCATAATTTCCTCTTTAAGGAAATATATCATGATAACATCCTTTATCCTTCACCACCAATGTTAGACTATGTTTGTAGAATATTATCATGACCGTTCATTTACTATGTCTACTGCCCCGGTGAATAACTTTTTTTTTTAGATTAATTTATTGATATTTACAACTGTAATAATATTACAACTAGTAAATTTGCTAATATGAACAAATGACATGAAAAAATGACACTTGTGGAGAAACTACCCATCGGTTGCATTCCAATAAAGTTCTATAGTAGAAGGTCTCGAGGCCATTCTTCTTTTCAGACGCCTAGGAGGGTTATCAGGAATAGTATGGGAAGCAAGTTGAGAGACAAGCGGATTCAAGTGTGCATGCAGCTTGTCATGGAAGGATAGGTATCTAGTTTGGGCCAAATCAGCAACATATGGGATATTAAGATCATGATGGATGAGTTTGTTCGTGACATAATAAGGAGCATTGAGGATTTTACGAGGGATTTTGGATTGTAAGGATTGGATACGAGATGAATTGGATGGTTTAGTAGAACTCCAAAGCTCAACTCCGTATGTCCAAATAGGTCTGATAACTGTCATGTAAATGAGTCTTTTGTAATTAATTGGGAACTTAGAGCGTTTTTCCAGTAAATGTTGAAGTAGGCGAAAACGTCGAGCAGTTTTTGGCTTTTCAGTCTTGTATGAGGATTCCAAGTGAGACGTTTGTCCGGATTGAATCCTAGGTAACGTATCTGTTCGACAGGGATCAGTGGAATATTATTAAAGGATACAGTAGGACAGGAATTCAAAGGTTTACGACGAAGAGTGAAGGTAATTTGATGGGATTTGTTAGAATTTATTTTAATTCTCCATTTTTGACACCATTCTTTGAAGGTTTGAGATATGGGATTGAAGAGATTGGGATGCAACAAATGGATCCTTATTTACTGATAACACACATGTGTCATCAGCGTACGTAGTGAGGACAGTGATTGGAAGGGTTGGGATGTAAGCTGTATATAACGTGTATAGGATGAGACCCAGGATACTACTTTGAGGAACACCGGCAGACTGGGTAAAGAGGGAAGAGTAGGAAAAATTATGGGTTACTTTAAAGGTTCTATTACTGAGGTAGGAACTGATAATAAGGAAATAAGTAGATGGTAAGAATTTACGGAGTTGGTACAGCAGACTCGGATGCAAATAACTGGTGAAGTCAAAGTTGGTCCAGTTACTAAGAGAAGCTGAAAAGCGTCACTCTAGAAGTTTTTGGTTTGAAATGTAGCCATAATATAAGCAATAGCTCTATTTCAAGCCAACCTTGACAGCCAGTTGTACACTAAGAGAGAAACATATTTTGGAATATATTTGACAATGGAATATATTTACAGGGGCTGTAGATTTAATCTTTAAACTAAGTTAAGATTTAATAGTTTTCTATATAACTAAAATAAATAAAAGTAAAATCGGATATAAAAAAGAAGAAAATTGTGTAAAATAAAAATCTGACTTATGTTTTTTATTTGATTTTTTCATATAAATAGTTTATTTTTTCTATTGCCATCTTTCTTTATAAACGATGTATTTAAATGCTGAAAATGAATAATAAATTGTTAAAAAAAACAGTTTCTAAAGTATGATGGAAAAGCTTTCAGTAAACATAAAACTTGCTTGAAATGTAAATATTTTCTATCCTTAAATAATGCTTTCTCTCTCTTTTTATTGTTATGTTATACTATCTCTTCTTCTTCTTCTTTACCTTCCTCCGATACCTTTCATTGTAGAGAAGCCTTTGCCCAACTGTGCCAGTTCCAACCTGTAGGTCCCGTGCAAACATCATCATCTGCCACAAGGTTTTACCTTTCCAGCTTATTCATCACAATTAGTAATTAATTCGCTTTGCATTACAAAATTAGATATAGAATAGTGAAAGAGTGCCAATGGTGTACTTGGGATGCAAATCATTTAGACTACAAAGGGACTTCAGGCTCATCGCAACAAGTTGTGGTTATTAAACCGGTGTACTGGCGGAAACGATGCACAGAGGACCCATTGGTTCGATAATTATAGCAGAATGAAAAGTTACAGATGAGGCAGTTGATAAGGAAGATATGGGAGTGGTATGGGTCTAGTAAATGCTGAAACAGTTAATGGTTATGGTCCAATATGGAAAGAGCTGCCTCATATCTCCGTACTTGACCAGAACACAAGTGTTATCCAGCTACGATATTGGAGAGGGTGGTGATAAAGTTTGTTGCTTGTTTAGAATATTATGGTACATTAATGCGCCATACAGCTAATATACCCTGGGATTGCTCGGCTCATACACGATGACATGGATATATATATATATATATATATATATATATATATATATAAGTTATGAGTGGGACTAGAACAGTATTATTGTTAATACCATGAATGTAATTATAAACACTGCAAAAGATATAAAAGCAGGATTA
This sequence comes from Arma custos, assembly GCA_037127475.1. Classification (NCBI taxonomy): domain Eukaryota; kingdom Metazoa; phylum Arthropoda; class Insecta; order Hemiptera; family Pentatomidae; genus Arma; species Arma custos. Next base: position 113,629,449 of record CM073759.1, read on the forward strand.
TAAGACAGAATAAATCAGTATCGTTTTGAAAGTCTAAAAGTGAGTTATATTTCGTTTTTTTTTATTATTTTTCTATTATTATCCGTGTCACGTCACTTAAGTTATATGTAAAGGTGTGTGTGTGTGTGTGTATGTGTGTGCATGTATGTATTTCTATCTTTTGGCTGCACATCGTCACATATTCATGCTCTATCTGAAAAAAACCATTTAATTATTTTAAATCACTTCCTATTCTAAATATAATGTTAATACCTAAGTTGTACTTACAAATTGATGAGGAAATGTTTTCACTGCATCAGGACACCTGTACAGTGTATTAACGTTTATCTTGCATCCTATTAACATGTATCCTGCAAATATTGTTCAAGATTTAGTCAGTGTTGTAATCTGCAAATATGGTTTTATTTTATGGTATACTTAAGATGGTGTGAATTATGATCAGCAGGTATCTTTTCTTTGATTATTCTTTAAACGACACTTCATGCTTCTATGCCTAATCGGACGATACTAGAGTGCGAGTTTTACTTTTTGCCTATACAAATGTAATTAGGATAGGGATCCATAACGAGTGTCCGACACCACTAAAAATGTTAATACATACTTGTAACCTCCATTTTACGTCACTTCTAAATAACGGCATTACCAAGGTCTTTTATTTCCTTTATAAAATCCAAAGGTCACCTGACGGGCTGCATAATCCTCAATGGGCATAGTAGGATGTTATACTAACAACTACATCACTGGTGTCTTGAGATAATTTTTTTTATCACTTCATCATTATGGCTTTATTAGTGATTATTGTTGTTTTGCCTATGAGGGTTAAACAACACGATTTTTTGTCAGCAAAGCTATTCTTATATTTTTTTATTCTAATCATTTTTTTTTTATATTGCATCTGAAACTGTTTATTTCGTAGTTTATTATTTTAGGTATATCGTATTTGAATTTATATTTTGTTTATTTGTTAATAGGTAGTGAGGACTATTTGACCTTATTGTTTTTCGATTTTCCTTTATGAAAGTGCAGCTATACAAATGGTACTGGTTCTTAAAATGATTTTTAGGCACTGTTCCGATGTCAGAAAATAGGATTTACTGCAGTTATCTCCTCACAGGATTTAATTAATGACATTTAATTTCTACTCTAATTTAAACGAATCTTCAATTTTGATAAATGTTCTTAAAAGCGGGTTTTTGAATAGTGGAGTCGTTATTAATTTTGTTACTAGTGATTGGTTCCTTAGTCTTTCTGAAAGCGTAGTTCTATATTGTGTAGTATTTTTTAGGACAGGTTTTTTTTGAGTTTGTTTTTGTGTAAGTGTTCGTGTTATTTTTAGTACATTGCAAAGAAGGGTTTGTGGATAGCCATTTGTTACTAGGAGGCTAACAACGCTGTTTTCAGCTTTACAGAGGATGATAATTTTATCGGGCGATTTATCGTTTTTTTCAACTGTGTTTATCTTATAGCTTTTGGGACATTGGCTTATGTAATTTATGTATCCACCAGAATCAATGGGTTTTGCCACCTTTTTTTTTTGTATATCCTCATTTGGTTTCCATATCAAGAGAACGTCTAAAAAATTATGTTTTATTATCTATTTATGTTTCTAAAGCTTAATCGACGGGATTATTATTAAATTGATTTAAAATTATTTCTTTTCATTGTCTTGGTTGGTATTAGAGTTATTATATAATCTAGAAATTTAAATAAAAACGGTATATTATAAAATATAGTTTTTGGATAATTTTATGCAGTGAAAAACGTCATTTATTTATTTGTTGGTACAATTTATGTATTAATATGGTCTTCTAATCTTACAAGTCTCAATTTTATATTTGGACTAGAATGTTCTTTAATTAATCGCTAATAGATTTTTTTTTATGTTAAAGTATGAATAAATGACCAAATCTCGATACGTGACCAAAACACTGTTTTATAATTTTTACTGAATCTCAAGAACTGGAGGAAAAACTTATTTTTTCAAGAAAATTAGATACTGATAAGATATACATAAAAGCACCATTGTACAATTTCATGGTAGCTCATACTTACGTGTGGGAACAAATCCATCCAAAACACAAGGTTCCTCTTGTGTTAAAAATTGTTAAAAATTGCAAGTATGGAAGGAAGGTTTTAATAAAAACCCAGGTCATCATAAAAAGACTAACTTCGAGTACATTATTATGAGCACATGATTCGACCACAAAGGGGCTGAAAGTAATTGAGTTATACAAGTTTCTATAACTAAAATTATGAGTGTTTCTTTAACTTAGTTATTTTAACATGGCAAAATTTGAAATATAGAAGTATACGTACTCATAAAGGCGCTAGGTGATAAAAACCAAATACTAATAACCTAATAATTTTTATTTAAGTTACACCGATTAAGCTGCTTTAATAAAATTTGATTATAAAGATCCATAATCTATGCAGATTATACATCAGAAAATTTCGTAGTTTTTATGATATGAAGGAGGGTTTCAGTCTTCTACACTTAAGTTTAGTAGCGCCTATGCTTCAAAAATACACGACACAGTCATATAGACTCACTCCTGTAAACTGTAAATTAGGCAGCCATGACATATTCATGCCACTTTCTAATTTCGCTACCTTTTCATCACTAACTCTCATTTCTAATAAGACCTGAAAAAATATGAAAAGCAACTTGATGACGACTCTCCTTGACAATATCGTAACACACAGGAAGAGGTACCGGTGGTCATTATCCTGCCTAATGTATTTTCGTGAATATCACTGAATATCTTGTGTCCGCTAATATCAGGGCATTTCAACATACGAGTAAATAGCAATATTAACGGCCTAGAATTAAATGCTATAAAAGTAAAATTAATTAAGCAAATTAAAAAAATGTGTATGTACGTGTTTAAAGTATAAAAGAATATTCCCTTGACGAGATATGGTATCTCTGATAAGTGGATGTATGGAGCACATGGTCCTGTCTTTTCTCGTCTACTTTAATGCACCAATTCCCTCGACTTGTTAGATAACTAACAAAAGAGACATAGGCATTCAAAATCAATTGGTTCGCATTCTTTATATCGAACATTTATTTTTTTTTTTCGATTTTTTTAAACCATCAAATGTTGCTGAAACTTTTGTAGCGGAGTAGCTCAGTGGTAGGGCGCTTAGTTGCCGTTCCGAAGGTGCTGAGTTCAAATCGGGCTGCGAAAGATTTTATTTAATCTCCTAATAGTAGGGGGTGGATCCTTAGGGGCCTGTGCCCCCTCACCCACTCACCCAGCCTCTATATATTGTGTACTCAAAATAGGAGGAAACCACGGTTGAGCTTGATCACATTCCAGCACAACTGTTGTCTCTAGCAACCGTTGTCCCTGGTGCAGAATAGTTTCAACCACAAACAACCCTAGACTCTTCATAAGTTTTAGAGGTATAGGTCTTTTTTTGTAAATTGCTATACTCTATAAGAGTTGATCAATCTTCAGAGTATTTACACTTAGGGTTTACGAGTTATAAAGATTTGATTAAGCTACGGTGTATTACGCTGTGTACTAATCCAATCAAAGAGAGCCGAGAAAGATCAGTCGGTGGAAATTTTTAGAAAGGTTTTGAAGATAAGATGATTTTGAGCACTGATTACAAATTTTAACTTTGGCAACTCGAACTTTTATAATAATAATAAAAGCTGAAATATTTAATAAATACAATGTTCCCTCTCGTTACCTCATTCCCTCAATGGACTCGCTTATCAGTCAGTCCATCTGTGTGAGTTTATATGGCTGTAACAAAAGAGAGTCCGTATTTTCTCAAGACACACACCTACAAGACCATACAATGTTGTTAGATCGAAGGCTGAACGGAATATAGAAAATTTTGAAGGCTCGTATTGAAAAGGAGAAATGATTTTGTAGAAATTAAACAAATAAATTTTAGTAAATGGTATTTAGCAGCAAGTTCTTGTCGTTCCAGCCTATGATGATACCATGTCAGGTACATGATAAGGTGAACTTAGAGGCAGGTCTTCAGTAATTTTCAAAATGAGTATTTATTACCTTTCAAGTTCTATTCTGATAAATTTCTAGGGGTCTTGTAAATTGTGAAATTAATTTACTCGAATTATGTTTTAATTAACATACTTATGTATGTAGAATAGTAATATAGAAAAAGTAATCTTACTAATATTATAAATGTGAAAGTTTGTATTTATTTTTTTGGCGTGCCAACCATAGGTCATTAACGCCAGTGGATACTGGTATTGTTGATATTTAATCCTTTACACCTAATTTTCGTTTAGTTTATACATCTTTCAACAGGCCTGTTGATTTTAGGAAGTCAAACCAGGAAGCTAAGTTCTGTTCATTGTTGCATAATATCTCATCCAAGTTTTCTAAAACTCCCGATTTTTCTCTTTGAAGTTGATATCGTCTGCATTCCGTGAGAAGATGTTTTATATTCATTGGAAGTCCACACGTTTCACACATAGGGGGTTCGTCTTTAGCCATGAGATAAGAGTTAGTCAGACGAGTGTGACCTATTCGTAGAGAACGACGAAGCCTGGTGAGAACGACTTCTTTTCTTCTGCTTTCACGTACCGAAGTACTCCAGCTTCTGGCGTCTACTTTTATCTCACGCAGTTTATTATTTGTGGTATTTTGTCAAACTAATCCCCACTTTTCATTATTTTTTTCTTTAATGAAGCAAGTTACATCTCCCTTTGTAACTTTATTATACTGATCACCTTTTTTAATTGCTTCCTTAGCAGCGTTGTCAGCCATTTCATTGCCCAATATACCGCAATGACTAGGTACCCACACAAACGTGTATGTTTGTCTCTCTTTCACGCAAAAACTACTGAATGGATTTGGATGAAACTTTACAGTAATATAGGTTTTACATCAGAATAACATATAGGCTATAGCAAGCTCGGATTTAGAGGGGAGGGGCGCACGGGGGTACGTGATCCCCCTACTGTTTTTTAGGTATTGTGGAGAATCCATTACAGGACATAATTAAAGACAAATCCCATGATAATAGTTGTTAAAATAACAGAATGAACATGAGTGAAACTATTGTTTTGATATCCTACTAATATTATAAATGCGAAAGTTTGTATGTATGTTTGTTACTCACTCACGCAAAAACTTCAGAAAGAATTTGGATGAAACTATTCAGTAATATGGGTTATACATAATAATAACACATAGACTACAGGAAGGGCAGATTTAGGGGACACGTGCCCCCCCCCCCAGTTTTTTGTATTTTGTGGAGAATCCATTATAGTACATAAAAAAAGGCAAATCAGGAACTTAGCATCTTTATAATTTAAGAAAGAAATGTGAATAGTTCCACCCTCAAGGGTTTCCCCTTTAATATAATCGGGGTTCAAAGCTTTTATGGAAGTTAGACATCTGAAATTTTGGATATACGAGAAACTTATTGTTAAAAAAAAAAGTAAATTGTTTATTTAAAATGATCGATCACGAAACTTTATGTGGTAGACCAAATTCAACGCGAGCGAAGCCGAGGGCAAAAGCTAGTATAGAATATATTCATTCGCAAATATCGCTGTAAACCAGAGGGCTCAAAAATTATGCTGAGCATACCGCTGCTACCGCGTTATACTACCATGGTAATGACCATTTTGTCTATTCATAAATTGAGGAATGTACAAAATAGACCGAAATGTTCTAATCTTAATTAATTTATATTTTCATTATATCCAAAATGTCTGAGATAGAGGCCGTTTATTGAAAAAAATCGTGAAATGATAGAAAAGAATACGATATCACTTAGATGTAAAGTGATACATTGCCGCCCTGAAGGAATGAACGATGGTCGAATTATGATAAAAAGAGGTCCTCCTTGCCTCCTTACCTCCTTACCTCCTTACCTTACAGGACCCAGGCCCAATGCGATGAAATAAGGCATCCACTTACGCCCTTCTACTACCTTCTCATTTTTCTCCTTTTAATCAGGTCCAAGAACCTCTTTCTTTACAAAAATGCCATTGGTCTTGAAGAGTATGGAATGTTTAATATCCTAACTTCTAAGTTATAAGGAAATAAAATGCTTTATTAATATTGTTGCTTTTGGTATGCCATGATTGGATTGAAGATAATTAATCCATATATTATTTAAATACTCTTTCAAGTTTCCACGGCCACTATTTATACACAATGGTTTCTGGTTTAGACCAGACCGTGTTGTTAAATGTTTTCTCGATCAAGCCTTGAAGAAGCTAGCAGCATTTCTGACGAAACATTGGTGAAGAAAAATTTAACAACACGGTCTAAACCAGAAACCATTAAAGTTTTGTGTATAATATATTATTTGTTTTAACGTCCTAACTTTATTTTGAATTGGATTCTTTTCCAGAGTTCGGTCGAGTGTTTACCATTTTACTAATCAGTCAACTTAATGCCTTTTTTACAATTTTATATTGGGTTGCAAGACTCTTAAAACTGCTAATAAAAATAAGCAAGCGAATTCAAAGTGAATTAACCAAAAAATGATAAACAAACAATTAAAAGAAATGTCTTTTCGTGGATATGGTATCCTGTGACGTCAGTCCGTGGTTAGTGATAGTAGTCTCACTGAACTCAGCCGGTCTCTTTGGAACTGGTTTGCAGTAGTGACTCGAAGGAAACTCTAAGTTTAACATACGACTGTTAGGTTATTTGACTAGCCCAGTAATGTCCAGTTATGAAGGTGCTAACTCTGTTAAAGAATGTCACTGTTCACTCGCTGCACTGACTACATTTGTTCAAATTATTGTCGAGAATCTATAAACCATACTTATAGTAATACCGGTTTAACTTTTGGTGTTGTGATACTGATAGCGTATCGATACACTAAATCGATAGATGATCTACTTCGATTATTTTTATTGCAGGTCTGATTTAAAGTGATGATGAAGGTATAGTGATCAAGCCGAAACGAAACTCAAGTACCAGAACAACCTAAATCTGAAACTCGTCGAAATCCCTGGAACCGTAAAGTCTCTACCCTGGAAGACCTTATCTTCCAGCTGACTTTGGCACATAGTATTCTTAAAAGTGTTCAACCTGAGACATCCTGGTTTTTCGAACTACAAGAATGAATGACTGAATATTTTACAAATAAAACCTCGAAAGCTTTAAATAAGCACCTAAGACAAATTGTTCAGAATCAAAACCGGATAAATCCAAAATTTCATAACGACTTTTTCACTAGTTTAGTCAAGTGATTTCGTCTATAGAGAAACTACATCACCTTAATCATCACGATTTTAGACCCCGTTCTGGCTCTGGAGCTTAGAGAGCCACGTTAAAAAAAAACAACTGATATTTTGGATATGGTAGGTCTTTATGCCATTGTTATCTGAAGAACGAGTAAACTTAGTTCATCTTTCATTCAAATTTTTAATATATTTTGCTTTCAAACATTAGCTGAACAATATAATGCTTTCTCTTTTTCTTTCTCCTTCATTTGATTTTTCGAACTATTATGGTAATAGTAACGAACATTTATGGATAGTTGACTCCATTACATGAAACAGCCAGATTCAAAAGCGGATAACTTCTTCTTTATCTTCCTCCTTAATGCCTCTCAGCGTGGAGGTGCCCAAATCCAGGACAGCCAAGCCCCTTGATCTCCAGCCAGCGCTTTCATCTCATCCATATTCCTTCTCTTGCTTTCACCAATCTTGAGATGTGGCCCATCTATTGCAGTCTAGGTCTTCCTCGAGGACGACGTCCGGTAGGCCTGGATTCAAAAAACTTCTTTGGGCCCGGTCCTCATTCATTCTGCACAGATGACCAAACCATCCCAACTGTCTCCTCTACCCTGTTTCCCTCAGTGCAGGCACTCCCAGGTCTCCCCTTATCCTCTCATTCTTAACTCTGTCCCTCCTTATTTTGCCTGTCATTCTCCGGAGGTAGTGCTAATAGTTGTTCAGTATTAATGGTATTTCATTTCAGCAGCGGTAACCTTACTCGAGTGCTTGTCCATTGGAACCCAGCTCTCGCTTCCATAAATAAGGGTAGGTAGGTATATGGACCTAAATATGTGCAATTTTACACCATTTTTCAATTCCCTTTTCCCCACCAATGAGTTGCATTGGTCCATTTTCCCATTTCTGCTAAGCACTACTCCTAGGTAGGTATATTCCTGCGCTTGTCTCCAAGTTTTCTCTTCTGCAGTGAATCAAGACAACCTCTTCTTCACGCGCAATGTGTATCACCTTGCTTTTTCAAACATTTAATATCATACCCTTCCTTTCCAGCTCTGCCTTCCATTCCGTAACCGCCTGTTGTAGATGTTTCTTGGAATCATCAGTGAGGAGAATATCATCTGCGAAAACCATTGCTTGCGCTAGGATTGCCCTCATGTTCCACTTTCCCACGACCATCCGTGCTGTCCTCCGCTTGCAGATTTTCAATATCTCCATGCGTCCATAAAAGTGATGAAAAGAAGAGGAATAATGCTGTCCTCTAAAACCCCTTCTCACGGCGAAAGCCTCGGACATTCTTCCATTAATTCTGACTACAGCTTTGGAGTTATGATAAGTGGATTTTATAACATTTATTAATGCTGTGGGCACATCTTGAGCGGCCAGAGCATTCCAGATTTCTTCTCTAGGGACTGGGTCGAATGCTGACTTTATGTCCAGGAACGCTAGGTACAAGCTCTTTTCTCAATTCCATTTCTTCTCAATAATTGTCTTCAGCGAGAAGACATGGTCCTGTGTTTGTCGGTCTAAAATCTGCTTGTTCCTCTTCCAATTTGTCTTCCACGATTGATCTGAGTTTTCCCCTACAGAAGAGTAAAACTTATTGACTACAGGAGAGAGACATATAGGGCAATAGTTTTGGCATTCACTCGAGCTACCCTTCTTGTGGATCGGTATGATGATGTTACTTCCCCACTCCTTAGACATAGATTCGGAAGAGAAGATATTCTGAAATAGGTCTTGCAAAGCTTTATGTAATTGTAGGCCTCCAAATTTTATAAGTTCTGGGGCAATGCCATTTTTGCTTTCTGCTTTGCCAATCTTCATTTTTTCTATTGCCGCGGATAACTCTGAAATTAAAAAAAAAAAAAGTGATTTTTTTAAAGCTATTTTCGCAAGTCAAGCATTTTCATGCTCCTGAAACATCAGATTCTGAACCGGATCGAAAAATGAGATATAATGTGTTTTAGAGTCGTGTATGACAAAATTTCTTGATTTAATTACAGAATTAAGTTGAGCAGATCAATTATTGAAATTACAGAGCTTTTGATTCATTTGTTTATTCATTTAAAGCCACTTTATGCTGCTATAGCTAATCGGACGTTGCTACAGTGGGAGTTCTAAATTTTGTCTCTCCAGGTGTAATTAGATAGGGATCTTTAATGAGTACCTGACATCTTACATGCATGGGATCCCCATTTTACCTCCATACGAAAGGACGACATAACTAAGTTTTTTACTTTATTAATCAAATAAAAATCCTAAGGCCACATGCTGGGCTGCGAACCTGCGATCTTGGGCATAGTTGGTTGTTATGCCAACCACTAGATCACATGTTAGAAAATAACAGAGTTATCTGCTTTTGATTCTGAACGCCTCAGGTAATGTTGTTTCATACACATAATACTATAGCTTAACCTTTCCTAGCGCTATAAAACACTTGGTGAAAACCACTAAGTTATAATTAGGGCTGTAAATTGGAAATAGGACACTTTAACAATTAAGAAAATCCTTCTTTTCTTCGAGTGAATTAACCTAATTTAACCCGAACCGAGTAAAAAGGCTTTTTGGGAAGGGTGTATGTAAGTAAGTTAAGAGGAACATGTGGAAGTGAATTAAGAGGGCCTTCCCTAGGAACCCGAGGGGAAGAGGGGGGCAGGTGCCCCATTATTGGCCTGTATTACCCTTGGTTAGGGCTGTCCAGGAATTAGACTTTCATGAAGACACCGCCTTCTCAACTCGACATAGTCCTGTCCCCGCTTCCTCTTTATTCAAACCTTTAACAGCCAGTGTATCTGACAAATTGGAATTCTCCCGACACTAATTTCACCGAAATTATTTCTTGTATCCGTAATATAAAGTATATTGAAATTAAATTTTAAAAAATCGATTGTGTCCATGTAAAACGACGTAATCTACAAATATAAAAAAATGAGTCAGTGGCAGAGTGCTAAATTTTCATGTTGAAGTTCTTGGGATAAAATCCCTCTCGCTGGAAAACTTTTATTTACTGTTATCGGCCGGAGATGAACCTAAACTAGGACCCTCACGCGGGTTGACCAACGTCTATAAAGTGGAGAAAATCTTGCGGTTGAGCGTGATCTAGGACAAATCACCACCCTGCAAAACGTTGTACCAGAAACAGTACAGTCTCTACCGTGTACTGAACCCCAAAACCTTCATGGATTGTAGTGGTACAGATATTCACTGAACTATATTTTATATACAATTTATTTACCAATCAAAATATGACAAACATCAAAACCTTGTTTTAATTTATAAAGTGTATAAAAAAAAATTTGGCGGTTGTTTCTGGCATGAAGAAATCCAACATATTAAGAAGACCATAACGTAAGGGCCCTTAAGTAATAATGGTAGGCTATAACTTAATAAATCAATGTTTAATCAATGGTTAATCAAAGTTTCAACGCGAATCACAGTGTTTGTCGAACATTAGTCATATGAACAAAAATATTTGAGTTTTATTCTTTCAATCAAGGAAATGCAATATGTGACTAACGCCTCGAAATAGTGGAATCCTTTGGGTGCCACTGCAGAGGATAGCATTCCATTGGAACGGCCAAGTGATAGCGAGGAGAGAGGCAGTTATATAGGCAGCCTTCCATTATCAGTCTGACGTGGCCCTCACTTCTCCAGCCTCAAATAAAAGGACTGTTCCACTTTGTGTAGACGTCTCAAGGGGAAGAACCGGGAAATGAGATTTCCCACATCACGGCGAGCCCTCCCAGTCTTTTGTTCCCGCTCACTATAATTCTGTCCTCAGAATACAATCGATCGTCAACTATATTTCTGTATCCCTCCCCGATTCTTATAGCTTTACCCTCCACCTCTTTTGGGAGGTAAAGCTGATAAGTTTCACTTGATTTGGATAAAATGTAGAAAGTATCTACTTCACTCACTACCTTCTTAATGTACAACTATTTTAGACTATAGCCTCCAATCTGAAATATGGTCGATCCCTAAATCTTTTCGCTTGAGATGGAACATTTATTTTTACTTTTTTGGTTCTGTACAATTGACAAAAACAATATCAGTTCCGTAGGTTGTCGCTTCGAGTTAAGTCACAAGTTGTAACTTTTCATTCGTTTATTTTTTAATATTCTACAAAGTAAAAATAAATGCGAGTTTTGTTACTAAAAAAAGAGCGTAGTTAGGGGAAATGTGTATCCCTCCGTAATCCTTCCATCAGGAAACAAGCGTTTCAACTAATATTTTGAAAATTTGATGATATACTAATGTTTGTTGAAACCTTCATTTCTTGATGAAATGATTCCCGAAATTACATATTTTCCATTGCTACACTATTTTTTTTCCTTACCAAATCTCTCGATTGTTTTTAATTTTTATATTTTTTTTGTCGAGTATATTAAAAAGCAAACGAATGAAATGGTAAAACTTGTTGTGACTCAATTCAAAGCGATAACCTTTGAAACTGGTACCAAAAAACTTGTACCACTACGACATATTTAGGGTCTTGAGTTCAGGTACTGTCTCTAGGCCAACGGTTTTGCTTGATGATTTATCCTAGATCACGCTCAACCACCTGGTTTTCTCCCAATTAGAGTTTATAATTTTTAAGGCGCTTAGTTGTACTTTGGATTTCATCTATTGAGGGATTTTCTTCACCGTGGTTGTGTTAAAATTAATTTTATGATAAATACATTTATAAAAATCTTTCACAGTAAATCGCTTCATCTGTTTATTACAGGGATAGCACCAATATGATAAACAATGCTTTCGTACAATACTCGACCAAGTCAGAAAAGGGATATTCTAGAATTCCTGACTGGATTGGGATATTAAATCTTTGATAACATCATGATCGTTCTAATCTTGGCTAACCGCAGAGGAGAGCAGATTAAAAGGGAGGAGAAGTGTGTTTACTGATGGCTAGTGCGGATTATCACATCAAAAGGCCTCATCTGCATGGCCCACTGTTCCAAGGGTCCTCTACTCTATTAAGCTCCTCTTCGCTTACTCATCGTTTCTCAGCTAAATTTGACATTATTATTAATTACACTGAATTTTCAATAGTATATGAAAATAGAAAAAGAGCTTATGATATAGTTACATACAAAAAATAAAATCTACCAAGTCGATAGATAATTTATTTATAATTTTAATAAACATAAAAAATACTTGTTGAATAATATTAGTTGGCCATATATATCGAAAATCGAGATCAAAGTTTCTCTTACGTACATACGTATATACAGGCAAAGGTAATCCAAACGTGATAAGTACATTCTCGTTCTTTTACTTTTTAAATTGAGATATTGTGGTCACATGTTTGTTAATAAATATTTACAAATAATTGGGAGCGCACGGCTTCATGCATTGTATCCCTCTCTGATTTATCTACCTTACCAACGTCATGAACACTGGCTAGTTTTTGAGTGGGTTTAATCAGAAATGATTCTGAGTGCAAAAGGACCTTCTAGCGTACCAACGGCTCTGGACACCTTAGATTCTTAATTAGCTTATCAATAGATGCACGTGGTATGTAGATTCGATACTTTTATTTCCTCCGTAACCCTAGTTCCTGAACAGCTATTCATTTACCAATCTTATCTTACTCACGTACATTTGGGAGATTCCTTCAGAGCATTAGCTAAACGAAATCTAGTGGTTACATTCAGAAATGGTTACATTTTGGTTCCTTTTAAGAACATAACAATAGTGAAATTATTATTCACCTATTATGCGATTTGATCATGGTCACCCTATTGATTTTAAAGAATTAATATGGTAGATTGTTTGTTTTTTAAAACTTATGACATGTCGGTATAAAATAACATTTAATCGTGCATTGATACCTCGAGTATGATTAAAATCATTAAAGCCTTTTCCGAGTAAATCCTAAAAATGCGTAAAACGATAACTTCAATAAATAGGGAACATAGTCCTTCTTAGTTCTTCAGTCAGTTATCAAAGCCTTTTACAGATTTTTATTTGTCATTTTTTTTACTATCTCTAGCAATAAAAGTGGGTAATTATGTCAATAAACAAAATCAAAGGTGGTTTGAAAGAAGAAATTCTCAAAAATTCAGCATTTGATCCCTGCCGGAATATACCTACTAGAATAAACTTTAGTCGGTATAAAAGATCATTTAATCTTGCATTGATAACTCGAGTATGATGGAAATCGTTAGAGCCTTTTCTGAGTAAATCCTAAAAATGCTTAAAACGATAACGTAAAGTGGCTCTTGGTTTCTGGAAAAAAAATACATACCTAACATATTGTAATATACGTATCTTCAATTTCGTACAACTCTCTGCTTCTGAGCTAGACTGACCCCCAAACATACAAATATACTTCAAATCCAAAATTAGTGGTAAGGTGTTCAGAGCATCATGTTTGATGAAATGCACTCAAAAACTAGCCTGTGTTCATGACGTTGATACGGTAGGAAAATCAGAGGGATACAATGCATGATTATTTGTAAATAATGTGGCCCATGTTGTACAACTCACCAGAAACGACGACAACGCAATAATTTAATAAGTTTGCCTCATTATTTTGACTAAGATACCCAGGATTAGCGATTCTTCACGTCCTAACACACCGTTGTGTCTTTTGCGACGTACTATGTATATACTAAGTCATACATGACTTAATCATTGAGGCAAGCATATGATTACTGGCAAAATTAACTTTCGGGGTTTGTATATTTTGCAGAAAAAAGTTCAAAAAAACAAAATAATAATAAAAAATAATAAAACAAAAACCTCGCGTTTATAGCCAGCCGAACTAAATAGTAGAAATTAAATTTTAATTTAAAATACTAAAACATGCACATTAATAGGAAATAAAACTGAAAAGCAGAAAATACTTTTCAATAATATTAAAATAAATATAAGGTAATGAGCAAAAAAATTAATTCTTTCGTAAACACCCCTCATTTTTTAAGATAATTTTTTTTACATAATTCTTATTTTAAACGTATTGCAATTTATTTTCTACTTTTTAGTTTCGTTTACTTTTAAAGCGTATTTTTTGGGTTTTTAAAATATAATTTACTAGCTGTGCTCGCGATTTTTAATTTTTTAGCCTAATTATTTTGCTATAAAATATTTACATATATAAAATTTATTACATTATAAAATAAAATACTTACATACATTAAAATAAGTGTTTTATTGCAAATAGCTTATTTAAGTACATTTCTATAAACAACGGTTTTTTGTTTTCCCATCTTTTGCCGAAACATAGAGATTTTGCGGATTTGATTCACGTGAGCATGCCACATAGAGTTGCCCATGGGAAAAACATTTTTTTTTAAATGCACACCTGCAACTTTAAGCGTCTGACCTTGAGCTTTGTTCATTGTTATTGCAAATGCTGTTTTCAGGATAAACTGTACTCCTTTAAACTTAACTGGCAAATCATTCTTAATTATCGGAATACGGGGAATACAAAAATGTTCTCCTTTTGCCATTCCAGTCATGATTGTAGCTTTTAGAATGACATGATAGCCGTAAACCATTGCATAACCTTGGGGCGTAAAGATTTCTCATTAATAGATTTCTCACCAACTTTCAGTCTCAACTTAAGGAAAGGCACTCCTGATAATTCTAAAGGGTTTAAAAATCCTATAGGGTATTCGACAACAGCCCCCTCCATGTTTAAAATGATTTGTTCATTTATTTGGTTAACTATCTCATTAGTCGGCGCCAAAATTGCCCTTTCACACAGCCATTCTCGATTGTCCATATTTATTTGAAGATCAGGATAGACATTATTTGTTAGATCATCTGTGTTATCGACAATTTGACAGAACTCACGTCTCAGTGTAGTCATATCGTTACTCTCCGTTGGCATACAATCTTCTCCGATTTTTAGAAGAGCAGCTGCATATTGCCTTGCTTGAGAATCATTGTGAAGTTGTACTCGCATATTTGTAGTGAGACAAATCTTTTTTATGTATACCTATAATACAGATGCTTTCAAACAGGCATTTATTCCATCTTCCGGCGTACCTCTAGAATAACCCGGAGAGTCTGCCTAAAATCACCATCTAAAAGTACCACCATCCCTCCAATGATATCCTAGTTACCTTTGATATCTTTCTTTGTGCGATCTAGAGCTTCGATTGCTCTTTTATGGGACATTCTACATTCATCCCAAACCAACAGCTTAGACTGTTGTTACATTCTTCCGCGCTCACTACTTTTGCTAATGTTACATACTGGTATTTCCTCATGAGCTATGTTCAATGATAGTCTTAGAATTGAGTGTGCTGTTTGTCCCCCACTAAATAGCGTAGCAGCTATTCCAGATGAAGCTTCTACAAAAGCAACTCCTTTATTTTTCCGCATTTGGGCTAATAGTAAATTTAAAAGATAGGTTTTGCCAATGCCTCCTAGAGCATCCAAAAAGAAGAAACATCCTTCGCCACTGGCAACTTTTTTAATAACTGTGTCAAAAACTAATCTTTATTATGAATTTAAAAGTGGAAGGGCTTTTGTTATTTGTTGCATTACAGAAACAGTATCGTAATCTAATTAACGCATTAAATCACTAATAACTTCTCCAATCCTTTGTGATCTCCTCATTCCAAAATCGGATAATTTTTTTCCAGTAATAGTGTTCATTTGGTCTTCGATCTTTTTTATTTATTTTTATTGCTAGCGGGTCATTGTAAATGAAATCATTGTATCAAGTATTCGAATTCTGTTCTTGTAATATGTATAAAATATCATTCGCCATGTAATTTTTATACTTTTTCGATAATTCTTAGTCCACATGTCGCTATTAATATAGCGAACAGCTCTCTCACCTTAGGCGCAGTTTTGCATTGTGCAGCCTCTTCCCGAGTTGTATCCCACTGATTATCATTCTCTAATAACACTCTTGCCTCACATGCCTCTCGAAATTTTGAAAATTCTTGTTTACTGAGCTTTTTGAGATCTTTGAAAGAGGTTGGTCCATGGCCACGCTCTAACACGTTAAGGGTTTTATTAACGTTGTAAGACCGTATTTTAAATATTAAAATCTAATTAAATTAATGAATGGTTTATTTAACAGGCATACAATTTATAAAATTATTTTGAAACAAACTAATTTCTAATATGGAGTAAAAATTTGTTCATTTAACGTTAGTTTTAATTGTTAAATTTAAAATTGCAGCAATGTGCGCAGTTACGGAGCTGGACCTAACTGAGAGGCTAGGGTACGAAGTACAGGTTCAATGTTCACTCAGTAGAGGGGAATATATAATTAAATTTATATATTCTTTTAGTGCATTATGAACGTAGTAAGAAAGTAAAATTTATAAAATTTATTTTATGAAGTAAAATCTAAATAAACTAAAGAATGGTAATGAAAATTACGTATTTCGAAAATATTTATGCAGACCAACTACAAAATTAAAGAAAACAATGGTATTTTGCGTATGACTCTGAACAAAAATCTATTTTCTTTATTTAAATTAGCTTAAGAAAACGAAAAAAATTACTGATGTTGTTGGTTATTACAAAATAAATAAAAGGAGTTATCGTTTAGGTTATTAGGTACCTACCTACAACAAATAATAATGACATAATAACATCCAACTAAATTCGAAAGTAATGACGAATGAAATAAACAAAGACGACCCAACTAAAGAAAAAATATTTAATAACCTAACCCAAAAACTGTTTTTTTATTTCACGAAGAACATTAATTAAGTAAAACGAAAATCGTGTTAACAAATCGAATTGTAATCAATTTTCAGCGAATAATAATGAATTGGCAGCTGAAAAAAATGTAATATTCGCATGCGTTTCGCACAGTCGTCTGCCCTCACGTGTCTGCCCATTTGGGTAGGCACACTTAGGTCTCCCCCGCATATTTCTCCACCTACGCACATAAACCTTACATATTCTATACAAACTTTCATCCCCTATTTTTATTTTACCCCGTTACTTTTATTTTACCGTAAAAACTTTGAATGTCATATTCATTTATATCTAATCAAAAGTTTCAAGCTTCTAGCTTCAAAAATAACGAAACTTCCATACATACTTTCATCCCCTATTTCAAACCCCTTAGAACCCTTTTTTCGCATTAAAAAGTAGCCTATGTCCTTTCTCAGGCTCTAGACTATCTCTGTAGCAAGTTTCATTTAAATCCGTTGAGCATTTTAGGCTAGAATGCGTAACAGACAGACATAGTTACTTTCGCATTTATAATATAAGTATAGATTTTATAGATTACTATTTAAAATTCACATCATTTCCTAAGATTTTTTAAAGTCAAATCTTTTCTTTTTTTCTTATACACTTAATTGAAATACTATTACAAACTGCCATGGTAATATCAAATCTAGGTCTGGAATCCTCCCTTTAAAGTATAATAAAAAATTGTAAATGGAATGCAGCCCGCATTATTGGGTTTGACACACATAGGTTACTTCAGAGGGTGCTAGACGTCTCATGGGTCAACAGGCAAATCCAAACGAAAAAAAAAACACCGACTAACCCAGTTCTGTGTGAGAAGGTCAATAGGGCATCTTCTTTTCAGAATAGTTTGTGACATTTCTCTACAATGCATTCCCGTTTAAACTTAAAGGAATCAGGAACAAAAAATAGGGCCTTGGAACTTGTAACATAAGAAATATATTGCGATTTAATCAATAATTAATAAATAATCAACCAGCTAAATTTACAAGAGTATTTCTATTCAGTAAATATTGAAGTAAAAAAAATCCTCTAATTTTTTTCAAAATCTCCAAGAAGTAGTTAAGACTCACCATATTAGGACTAAACATAACCTAAAATTTGCACTTTTGAAATATTATTTTATTACGTCTTCTTTTCTCAAAAAAACAAAAACATCTGAATGTTGCTAAATTGATTGACCGAAACCTTCGATACCGTTTGGTACTTCAATAAACAATTAAATTCCCCAAAGATGATTTCAAGTTCAACCGTTTAAGGATTCAGATAAGATACGGTCGTTTGTGATGTTCAGTCCTTTACGACGAATCGCCAATCGATGATTATTTATACTATTAATTAATTAAATGGTCGTTTTGAAAAATAATAGCTTTTCAAATACTGATAAATATTTGAAGTGGAAGTACATAATGAAATTGTTGGTGATCATTATCGTCATCATTTAAAGGTACAATTAACATCTAATAATCGTTCATTTTTTCTCATGCGACTCATGTGGTAGTGAAGATTAGTGCATATGTATAAGTATTTTAAACTTCAATCATTAAAATCGTTCTGTTCTTTGCTTTATTAAAAGTCAACTTACGTATTTTCATCAAGTTATCTTAAAAAATAAATTATCTGTAAGAAAAATACTTCGGAAATAAGAATTTATTGTATCTTGTAATAAACCACACTAGAAACAAAACACAACCCAGGCAAAATCTTCCCAATTGCTCATGATTTGGACCATCACTGATCGCACAATTTTAATTTCTTGGACCGACCATTGCAACCAAATTAGTAAGTGTTCTTTCTTTAGCTGTGAAAATCTTCGGTTTAAGGAATCGGATCACTACAAGTTATTTTCCTTAAGGTTAATTCACTAATGCACAAAATATTTTGTACTTGTCTAATATTAGCTGATCTCATATATTTGGGGAAGCAAATGGTGCGGGTGGTGGTCAAAGGAAGAATTCCTTTTAAATGTTTTTATTTTAAAGAGAAAAGATATACCCCAGTGGTTTCTCTTTAAAATAAAAATATTTAAAAATCAAAATAGCTGACCAGTAATTATAAAAAATTATGAAAAATTCCTTTATTGGAGATTTTTTTTTTTAAATACACTTTATTGAAATATTACAATCTGCACTTTTAGGCAATAGGTAATAGCGCTAAATAGGTATACAATCATTCATTTAGAACAAAAAAATAAATAATAATAATAATAAAAAATAAATAAAGTAAAAATATAATAAAATAAAAATATGATAATAAAAATAAAGATTTTCTTTGCGGTACGCCACAGTTCTAGTCCACTGGTCCGAATAGGTTTGATGATTGTCTTGTATATTGGAAGTTTATCGTCTTGAAAGATGGGAGGCCCTACATAGTAATCTGTGTAGTTGGCTGAATCGCCTGTTAATTTCTTGTCTTTTGAGTCTGGTATGAGGATTCCATGTAAGTCTTTTGTCTAGGAAGAAACCAAGGTATCGTACTGTGTCGAAAATAGGTAGGACAGTATCATTGAATTGGACAGAAAAACATGATCCCCGGCAAAAGTCACATGTTTGCATTTCTCTTCGTCGACTTAGATCCGCCATAGGTTACACCAAATTTCAATGAGTGAGATGTGGGATGTTTAAGGAAGCCTTCCAGGGTCTGGATGAGATGATAGAACGGCCGTGTCGTCTGCGAATGTGCAAGGAAGGTTTCAGGAGTAGTTGGTCATCGGTGTACGATATGTTAAGGATAGAACCTAAGAGGCTGCCTTGGGGGACTCCAACTTTCAATAGAGATCAACTTTTTATTAGAAACCGATGTTTCGACCCAAATTGTCAGACAAGATACAAACATTAAATTGAAATGAATGGAATAGAAAAAATTATAATAAATCAAATAATATTAAATAAAACTACTAGAATAAACCAGACACAAAAATAGAAATAATTTAAATTATCGAATAAAATAAATGTACTATTTAACGTATTTGAACTAAAACAATGGGTTATGACTAACTTTGGGTAACTAACAAGGTTTCCTTTAAGACTATATATTTTTTCTTATTCTCCATATTTGTTTATATAAATTATAATGTATGAGAACTAAGCCTAATTCAATACAACTTTAGAATTAGATATTAAGACGACATTGCTGCTCGTACTTTACAAAGCATATATTTATTAATTAAATTCGATGAGACGAATGAAGTTATGCTAATGAATGAAAATATCTTCCTGTTGGACTTGATATTCGAGTGGTGATAATATCGGATGATTGCACGCGAGTGACCTTTCAGAGGTAGTACTCGACGGTATTATTTCTTCTCAACAGGATGAATCAGCGAAAGGACAGACATCCTTCGTAGTTCTGAAGGGCATGGTATACTTACAAAAGTATATAATCGCTTTTTAAACAGTCAAAGAAAAACATTTAGTTTTCCTGTTCAGGGTTCGAAGAAAAGATGGCCTTGTCGTTCGTTACCTTTGAATAATGAATTATAATATTTCCTGAAAGTCAAACCGATTTATCTTTATTGATCTTTTGTTCCAATATTTCGTAATGTTTTGGCTCGAGATAAAACGATTTCACAAATTCATTGGAAAATAAGAGCTATATTTGATTTAAAAGTTCCATTGATAATATGTTGGGTATTTACTACGTAGTTATGATTGTATTTTAGTTCCACTACTGTATTGCAAGTTGACAATATATAATACAAGAATTAATCTAATCATCCCACTGATTCCTGTAGAACAGATTAGGTACTTATTACTAAACCTTGACAACCGATTAACTTGGTATCCTCATACTAAAATGAAACGATAAGAAACAGCTCGCCGTTTCAGTATACTTCAACATTTACTAGACAAACGCTCTAAGTTCTCAATTAATTAAAAAACCCTCGTATACCTAACAATCATTAGTCCCATCTGAACTTACGAAGTAGTTTTTGGGCTCCACTAACCCATCGAACTCCTCTCTTCAATCCTTACAATCCAAAATCCTTCGTAAATTCCTTAATGCTCCTTACTTTGTTACGAACAAAGTAATCCATAATGACCTTAATGTCTCATTTGTTACTGATTTGGCCCGAATTCGATATCAAACTTTGCAGGACAAACTTTATTCCCACTCAAACCCACTCGTTTCAAACCTAGCAATCTCTTCAATCTCTAGTAATCCTCCGAGGCGTAACACAATACGATGGCCTCGTGACCTTAGTTGAATTATACATCTGAGTACTACCAATGGGTAGTTTCTCAACTTGTCTTTATCCAAGCCACTATGTATCATTCCTGTCATTTACTTGTTGTATTGCTATAATACAGTTGTAAATTTCAATAAATAAATTAATAACAAAAATTAAAAGAATTAATCCAATTGCAAAAATACCAACCTTTCTACAATGTCTCACTCAAAATTTCTAGGTGTGTTTATTATTTAGGAAATAGTCTAAAGTTCAAAACAAAAGCCTTCATTGTTGTGTTTATTGATATCGTAGAAACTCCATATCTTGGGTTGTGGGTTTCATTGACCCACGGTCCGTCTTTTATTGAGCTGTTGATTTTTAAAGTAAGACAACTCCATTTTGTAAACAAAAAGTAATTAAAGCTTAAACAAACTAACACACATTTATATTTTTACTTAATAAACAATCAATATTAATTCAATACCTGTTTAAATTTGTTATTAGAAATTTATTTGGTCAGCAGTATTTCAAAAGTGTTGATTTTGATAGTGAGACAAATCTGAATACGAGTAGCACCATTTTTTACATTGCATAATACTAAGAAGCACTATAATATAAATTGGAGTTGTCTCATATTCAAAATCAACGGCTTAATCCTAAAATTTTATTTGACACAAAAGGACCGCAATAACCTCACGTGGTGACTGAAGTGGTGGTTTGCACTATCAACTATTTTATTTCTAAGTTTATCAAAATCAAATCGAACTAGAAACCATTAGAAACCATATAAATGTTTTTATTATTATTATTATTATTATTAATAAGGCATATCATGCCTACATAATTTGTCTGTTTAATGATTTTTTTTTATCACGTACCGGCCACTAAGGACCACACGAATATCATTAGTTAGGCTTCTTTGAGAGTCCTGTTTTTCTTTCTGCCCATCTCTGCTAATGTACTTTATTATATAGAAATTATAAAAATAAAAACAAAAATAAATATTTGTTTATAAACGAATTTATAATTTTGCACGTTAGATAATTGCACTGGATTAGGCAGCGATCTCAGTGAAACCCATCGATATTCCAATCTATTAGTACAAAACATGGACAAATTATATACTTAAATCTTCCTGGTGAATCGCTCTGTCTATTGGAAAAAACGCATGAAAATCCGTGCAGTAGTTATTGAGTTTACTGCGAACAAATGCGGCCGAGGACTTGGTTTTATCATGTGTATAGATATTAGGAAATTATCGAACTGTTTGTGGAATAACAAGAACGGGAATGAACCATATCTCATAAAAAGGTATGTTTTAACTTTGAACGGCTTTTGACTTTTGACTGAGTTATAAGAGACAAGTGGTATTTTTTAAGCCCGAATGAATGATTTCTATAACTGTGGAAAATTTCATTGAAATTAATTTGTTGAAAAAAAAAATTGTAGGGATATTCAATGAAGTAGGTAATAAAGATTGCATAGCTATATAATCTATTTGATAATATTGTTGTGATGGATAATTATCCTGATACAAATCATGAAAATAATAATGCAACGGAGAGAAAGAAAGTCTTCCATTGCACCTGCCTGATGACGTCCTTTTGTAATAAGGAATCTTAACCACACTCCAGAATCTTATGTAATATAGAATGTAATCGTCTACTGTTTGTTTCAAATATCAAGTAATTATTATTGGAAAATATCTTATAAATATCAATTTAAGAAAATAAGAACAAAAACATTTTTTTGAAATAAAATATATTTTACAAATAATGGGGCTGATTATCGATAAAGAAATACAGATTTGAGACTGGGCAGAGCGTAAACTATGTCATCTGGTGTACGCATAGTGTATTTTTCTAAAGATTAATTGCTGAAACACATAGACGATTAAACTATAAATTGTTATCAATGCCCCACAATACATGTTTTCATCTTACCGATAAGATCAAGAGAATTTACTGAAATTTCATTTTATAAAAGTTCATTCTACTGTTATAATTAATATTTGATAAGCAAGAGGATCCATCCACCATACATTAAAAGGGTTTTTTTTTTACTTTATTTGTGAGTTTAGTAAAGCAAATCAGCTGCTGTTTGTACATAAGTATCCATTATTAATTAAATCCACAATTGTTCATAATTAAATAATTTAAGTTAAAAAATATAAAAACTTGAAACAAATTCTTAGTGGAAAAATGGTGTCCTAACTCAATTCCGATAAATGATCAAAAATTTGAAAAAGTGTTAAACGAAAGGTCACTAAATTACTTTAAATTCTAAAAAATAGATAAACAATAGAGTGAGCCTACAATAAACTGTATTAACGCTTAGCTGAATAAAAATAATACTAGGAACATTAAGATGAGAAAGTAAGAATTTTATTATCCAACGATTGAAAATATAGACGAATTTAGTAATGACTACGGGATTCGACTAACAACTTTAGAAGATCGATGCTCTCTGGCTTTTCACATTAGTGTTTAAATTAACACTTCATTATATTATTAGAAAGGTGATACACACCGTAATAGATTTGAAGTTGTAGTAAAATATCCTAGTTTGGGTTTGCGGACGATTTAGTTCTGTTGGGTGCGGATGGTAAAACTAAGTCAAATGCATTTACATTAATAAATGTAGATAATCAAATAGGACTCGAATTGTATGGTTAGTAACAATGATGCTGTGATTTTGGTGATATTTTAACAACAGTAACTAATAAGTTTGAAGTTTCGAGGAATTTTAGTGCTAAGGGTCTACGACATCTATAAAGGAAGGAAATTCAGGAATAAATACGCAGTAATACGGAGGAAATCATTGTTTCTTTTTGGTCACGGTATTACTAACCTTGCGCGTTATGTCTCCAAATTTAAAAACTATAAGTTACAAAACTATCATTGTACTTACTATTCTTAATGGGCGTGAATATTGTAGGATTAACAATGTCTTTAGTATTGCGAAGAATAGTCCCGAAATGGATGTAATGTGTGGAGAACGTAGGGGATTGTCCAACGCGGTATCGCAGAGTATCTTATGCATTGCTATTTGTTAATGTAATTGAAGTGAGAGCGTTGCGAAGGCTAAGATGGGCTATAAAGTTATTGGGTTTAGTAACCAACGAACTCCTGAAATTATAGATAGTAATTGTTGAGCCGATTGATAAACATCTAAAGGTGTGAATACCGAGGTGTGCCTGGGAGGAATGTGTTGATACCAGTATTACTACAGAGGCTGTACTGCTTCATTGACAGCGGTCATGAAAAAATATCTCACTCTACCACTGAGCCACTCCACTTTCCTTCCATTGTGTTGATAAATTTGTTGATTTATCATTAAACTGGCTAAAATCTTACTTTCGATGTCAAATAACGCCTAATATTGAACTGAACTTAAGAATAAAATGAAAATGGATAAATGCGAAACAAGGGAAAGAATAAAGGGAATTGGAAGACTAGGTGGGAAACAGTGGGAGTGCTATTAAATAAAGTGGGATACCGGGATGAGGCTGCATAATATCCCTATTCAGGACTCATCCCACTGGGGAATTTCCATCATGGGGGCTGACATGACCCGGATACCAATTTCTATCAGTCTCTCTCCGTCCATTTACAGCCGTAATAGTCTGCGACCGCCGGCATCGGCTCCACTCGTCTTTTAATCAATCACTCGTCGTTATAGGGACCAGATCAAATGGGATTTTACATATAGATAGCTATTTATAACCGATTTCCAATATTTTCCCCAGCACCAATATATGAATAAAATGAGGGATTAACATCGCATTAATTGTTATCGATTTGGGATTCGTTCCTTGTAAATTATGCATAAATAAATATCAGAAAGGTTTCCTAAAAGCAAGGGTTCAATAGATCCATATAACATTGGAAAAATCAATTAATACGGAGGACATTATTTCTTCATTTGTGACATTTTATTGAATATTACTTTTAAGATACTATACAAAATCTTACACCTATTTAGGAGTCCCATTTTCATCCTCCGGAAGGTTCTTTCTGGCATCTGAGTATTTTATTCAAAAATCTAACGTAGCAAGTGCGAAAGTGAGAGACATTCTCAGAAGAGGTAAAAGTGATGCATGGGAGACAAAAATGACATTCTTTGATTCTATGGTATCCTCAACGCTCCTTTATGCTGCAGAAATTTGGAGTTTAAACTATTATACAAACATAGAAGTAGCTCAATTAAAATTCTTAAAATACCTATATTACTGGCCGAAATGCACTCCAAATTATATTGTACGTCTAGAAACAGGTCGTAACCCATTTATCGTAACAATCTTAAAGAAAATTGTTAACTTCTGCCTAAAAATACTGTCTATCCCTGATTATAGATTACCCCGTAAATGTTTCGATAGACTTGTGGAGCTAGATAAGAAAAAACAGGACTTGACTTTTAACTGGATCTCACAACTTAAAATGGTAGCTACAACCCATCATATTGAAGAATAATTTGCAGATTTTCATAACCCCAATGTTTTATTAGCTAATAAACATGCTATTCTTGAAAAAGTAACAAATCTTTTACTGTCGAAGGATATTGATAGAGCTCTTAACTCAAATTGCAATCCAATATACAGAACTATTTGCACCTATACCAACCCTGAACCTGAAAGCTATTTAAAATTCAAGATAAACATAGAAAAATTAAGAACCGTGAGTCAAATAAGAATTTCAAACCCTGAATGCCTGAAAATATTTTATAGGAACAACACCTGTGTTCTCAGAACTGATGAAAAATGTCAGTGGTGCCATGGGACCATATTCAATACTTTGAAACATATAATATTGCATTTTTTGTTAACACACGGAAACAATTTCTGCAAAAATATATTGTCCAGCATGAGGATGAATTATCACTTCAAAATGTACTCACTATGGACAGCGTGGAAAAATTAAACAACATTTTTTGTTTGTTTATTTGGGCTTTAAGGGGCTTTATTTAACAACATTTTTTTCTATCTTCAGTTTATATGAAAAATTCGGAATCCAGGCTTTAATTGTGGTTTATGGTTTCGGGTACTTCTACAATACCTTGATTGTAATGTATACCATAGAAAGAATAAGATAACTGTTACAATAAAGTATCAGCGGGTTAGTACCTAAATGCTTTAATTCCATTGTATTTTATTTATCTATTTCCTTAGGTATATGCCTTATTTGCGTTACTTGATTGGAATATTGTTATTCTTTTATTATAATGGATACTGTTCTGTTCTGACTAAAAATTTTGTTTATTTATTTATTAAACGAGTGTTGATTATTTAATTATTGTAAAATATTTACATATTGTAGATATTATATAACTGTAAATAAAAATAACTATAATTAAGTGACGATATACTAATTACTAAAAATTAACACTAAGTGGGCCAGACTCAATGGCTACAATGTTATACATTAAAGCCAATAAAGAATTTATTATTATTATATTATATACTTTTAAGATACTGTACTTTGAAATTCTCAAGTAATGATTAGGTAGCTTTACTTAATCGCTGTATGATGGGAGAATTTACCTCTATCGGAAATTTTGAAAATATATGATTTTCATACTCATAAACCGACATAGCGCTTGTATTTAAAGTAATACTTCTATACATATTAAAAAACAAAGTCCTTGGTCGCCTTTGTTCGCGGTAAACTCAATAAATACTGCACGGATTTTCATGCGATTTTCACCAATATATAGAGTGATTCACCAGGAAGGTTTAGGTATGTAATTTGTCGAGGTTTTGTGTAAATGGGTTGGAATATCGATGGGTTTCACCGAAGGCGCTGCCTAATCCAGTGCAATTATCTAACGATAAGATAATAAATTCGTTTGTAAAAAAAATGTTTGGTTTTGTTTTTATTTTTATAATTTCTATATACATATATAGATATACATATATAAGTACATTAGCAGAGATGGGCAGAAAGAAAAACAGGACTCTCAAAGAAGCCCAACTAATGATAATCGTGTGGTCCTTAGTGGCCGGTACGTGATAAAAAAAATCATGAAACAGACAAATTATGTAGGCATGATATGCCTTATTAATAATAATAATAAAAACATTTATATGGTTTCTAATGGTTTCTAGTTCGATTTGATTTTGATAAACTTAGAAATAAAATAGGTGATAATGCAAACCACCACTTCAGTCACCACTTGAGCTTATTGCGGTCCTTTTGTGTCAAATAAAATTTTAGGATGGGAAGAAAGAAAATAAAGACTCCAAATGAAGCCTAACCAATGATATTCGCATGGTCCTTAGTGGCAAATTATGTAGGCATTATTACCTTATTACCCGAGCAAAGCTGGGGTGGGTCGCTAATTTGAAATAAAATAACAAATAACGAAAACATATCAATTGAAATATAAAAACTATTAAAATATGTCGATCACGGGAACTGATGCTTATAGATAAAGTGTCTATGAACGGAAAATTTTAAAGATTTTTATTTCTCTTTCAATTTAATTATTTTAAAGAAAAAAATATTAGTACTTGGAAACTGGTTTTGAAGTTGAAAAACACAAAATAATTTTAAACTAAATTCAACTCATAAAAGTCAACGCATTTAAAGTTATTAAACAATAAAAAAACAAAACCAAACAATATTCTAATGAACACTAAAATTAAAAAACTCCTAATAACTATAAACTGGAAATGGATATTTAACTAACAGACCCCGCACAAAAGAATATATCAACATTTGCACATATCTATGTACGTGGTGCTACAACCCTTGTGTGGATCCTGACTTCTTCCAACATAGTAACGCTAGTCTTCAAATTATTTCAGCTGCACCCAGAAACGATCTTGAATTTCACTGCTTGCATCTAAAGTCTATTAATATGTATTATCCGAAAAACATCAATAGGATCGGATCAACACGAACAATAAGAATATTTATGGAAGAATGAGACAAACATGGCAATACCAAAACATACTAAGATTTTCAACACTTCTTTGATTTTGATAAACCTAGAAGGATAGTATTTGCTCAAGAAGAAAGATATTCCAGGCTTTAATGATTTCTTTTTTTATATGTATATATATATATATATATATATATATATATATATATATATATATATATATATATACACCTATATATATATATATATATATATATATATATATATAGAGAGAGAGAGAGAGAGAGAGTGAGAGAGGTATATATATATATATATATATATATATATTTATTGGTTAACTTATGTCGTTCTTGTTATGTGTTTTACTGTTATCACCAGAATACAGTTTATGATTTTCCTTTTGAGCGCAAAATACGATATTTTTAAATACTTAACAATAAATAGTGGCCGAGTGATATTTTTCATGCCGAGTATTAATAATATTTTTCAACTGCAGGACTTAATTTTATATTAATGAGGTAAAACTTTATACACAAATTACAGAAAAGTACTAAAAAAATAAGAAAATTGTAGATTTCTAAGGGACAAAACCACAGATAAACAAAAATCACATTCATACCTATTTATATATATTCAAATTTATTTTTGAGTAGTTTGATATAATCCTCAACTGATCCTATATTGCCTTCCTTTGCTTTAGTAAGTTATTAACAAAAACTCCCATGGTCATGCCTGAAATAGCGAGATATAGAATATTTTGTTATTTCAGAGACTTAAGGCTTTGTTTTGGGTGGCTTTCCAATTGAATTTTAAGAAAATCTATAATGTTAAAAAAAAAAAACCATTAGTGAAATTCCCAAGTTTATTGCTGAAACGGGAACATTTTTAGATCATATTCTTAATTAAGGCGAGGGAGGCTCTTAGGGAAGAGGGAACTAGGAATGGAGGTAGAGTAATGTGTGGTGGTTTACCAGAGTGACCTCCCCCGGCACGTAGCCCCACAAGCAGGCCGGCTCCCATACAGTATTAACCCCATACATTACTTTCTCATACATTAGCTATGTAGTGGAGTGTACATAAAGCTACTCATTCTAACTCCGCGGACGCTAGGATTAGAGGACAATTTCTTTAAATCGGTCTAATCATAATATGTGTATTAGAACGATTATTGAAATTATAATATTATGTAATATTATATTCGGTAATTATTCTGCAGGTTGCCGCTTCGAGTTGAGTCCCAAGTTGAAACTTTCCATTCGTTTGTCTATTAGTATTTTCAGAAAATACAAGTTATCACGAGCTTTATTATGGAAAAGAGAATGTAATTATGGAAAATGTGTATACTTCGGTAATCATTTCATCTAGAATCAAACGTTTAACATCTATATTTCGAAATGTTAGTTGGAACTTTTATTTCTTAATGGAATGATTACCGAAGTATAACCCATTACCCATAATTTAAATTAACCATTACTTGAATTTTTAGAAAACATTAAAACTGAAAGGCTATAAAAAGTTAAAACATGTTACTCGACTCGAAGCGACAACCTGTAAAATAATTACCTATGTTTGAAAGCAAATTTAGATTAATTTATTGATATAACTGTAATAATATTACAGCAAGTAAATCTGCTGTATGGACAAAGGACATGAAAAAAAAAACACTTTTGGAGAAACTACCCATTGATAGCAATCCAATAAAGTTCTATAGTAGAAGGTCTCGAGGCCATCTACTTTTCAGACGCCTCGGAGGGTTATCAGGAATAGTATGGGAACAAGTTGAGAGACTAGCGGATTCAAGTACGTATGGAGCTTTTCATGGAAAGATAGGCATCTAGTTTGGGCCAAATTAGCAACATATGGGATACTAAGATCATGATGGATCAGTTTATTTGTGACATAATAAAGAGCATTGAGGATTTTTGTATTGTAAGGATTGGATACGAGATGAATTGGATGGTTTAGTAGAGCCCCAAAGCCCAACTACGTACAAACGTATGTCCAAATAGGTCTGATAACTGTCATGTAAATGAGTCTTTTGTAATTAATTGGGAGCTTAGAGCGTTTGTCCAGTAAATATTGAAGCAAATATAAATTAAAAATTCGAATAAAACATGGAATGAGTGTAATCATTTAACAGATAAAGTTCTCATACAGGGTAGCAATAACCAAAATATCAAGTTTTCTATTTCAACAGCTCTGAAGCACATAAATTCGTTGAAAAATTAACTTAATTAAATTATGTTAATAAATATTATTGTATAATTTACAGAAAAATATTAGTTAAATATTTAAAAAAAAAAGGTAGATTTTAAATCAGCATAGTAAAAAATCACAGATGAAAACCAAAAAAGAAATAACGATAAATTTGATTTTTCCCTCCAAAACAGTAACAATGGTTTCTGATATATTTTTCAATAAATAATACTACGGTGTGGTCAAAATAGGAGGAATAGTTTAAACATCTCAAAACGGCAGAAGAAAAATGTCTGCACAGGGAAAAAAAGAAGTTCATCCAAGCGGTACAAGGGAAGAGCGAAGTAACGTGGCCCGCAAAACACATTATTTTTCACACTATATTTTCACATATGTAAATTACAACATGTTGTACGTTGCCTTGAGCATTGAAAAGCCATATTTTGATTTGTTCAACGTGGCTTGTGTGAAAAGTTCAGAAACATTCCGAGGTTAAATTAGAGACCCTGAAAGTTCCCTGCGGCCTATATATCCAAATTTCTAATCATCAACCGATATACTGTAAAATCAACCGATAAAACTGTAACTACATTATTTATGTAGCTTAATAATTGCCTAAATATTACCTCCTGAAATTCCTAGGTACATATTTATTATGGGATTAATGTAAAGTTATTTTATGAGAGGAACATAGTTGACTGGATGATAAAATGGAGAACGGAGGGGGTGCAGTCAAAAAACACCAAATAAGTACTAGACTTATATTTAGTAAGTGCCGACGTTTCGACCTACTGTGTAGGTCATCTTCAGGGCTATGAGAGAAAAACAAACAGAACAAAAAATATATAAAAACGTTACAGTAACAATAAATAGTGACATGTAATGTAGAAAATTAAAATAGTGGCAGATATGAAAATTAAAGATAACGAATATTAAAATAGTGACAGAATATACCTAATAAAATTAAGATATTGACAGATTTAATAAAATTAAAGATAATGAACAGAAATTAAAATAGTGACAGATATAATAATTAAAGATAACGAATATAAAATAAAATACAGAAAATAAATGCACAGAAAGATTAGAAAAGTAAACATAATATAAAGGGAAATAAAAATGAGGAGGTAAACCAAACATACAAAATGAGAAGATTAACATATAAAAAAAGGTAGGAACATGAAGGATTTAGAAAAAAAATAGTAAATTAAAGATATAAAATGTATGATAATGGACTTCTAGAGGTTACATAAGTAAAGTGTATGAAACATACATTATTGTTACTGTAACGTTTTTATATATTTTTTGTTCTGTTTTGTTTCTCTCTCATAGCCCTGAAGATGACCTACACGTCGAAACGTCGGCACTTACTAAATATAAGTCTAGTACTTATTTGGTGTTTTTTTGACTGCACCCCCAACTATCTCCGTTCTCCATCTAAAGTTATTTTACATGAAAAAATGCAGCTTGTGGTTGTAATATAGATTTGTTTGATATGAGTATTTTACCAACCTTTACAAAACTTAAAAACTTCATCTTCATCAATTTTTATAAGATATGCAGCTATTGGAAGAACATATAACGATGAGGAGATAACTGCTCTCCCAGACTAAGAAGGTAATCAAGAAATAGCAACTTGCCATTCATAATATATTAAAAAACAACACAACTCCAATAACCTTTAATGTTGAATATTTGAAATCAATAATTTAAAAAACGATTCACACATGGTTATGACATTTAAGATGGGGTTTGTAAGTTGATAATTACTTGATTTCTGAAATAAATCAATAATTTAAATAATACAATTTGTCTAAATCAATTTTAATTTTAAATAGGTATAACATTTGGATTAATAAGATACTAATATTAAAATTAAACTAAACAGGTTGTTTATTAGTTAAACGATTCTTACTAATAACTTTGTCATAGTGGAATGTCTTATTTTATTTTACACACACCTACATATACCAACATATATATATATATATATATATATATATATATAT
The DNA here is from genome assembly GCA_037127475.1 of Arma custos. Taxonomy (NCBI): domain Eukaryota; kingdom Metazoa; phylum Arthropoda; class Insecta; order Hemiptera; family Pentatomidae; genus Arma; species Arma custos. The sequence continues at coordinate 113,661,577 of CM073759.1, forward strand.
ATATATATATATATATATATATAAATGCTATATTATTTTTAAAAATTTTTATTTTGAAGAGATAAGATTTGGCTTGAACACGACCCTTGGTAGCTATCATATAGCTATGATATTAGTAGCTATGATATAGCTTGGTATATATATATATATATATATATATATATATATATATATATATATATATATATATATATCAAAACATGGCTATCATTGTAATCGAAATTCAGTAGAACTACAAAACACTCTTATCCGTACTGTTTGCCAACCTCTCAAATTTAGGAGTTAGATAGGTTTAATTGTTTTTTAAATGGTTCTTAAATTAAAAAGATTAAATCTATATCTTTAATTGGACACGACATAGTGACCGATTTCAATTAAATTATCTGATATACAATCTTCAATTAAATGTAGTAGGTACGCACGAATCCATGACCAAGCAAGAACATTCTGATAAAGTATTTACCATTAAGAATTCCTTGTTTTTGGATTGAAAAGAAAGAGAAATATACAGACTATGGGCTCTTTAAAACTATCGGTCATAACTATGTGCACTCCGAAGCCAGGTTTTTCTTCGATCATAATCATACCTTTTCTTAATAATTATGCATCCTGTAGTTAAGGGCTAATGAGTGTTATCAGTAAGCCCATTGGGGATATCATTAGATAAAATGATCGCTTCATCCCGAATCATTTATCTTCTAAAAATGGACTTTCACTAGTTAGTAACGAAAGGGAAATTGAGATAATCAACGCGATGGCTGCACTTCTTTGTCTCAACAACAGGAGGCACATCCAACGTGTGCCGCGCAACCTCCGGCGATTGTTTCGAAAGGGTTCACAATGAATTTTTGCATTGCCTTAAGCACCTGTCATTAAAATATAATTAGACCCATACACTCCTCTTTTTCTAGGGATTCCTCGGTTTCTTAAAGGGTCTAGAGGTTGAGGAGGTGTGAAGCGAAGTCAGAGGGGGAGGGGGGCGTGAGACCAGTTATTTAGGTTTGATTCTGAAATTGAAAGTTATAACGTGTTATCTTGTGATAGTGAAACTTAATGTTTTGATTTCAATGTAATACTTGTTTTTCGTGCAAGGTGGAGCGTGGAAGGATTTTGTTTGTCGAAGGGGGCGTATACAAAAAAGGTTGGGAACTAGTGGTCTAGAGTTTCCAGTAGAACACTGCCGGGCTTGTCATGTCTTATACGGCTCAAAAGCTGAGTAAAATGTAGGAAGAGTTCTTACATTGGGAAATTGGAGCATTTCAGTTGTCTCTGTACTTACGTGATACTATCTAACCATTTTAGGAGCTGGTTTCGACATTTTACTCTTTACATTTTCATTTTATATGAACTTGTATGGCTTAACAACATTTTTTTAATATTATTTTTTATGCTTAAATCTAAAATTGGGGAAAATTTATGGTAAAACTGTACTAGCCTTTAAATATCTTTACCCGAGTTAAAGGACACCATGTGACATTTTTGTAATTTTTGTATTGCGAAGATTTTGGTGATATTGCTGGAGGCTCTACAGTAACTAGGAATAACGAAATTCAAGAGGAAGTAAAGACTCGATTAAATGTAGGAAATGCTCGTTAGGTTATTAATCGGTCTCAACATTACTTAGATCGCTTCTTTTTTCCCGAAATCTAAAAATCTGCGTTGCGAAGACTATGATGGACTTGTAAAATTGTTGGGCTAGGTAACGAACGAATTTATATCAAGTTAATAAGCGCTGTGCCGACTGATAAACGTTTGAGAGGCAGACATAGTTGAGAGGATTGTGTCAAGAGTGATCTGGCAGATTTGGGTTTGGTTAGTGGCTCTGGAAATTTGTATGCAGAGATTAGTGGTATCGGCATCGAGAGATTTCAAGTGCCTATTTCTATGAAAAAAAGTATTTATCTTAGGTGTAAAGTATATTAAAAGAACTTTTTTATTCGAAACGGACTCAATAGTTATTTATTGGGCTTTGAAAAGCATCTAAATTCGAATATTACGGAAGAATCTGAAAATTCTTTATAAATATTGTCGAAAGTCTATCCTTAAACATTTTTCAGAGTTAACAAAACTTGGAATATTTTCTAACGTTAAAATAATGCAAAATATACATTTATTTGATAATAAAAAGTATCTAGCAAAAAAAAAAGTGCCGTTTAATACATAGGTAGATCATTTGGAGTGGCAATTTTCAGGGCAAAGCTGTAACTCTATGACGAACGCTTTCACTGAATTATCTTCGCTTCATTTTTTTTTTTACTTACGCTTTCTCAAGATCGAAATACAGGATAGAACTGACGTGTTACTTCTAATAAAAGTTCAATAAGCACAACGCAATTTTTTACTCTATTGCCGCTTTTGTATCCGTAATGCGTATGTAAATACATTCCGAAATAATAATCTTGCAAATATCATCAAAACAGTAATTTTGAAGATGTAAACCGAAACCAATATAATAAATTTGAATCAAAATTACACTATCTACAAAACTAGATAACATATTTTTAAACGCTATATAAATAAATATATTGCATATTCAATCATAATACTGCCTTTAAAATAAAAAAATCTAATTGACTGATTTTTGTTTTGAAGGATATTTATGATCAATTTAGCTCACTTTATCACCAGAGAGTGACAATATTTTTTATGTTTTATGATTTTTATAAGATCATAAAACCTATATGATATTATATTTGAGTTCAAATTTTGACTATCTCGTGATTTTGACACGCTATGCAAACTTGTTTAAACAAAAAATAATAAAAAAAATAACCGTTTTTTTCTCAACTTGCAAAGCTATATTACTGTGTATTTTAATACTATGATGAAGGGCGACATCTCTTTTTATCTGCCATTCTGTTGCCTAGTCATAAAACAAAAAATATAGTTTAGAGTTATATGTTTAATAGTAATTTAAAAAAAAAATATACGAAGTTCAGTTGAAAAAGTTGATTTTCTCAGTGTAAAAACGTAGTAAAGGAGAAAGATAAATGTTCCTAGTAAAAAATCATGACAAGGAAACCAAATTAAACATGCTGTGAACTAGTTAATTCCATGCATTTTTTAAAGAAAAAATAATTAACCTATTAACCTATTCATAACCCTTCATGGGTTTTCTTTTATTTTTATTTTTTATGCACTTAGTTGGAATACTTTTGTCGGAATACTTGTAATATTTGAAATTAATAAAATAACAAGTATATTTTTCAAACAACTACTATACAATCAATTCTCTCTACCTTATCGATTACCCTCTTCTCGGTGTAAAAAGAGAAATGGGAGCCTTTTAAAATCTTTAGTGCCTACCCTAGACAGTTCCATTAAGGGTCTTGGTGGGTGGCAGGCTCTGATTGAGAGAGATGTATGTATCCAATACAGCACCTAAGGATTACCAATAAATAACACTATAAGACTATAATTACAACTAAAAAAATAATATTAGTATATTTAATAATATATGTTTCTAGTATCAAAGCAAAGAGATGCAAATAAATGGTAGACATTTTTAATCGCATCAATGGCAGAAACCCACTGAGATTAATAAACTTTAAATTATGAAATTCTGATGTTGGAAATTTATTATTTGAGATGTTTGGGTCATTGATTTTGCTCAAAAGTTTATCTGAATCATTATAAATACCTAAGTAAATATGTTAAGGATAAAATGACCCTTAGGGTGGGACCTTTGCTTTCAAGATAGGGCAGTTGTCGGGGAGGAGCGGGCAAGGCAAGAGGCAAGAAACTGGATGAAGCAATAGCAGCGAAACAGCGAGTCACATGTCATCCCCCACATAAAGCATTTCCTTGTAAATAGTTTTATAAGTTATATTGTAAACCACGATCAGTACAAATAAATATAATTTTATCCAATAATTACTATTATTTAATAAACAACTCCCGATCAGTCAGCCACGTCAACCTTTGGAAAAGAATAAGAGGGATATGTCTCTAATTTATTAATGTATATTTATAATTATATTATAAAGTATAATGATCTCAGGGTGGCATCCCATTTTATTATTTAAATTTAATTCAGATTAAAGGATCTGACTGTTCCTTGAGATCATAGCTTTGGCAGTGAAGCCGACATAACAAAACAGTTAGTAATAAACATTTGTACCTATTTAAGAGAATTTTTTTCCCTCCACCCGGACCATTTTCTTCCTGATAATAAAAGGAACAAACATACAACATATTCAAATAGGAACCTTCCTTATGATTCATTAGATGCATTTGAGTCTTGGAGGTGGTGGGATGTTTCTTGGGTGCATTATTCATGTTTTGCTTTGCTGTTGTTCTCTTTCTACCCTGTGGATGCCTGAATAGGCGAAATATTGGACAGATTATTTCAATTTCTGTTATAGTTTGGAGACTTTAGGGCTTTTCGTTGGAATTTTTCCACGGCCTTAACATTTATATAAGGTCTCTTTTTACTTTTCAATATTAATCTATCTATAAATATATCTATTCTGGTCTTAAGCAATATTAAAAAATATTAAACATGTAGATTAAATTACTCTTATGAAGAAGTAACACAATAATATTCTCTGCATTAATTATTTTTTATTGTGATCATTCTGCAGGCAATCCTAAAGAAAACTATAGAAAATATAATTTAGAATAAGGTGTATTATTATTCATCTATTTTGCACTGTATTTTATATGATATATATTTTTCCTACGATTTCTGTTCTAACTTCCACGAAAATTTTGGTTTGACGGCTTACAACCAACGTAATGTAACACGTCATAAATTTCATTTCATTTACCTAACTAAACACACGATATTGCTTCATAAAAATAAAACAATGTATAGAAATATATATTTTTTAATACTCTCGAAACTCGTTATTTATTAATTATATGCTCGAAATAAAAACAAATAACAATGGACCACAGGCACTCCAAGTTACTGATACAACCATATATTAAGGTTAAAAATAGTAATTCTATTAATATTCGATATAATGTAAAATTTATCCAAAATACGTAGAAAGATATTCTAATCTAAAGTGTTTTGTTGTTAGCATACCAAGGAGTTTCTGTAAGTGCGTCTTTTTTGGTGAATCGTAGATTTTCTTTAGCAATTATGACGGAATATGTTAGTTTCTATTTTTTTATTTATGACAATTTAGAAAAAGCACATACAATTCAGTTGTTTGTATAAAGTGATTTTTTGAAATATCATTTGAGGTCATCAATGGGTGAAATATTCATCCAGACAACATGGTATTTCTGTCTAAGAGTTTTGCTGCTGGCGATATAGAACAATCAAACAATCGCTTATCATCAATATATAATTGAATATGCCAGCAGTGTACTATTTTTCATGTGACAATTTACAGAAAATTCTAGACATAAAGGTAACGTCATCACTCAGTCAACATTCGTTGCGCTATGAAAAAGGAGATTTCAGAAGACGATTTTCGTGATATTTAGCTTTTTTAATTTCGAAATGAAAATGGATAATTTAGGGAAGGCCCTTCAAAAATTGTGCATTTTAGATGGGTGCTTAAGATGAATCTCGCAATAAATAAATAAATTTCCGATATGCAACATCTATTATTCTAGTTTAAATAAATGCAGGATACTTGGAACTTTCGAATGGCCAGAAGATTGGTCTCAAGTGACTGAGCAAGGCCTGGCTGAGTGACGTCCATCACGAATCGTCTAGGAAGGGGAAGAACATTTGAGAAACAGCTAGGAAACGGAAGCCTGGTGATGTAATAGTCTCCTGAGATGGACTATCGCAGGGGCCTAATGTCGGAGCAGTTCATAAAGCGTCGTTTGAATTAGAGGAACAATCATAGCAAATCATGTTTTATGTTCGCTCATTTAGCAGTGAACGAGATCATGTTATTATATAAGTTTTAAAACTCTCTGTCTGCTTGGAGTTAGTACCCAATATCCGTTTTCAAAGGAAAGTTATTTAATAGAACAGCTTCCTCATACAAGACTGGAAAGACAAGAAACAGCTCGACGTTTTCGCCTACTTCAACATTTAGTTGACAAACGTTAAAAAAAAAATACTACGATAATAAGAACGCCAGGACCGATTTTGATTTTTCTTGGGTATTCTTCTTTTTTGGCCCGACACTAGTATTAAATGGTTCGAATCATCGAAATCGGTCCAGTTCTTGATTTATTAGGTCGGTAACTAACGCCACTCTCTTTAAAAGTATATATATATATATATATATATATATATATATATATATATATATATATATATATATATATATTACATTGCATATTTTAAAAATAATTTATTTTTGAAGTTTAATTTAAAATATTTACCGTCACTTTCTTTACATTTCTCCCACATCAAATTTTCAATCCCAGAACTAAAAAACTCAGGGTTTTATGGTGAAATAAAGTTTGAAAATGCGTTATTGACTTGCGAATCATTTCCAAAAATTTTAACCTTAAGGAAGTTGTCCAAATTTCTGAACATCGATCGCCATCCAAAATGTGGTGGACTTCGTAACCCAGCTCGTTTAGTTTCTTCACTGTCTGTCATGAAACGTGAGCTCTGACGTTGTCATGTTAGAATATAGATACCTTTCCATTTACCAATGCCGGTTGTTGTTGAATTTGTTCTCATTAGGCCAATACCGGTGTAAGACAATGTGAATTTTGTAGCTCCACCTCTGTACGGTAAGGAGAAATGAGGAATTGATTAATATATTAATTATTTATTTATGAATTAATCTGTGTTACCAGCTGAAAATGTTACAAACCAACGGCAAATGGTCCGTTTGTTACCACAAGTTTCCCCGAATGAATTGGTAATGTTTCTTGAAGCTTGGGCAACTCGTAAGAAAAAAAAATACATGAAAAGAGCATATTTCCATGGTCATATTTGATGCCATACTTAAACAATGTTCGTTCATTTGTAGTGGTTGTAAATGCTGTTAACAAATATATATATACAGAATTAATAACAGCTCCCAAATACCGTTCATTGCTGAAAAATCTAGACAGGCTAAATTTGTATTCAAGTTTTTTTAAAGTGTATAGAGTCAGTGGGAGTTAGTTATATGGTATTTTTATCTGTGTTGATCTACAAAAAAAAATTGTTAACCTTTCCAGAACAGTTGATGGGCAGGAGTCGGTTAACTGAGTAAAAAAAAAGTAAGGTACGTCCTGGGAACAAAAAGTTACGGCGCCTAAAATAAGACTATAATTTTCATCTCAAAATCTGTTTGATAAATGTTTGTTTGAACACAGAATGATAGGATTTCTACTGTACAACTAAATTGATGAAAATATGATTTTTATTAGCACCAAAGAGTAATTTATGTTATTTAATTGATGTTGTGATATGCTATGCATAAATTTAGATTTATTATTTATTTATTTTTACATTTAAATTTGTTTTGTTTTTTTCATCAAATAGATTTCACAGAAATATTTTTAAGTGGGTACATCATAGTTTTTTTTCAGTGAATTTCATAATTTTTTCAACCAATTTCATAATGTTTTCAACCAATTTCGTAATTTTTTCAACCAAATTCGCGTTGAAGGTGAAAAGTGGCGGTGTTGTTATCAGGAAATCATATAACACCAAAAAAAGAGGTGGTACCCATTGGTTAAGTTTGATACTAGAAACTCTTGCTGCGATTGAGGAAGTAATTGATGAAAACGCAGCCTTCACCTTACAAGAAATAAAAGAGAAACTGTCACAGCGAAACATTAATATTTCGATCTCCACAATTAATAGAGGAATATTTCAGTTGAAAATTATGTTAAAACTTGCTTCAAATGAGCTTGACCGTATGAACATGGAGCAAAGTAAACAATACGCTCTAGATTTTGAAAGCAAGATACCACAAAATCGCTCTCGCATCGTCTTCATTGATGAATCCAGATTTAAGTTACTTTTAACAAGAAACCGAGCTAGGTCAAAAGCTAAAACGAAAGCTATTGTGACTAAGCCGACAGTACGGGAGAGGACACAGCTCTTGTCTTGGTTATCAACAACCAACAGGTCTTTCAATTTTTTCTTTTAGCTTCTGGAATTTGTAATAGTGATATATGTTGCCAGTTTTTGATTGAATTGCTTGAAAAACTTGATCAGCTTTCCCTCATCAAGTTGTTTTGTAGCGTACAAGGAAGACAAAAAATTGCTAGCTATAGAGCATACTCCAATAGTTTTTTAGGAAATGAAGCTTATCGTACCACGGTGGTTTTCTGTATATCAGAGTATAAACTGCACTATAAGTTAAAGATGCTCTGGAAGATATATTATAGTTCAGAAAAAAAGATTGACCTTTCCAGTGGTATCTTAACATCTCACGTCGTATACCTGCTACTTTGATGTGGTTATCAGTTCTCTTTCCGTATCTATGTATTAACCATTTCTAACGTATACAAAATATAATAATAAAAATGCTGTTAATAATTACGCAAAGATTTATTTTTTCCAATTAAATGTAATCAAACGAAATCGGTTGTGCCGATTCACATGGATTTTCTAATTGGCTGTGCATATCTGGAAAATCAGAATTTCCTTTAAATGAGCATCAGGAATGCTTTAGGAGATGTCGCAATTTCGAACTATATTATAATATAGAATCACATTTTGGTGAACTGGTTTAGTATTAACACGTGTAGTATAAATTATAAAACAGTTCTATCTACCAAGTTCAGCAAACAAATTAAAAGCAGGATAATAGCAGATTGTAGAGCCTACTACGAACTACTGAATCTTTCTATGTTTCTGCAGCTATAGAAAGAAGAGAATAATAAAAAAAAAAAAAAATCAGGGGCTGATTTATTATTCTATCACAATTCTAATAATTTATTAGTGGTGATCTCTGGTCTGTTGGTTAGTATCACAAACTACTAAGCCCAATATCCCGGGTTTGTTGCCCGGCAGGTCACTTAGTCCGATTAGCCATTTCAACATAAAGTGGCGTTAAATGAGCAAACAACGATAATTTTTTTAACAGCGTCAAAAATCTGAAGTTCCTTCGCAGCTATTTAAGGTATTAGGCAATTACGCTCAACATACGTGTCTACCATATCTGTACCCCAACAACTGTGAAGGGTGTGGGGTTCAATACATGGTAGAGCCTATACTTTTTCTTGGAGAACGGTTGTGAGAAAGGTGATTTGTCATAGATTAAGCTCAAAGGCCAGATTCCCCCCTTATTTTAGTTACCCACTTATAAAGGCTGGATGAGACCCTATAGGATCCATATCTGGGCGCTAACAGATTAAATAAAATTCTGGCAGTAGACGAGATTTGAACCCAGGACCTTCGGCATAGTAACTCAGTGCTCTATCACAGAGCCACTTGGCTCCTTAACTTACTTTAAAATTTATTTATAAATATGTTTAATATTTTAGATACAAAATATTTTAGATGATTTGAACTTTTTAATATTTTGGCTTACTTTCCATTTATTTTCTATAAACTTGATTGTTTCATAATTCTGACATTCTTTAATGGCACATCTAAAGGTAAACGTATATATCTGTCTAAAATAAAGTTATATATAATAATTTAGTCATAATTTCATACCTGAAAACCGCATATATTCGTCGCTGTTGGTGACTTTCAACTGACGCATAAGCTGTCATAATCCCCACCAATTGCTTTCGCCGGGCACACAAATGCGCCCATAACAATTTAAGGATTAATAGATTTAGGTATTAACGTTATACGGTTAATAGTCACGTATGATGTGCATTTGTTTGGGACAACAAGACAGTCATAAACTAAAATTATTTGATAAAAAACGGCACCAAGGCAATAATACGGTAAAATTTTAAATACTCACATAAATTCGACTAAAGGAACGGATCAGCAAAAAAATAAAAAGGGAAGACCAAAACTCAGGTGGAAGTGGAGGATGGAATCAAGGAAGCGTAAAATGGATAAAAAGGAGAAGAATCTGAGAAGGCCAAGGAGATTTATAACAATAGAAAGTCTAAAACGTTAGAAATGCAATATCTAAACAATTACCAATCCGATTCGTTGACTTTTTCTTTCTAGGAAATTTCATTAGTTAGCAATTCATCACAGTAAAAACTATCTGACACAAAACTGGCAGGCGATAATGATCAGGGTCATCCTAGGGTGGTCTGTAATGCTGTTAAACATTAAGAAAATTAGGTCTGCAGTAAAAGAAAATTGCTGCGGACTGGGGATAGAACTTTTATTTCTAAGTTTCCATTCTACTTAACTAGACACGAAAACAGATTTGAAGCACGTTTTTTTTTTTCTTGGGTGGTTACGAAAGTTTATTATTGTAAATATTCGCCCAAAAGCTTGGTGTAGGTATATTTGGGAACCGTTGTATATTTTACTTTTGAGAATCTACTTTAAACTCATAAAAGAGCGGGCCACCACAGGTTTTCATATATGTGAAGTAGGTATTGTATTTCACAAAAACATTGACAAATATCGAAGAATATTTATAATAGTTACGAAATCGGTTAAAGTTGTTGGAAACCTTTTAGTTTTCCCAACTAACTTACTGCTCGGCTCAATAGCCCTTGGAGACCCTAGGCTCTCACCGGCGAGCCTCCTCCACACCTCTCGGTCCGTCGCATTCATTCTCTCTCTACTTCCTCAGTCCCATGTTTTTCAGATCTTGCCTAGGTCATGATCCACCGTAGACGTGGTCTTCCACTTTTCCTCTTTTCTACTTGAAGTGCCCACGTCACATTCACTTAGTTCATCATAGGTGAGATAAGTGTCTTGTATAAAGTTATTTTTGTTTCCCTGGATATCTACTTCGACTTAAAGGCTAGATGTAATTATGCCCTGAATCATGATAACTACATGATATTTCTCGCTGCAAATCTTGCATGCAGATCTGCCCTGTACTGTTATCATTTGTGATAATCCATCCTAAATATTTGATATTTCTACATGCATTAATATTTGATTTTTCTTAAACGATTGATTTTTCAACCTCCAATAGTTTATTGTTGCGATTGCTCTTGTATTCAGAAATCCATAATAATACTGCAGGTTAAATAATAATAATAATCTTGTAATATTTATTATAAACTAAAAGGATTTTGTTGAATTTCGAAATCGCATTTTAATTTTTAAAAAAAGGATTTGATTTGTGTCAATTAATTAATTAATTTGCGAAGGGAATTAATTTAACTCGGAAAATTAAATTAAAACAATCGTAAACGGTTTGTTTCCTCAATAAGATCATTTTCATTCTGGGGTGATGGTTCGAAAGAAAAAAATAGGAAATACTGGTTTCCTTAAAAGTTATTTTAATATCAGTTACTAACAAAATTGAAAAACACACTTCGGGAAGTAAAACTTCTCGCTAACTTTTTCATCATTGTGCTTATTGGAACTGTCGGTGTGTCGTCACCTATAGAGGCCAGCTGTGTTAGTTGAAATGCTTTTCACTTTTTTGGCTTCACGAATTTTCAACTTTTCTACCTGACGATTCCATAACGTCGGTCGTATATTTTTATTAAGCTTTAAAAACTTTCCCGTTGGGAAGTTACTAAAAAAGTCGCCATTAATTTTGATCTACCCAAATAAAATTTTTAAATGAAATGAAAAGCTATTTTCATAGCTCCTGTATTTCCCCATGATCTTGGTCTAGGATTAGATGGTTCATTGAAATAAATAATTTGGCTGAAATAAATAATTCTTCAAATAAAGATTGTTAGAAAGTTAAACCTTGAGCTGAACACATTGGCTAATAAAATTCAAAGATAGATATTCTAAGATATGATTGCAAGCAACAGTAGGCTTTGTAGTTTTCATTATTTAAGAAAAAAATTGATTGTAGGTATTTCTTAAAGTGCTTAGTATGCCGAACCAATAAGTAAAAGACAATTTGAATGCTTCATATATCATAACATATTTCAGTAGGCGACATCTCAATCGATGCCAGTGCAAATTCTGTGGTTTTATGTTAAGATTATTTAATATTTGGTATTCTAATAATTTATTGATTTCTTTTGGATTTTTGAACATTTGAATACTTTAATATTATTGCAAAACAATACTCATGAAATAGTAACATTTAAAAATCACAACATTTATTTTAACAATCGTTAAATAAAATGCAAAGACTTCAATTAATTGATCATACCTTAATAAAGACCTAAACATTTACAGCCAATCATGGACTAAAGTTAAGTAAAAGGTAGGAGCAATTGGTTGTGCAGGGTTTATTTTGCCGCGACGAAGCATAATTATTTTTCCTCCATTAAGGATGCTTCCTTATTTTCGAGGCTGGGTAGGCCACAGAAAGGTTAACAGAATAAATTATTATCCGCCATGGTCCTCTAAAAAGATAAACACCACCTGCGTCAATACCATCATATTTTCTTACATTGCTTAGTTCAGAATAAAATTTGAAAAAATCTAGAATTAATAGTTTGCCTTTAGCTAAAGATCTTCGATTTCTATCGAAACCAAAGGGGAAACCAAAGGGCCAATATTTATTCTCTAAGAAGATTCAAAGTAATATACATCATGATATTTATTGAAAAGTGATAAGGAAAAGTGAATATATATATATTTGCAGAAGTTATAAGGAGACATTAAAAACAAGCATTAACTCAAAGAACAAATTGCCAAAGAATCCTTGAATGTTTGCTGTGCATTCTTATTCATCTTATTAATATTTTTTTTCATTCTTATTCGTATATTATTACGACGAATCACCTCATTACAGCATTAATTTCAGACAAGAAAGGTAAAAGGATGAAAAAGAGCAGGGTGAGAGACCATTTCACTAATATTAATGTCAATATTCCACTTGGAGTAGTTGCCGCTGAGCATTCCTTTGTATTGTTTATTAGAGCCGCGTTCTTAGTAGAATAATGTTGAATTCTTTTCTGTGATTGTCAGTACGGTTGAACAACCAGTAACATAAATTTTATTAAGGTACCACAGAGAAAAGTCAACAAATTCGTCATGGTGCACGACTGTAGGAAATCTCAATTAATTAAATAGAATAAAACTAGGTCTTTTTCTAATTTTTTAAGAACTAAATTAACCAAAGTTTGTCATTAACTAGTTAGATGGGAAAAGCATGTGGCTTATTGAGGTAAGACATCAAGATAAGTGGTTCTAATTCAAGCCCAAAGGATGGTAGTGGGACATTAGTGGGACCGGCAAGTCCTGAATAGCAAGCAGTTGCCAGGATTTACATGCATGGGCTACCAGCATCTATCCCAGCACTAACCTAGTTCTTTGAATCTATGACTCTAGTAGCTGTATATTTTTGGTACTTATTCCGCATTTTGCCAGCTTGGTAGTAGGAGTAGTTAAAGTCCCGTCAAGTAACGTCACGACACTTCATTTCTACATCACGATTATATATGTATTAACTATTCACCTCACCATTTCTTCCCAATGAATAAGTAAAAAACACTACCTAAAAAACCTACGATATTTCAATAAGTCAATCATGAAGTATTATAATTATTTCCGTATATATATATATATATATATATATATATATATATATATATATATATATATATATATATATATATATATATATATATAAAATATAAGTGGGTACCCAAAACAAGGAGGACAATCGTGATCTAGTACAAATCACCTACCTGTACAACCGTTGTCCAAGTCTCTACTATGTACTGAACTAAAGACTCTTCATGGGTCGTAATGGACTAGGTATTAATTGTTTAATAATACTAAGGGTGGTGCCCCTAGTGGCAGACCACCCCCCCATTGTTATAACTGTATATTTTTTTCGAATGTCCGAACTTCCATTGTAGGATAATAATTATATTGTATATTTTTCTTACTCAAAACATGTTTATACTGAATCCTAGAACGTTCACGGATTGTAGTGGTACAGGTTTATTTTTATTTTATTTTATTTTTACATGTAATGAAGGTTGTATTAGCTTCTTCATACAACAGAAAATTGCTATTTTGCTATTTAAGATAAATATGCAAAGATGTGGTAGAAAATTATTACTTAAACTAGTTTTCTATTATTCAAAGGTGGTAATAAAAACATCATTAATAAGTTTAAACACATTTTAAAGTTATGATAACTTGATAATATCTAAAAATATTACTTTTTATAGTACTTATATCTTACCTGTATAGGTAATATGAAATATAAGTAGACGCAGAGTAGGGCAGTAATTGATTTGTTATTTATTTAAAGCAATTTAATGCTGCTATGACTAATTGGACGTTATAATATTGGAAATCCTAATTTTGCCTATTCAGTTATAATGAGGACAGGGATCCTTAACGAGACCACACATGCTCGGGATCGCCTCGAATGTCTTTTACGCTCCCTCCGAAGGACGGCATAATCTAGAATTTTTCACCGAATCTGGATCTAGTGACTATTTAGCTGTGAATAGTCAGGATTTGATTGAAACATCATTTTGATATAATTAATGAATATATATAATTTAAATTATATAAATACAAATAAATAAATATATAATATAAAAGAGTAAATAATATATTTTATTTATTAATCCTTTTCAGCAAAACCAAGGGAAATGAATTGCTGAAAAAATCATTAAATACAATGACAATAAATAACGCAGTCACCCGTATATGAAAGATTATCAATAGTGTGCAAAATACAAAATAATAAAATATTTTGAGTTTAAACTCAATTCTAATTTTTTGTCTTTTAATCCAGGTTTCAATGTTCAAATAACAATTTTATCACACCTAACAAGTTTTCCTGTTTTTATATTAAACAAAATTTAACCGTTTACATATAACTTTTTTTAATCACGTTTTCATCAAAGATCAGTAGGTTTTATTAATGCTAAATCTTGTAGAGATTATGAAAAATATGTAGTTAGCATTATTTGTTTAAATTTATTTGTTTAATAAAGATTGATTTAGTATTTTTCTTTAGCACATTTTTAGCACTATTAATATTTATTTGAAAATAATCATTATTAAAATTTCCCCACATTCTTTAATTAAAATTAATTAATTGAATGTATCATTGGCGAGTCAGCCAAACAGTCTAATAATAACCTCATAAAATAATATTAGGAATTATGTTTTGTGTTTGCATCATTAGGTGTAAGAGATCCAGGCTCTCGAGAAAAACCTAAGGATTTTATTGCCTTTCTTAATACTATTTTCAGTCGTTCTACCTACTATGATTCTTTACTGCTTATTTTATCAATATATATATATCATAAATAAGAAATCATATTTGTTTTTTATCATAAATCAACGTAGAATATCACAGGGGTCTGCATTGGAAAATAAAACCTCACCTACTTTCTGCGTGCATTTTAATTCTTCAATCTCTTTTTCCATTAAACATTCTTCTTTACTTTAGTGGATTCTTCAATTCCCTCGTTCTTTCTTCAACATAAGGGTTTACCACAAGGCAGCGTTTTAAGCCCTACTCTCTATTCCCTACACACATCTGATATTTCTGACCACTATCTATCTATACCTGTACAGCCATTTTTTCCAACAATAACTTTAACATATCTTCTGTAGCTCTCCAAAATCACCTGTTTGATTTAGAAAAGTGGTTCTACAGATTGGAAATCAATGTAAACGCCACAAAATCGAGTCAAGTTAGCTTTACCTTATGGATAGCTTCGTGTCCATCTAAAATCTATCTGGGATTATAGTTGAACAAAAGAATTACACGGCACATATCAAATTAAATAAAAAAGAACTGACAAGGCACTACAAACACCTATATCTTCTGAGCTACAGATCTTCACCTGCCTTATGGAACAAACGGCTAATATACAATACAGTTCCATATCTGTTTGTTCCAGATCTATATGGACATACAGAGCAGAACTTAGGAGTTCAGCAAAAAACATAATATGCACGATATAGAAGCAACATAATTAAAATTCGAAGTAAAATTGTAAATGCCTCTTGGTTTATTTCGAATCACTCTATCCACAACAAGAACTTTCCCACAGAGAAATCATACATTCACAGAAAATACTTAACACTTCACTCATTTACACAATACGAAAATTATCTTTCTATTTCCTTCTATCTGTTACCTGAATTTCCTATCAAAAGATTAAAGAGACAATGGCCTAGAGACCTGCACAGAAACAATGCAAATGCAAATGGAGGAAGAAAAATTAAATTTGCTGGATGCGATATTGCACAGGTGCATAAAAGAACAATAGTTGTAATAATAAACATGGAAAAAGGATAAGAATGGACCAAAGGAGACTAAACAAGAAAGTCTTTGACAAAATCCATGGATACATGAGCGAAGGAGCGTATTTATAACAAACGAGGAAACAGAAAAATTAAAATAAAACAGACAAAAACTGTCTAGATAGATAAAAAATTGAAGAAATAAAGGTGCATGTGGAAAATAAATAAAAATGGAAGGGTACTGCGTGGTCGAAACGAAGGAAGCAAAGGCACGCAGAAATGATGAAAAAATATTGAGAGAAAAGAAGGGCCAAAAGGAGAAACAAAAAGTATTGATATTCGTGTGGTCTTAAAAGGACGTGTTGTGAAAAAAATAAGGACAAATTTAAAAAAAAATAATGTATTCATTGAAATTTTCAACTTTTTAATAACAATACAACAAGAAAATGGCAGGAATGGTACAATGGCATGAATAAAGACAAGTACAGAAACTACCCAGTGGTAGTAATCAAATAAAAAATTAAACTTAGAAAATCAGGAAGCCATCTTCTTTTCAGATGCCTCGGAGGATTATCAGGAATGGAAGAGCTAGGTTTGTAACTAGTGGGTTTGAGTGGGAATAAATTTTGTCATGAAACAATTAATATCGGATTCGTGCCAAATCATCAACTACAAGAGAAATCCGATAGCTTAGTGGAGCCCCAAAGCTCTACTCCGTAAGTCCAGATGAGTCTAATGATTGTCATGTAATTAATTGGCAGCTTAGAATGTTTGTCTAGTAAATTTTGATATAGCCTGAAACGTTGACGGGTAAAATTTAAATTGACGGTTGTTAGCAGTAAAAGTGGTGGGAGTAAATTTGACGAAACGTACGTATAAATGTTTTCATTACAAATGGACCTGAGGTTTAGAGCTAACGAGGATGAATTCGGGAAACAGGAAAGAAAGATATATACTTTATGTGTCTTGTCCAGTTTCATATTCCCCATCGCCGGAGGGAAGAAGAAGAGGGTGTGGAAAGAGGGGAGGTTTACGCCTCGGGATAACAGGCACTACCTTTATAATAACCGATCGTAAACCTCGAGGATAAACCTAGCTGAGCCAGTGCCCACGAGGGGTTCGGCGACTTTTATTAGCTGCCGATGAACCTCTTCTTCCTCGCCAGCCCTCACCGTAAAATTCTTATCGCACCCAATACGTGAAGGAGGGAGAGCTCCACGCTGTCAGCTTAAAGCGTTGACATAAAAGGAACTCACATACGAAAAAATGAAAGCAAATGTAGGTAGAATATTGGTAGGTTATAGAAACAATTTCATATGTTGAAATTGAAACAACTTCACTCAAGAGAACAGAGAACAGAAGTTTTATGAATCGGTACGAACGGCCGAAATGTCACCACTAATAAACTAAGGTTATTAACCAGTTAGTTAAGATTTTGAATTGCCAACTCTCTTTTCTTAAACGTTATGTGTTGAATTGAATTATTGAATAAAGTTCAAATATGCGATAGATTCTGCAGAATTGATTTTGATAAGAACCTAACAATTTCAGCACAAAACTTTAACTAAAAGGAAATAGTTTAAGGTAAACAAATATTGGAAAAAAACAAAGGTCATTTTCACTGTGAGATAAGTATTCATACACAAATGTGATTAAATATATGTTAAATATATTTTAATTATTTAATCCTTTTTTACTTGTATATGTTTATTTAAAAAGGGTATGGAACTAGGACGATTACAATAAATTATTATTTTTAATGTAATATAAGTTGAACTATTAATTTTTTGAAGATCTTACCAGAAACCTAATGCATCATTTTGATTGTGAGCCACTGTATATATATAAACATCTTTCCCTTAATATTTACCAATATTTTCGTGATTCCAGTTTTTTCCCCTTCATTACTTCCGTTTAAGGCTTAAGGGCTTCCTGGGTCTACGCTTAACTGAAGTGACAATATTTATTTCTCCAGGAGAATTCGTCGAGTCTTATTGGATCCTCTATTTAAAAGATTCGAACCACAATAACATTCAATCAACCCAGTAAAAAGTCAGCAATGTAATTAATCAATAATTACGTGCTATATAACAATTTGTATAGCTTTGCGTCTGTAATACAGACTTTAAATAGTCTCAGTTAAAAAAAAAAATAAAAAAAAAATATATATATATAAGAAAAATTAATCACAAACGAAAACTCGTGTAGTTTGTATTTGCATCGTATCAAATTTTATGTTCAGTGCTTCGTGTATGGAGAACATATGATCGAAGTAAAAGTGAAAATAGGTTAGTTTTATGTGTTATAAATATAACTTCGGTTAATGTTTTAATATTCTGTTTTTCTTTTTAAAAAGTGTTTTATTCTGATCACACAGATTAGGTTTAAGACTTAAATAATAAAAGTGCGGATTTTTCCGCCATCCATGGGCGAAACGTCTACTTCTTCGCAGGCGGTAAGTGATATGGAAGCGGACAGTATTAATTTAAGTACTAATAGTAATAATACTGGTTCCTGGGAGCTAGTTAATGGTCGTAAACGACCTTTACTAATTGAACAAGATCAGATTAGACAGAAACGACAAGCGCCAATTCAAACACACAACAGTTTTCAAATACTAACCTCAATACCTGACGAACGACTAGAAAATACTACGAGACATGGGCTAAATCAAAAACCGCCCCCCAATTTATATAAATGGAGTAGAAAATTACTCTGCATTAATTGCATTCCTAAAAGAAAAAGCCGGACCAAACAAATTTACAGTGAAAACCACACTTAAAGGTTTATCCTGATACACCTGACACTTACAGAAATTTAAATGCGAGCCTAAGAAGTGAAGGCGCAGATTTTCACACCTATCAGCTCCCACAGGACAGATGCCCCAGGATAGTGATTAAGGGTCTCCATCACTCTTCACCAATTAACATTTTAAAACAAGAATTGAAAGAGAAAGGTTACGAAGCTTGTAATGTAACCAACGTTATTTCAAGATTTAAGAAGCCCTTACCAATGTTCTTTGTAGATATTACAAAAGAAACTTTTAAAGAAGAGATCTACGATTTAAAATATATCTATTACACAAAAGTAAACATCGAAGAACCGCGGAAGAAGTATGACATTCCTCAGTGTTTAAGTTGCCAACAATATAGTCACACACTAGGCTACTGTAACCACCCACCAAGTTGTGTGAGGTGTAGCAGACTGGCAGTAAAACAAGAGAAACTCCTGCTACTTGTGCCAATTGTGGTGGTCAACATCCTGCCAAATACAAAGGCTGCCAAACACTGAGGAACTTAAGAATTCAGCGTAGCTCGAGACATTACAACCAGCGGCCTTCACCAGCTCAACCAGATTCACAAGAATTCCCAAATCTCAGACCTGTAAAGCATCTTCCAGGACATCCGGAGAACAGCGTGGAATCTCAGCAGAAGCCAAGAAGTCCACCAGTAACGAAGTCAACACCTCAGCACTATAATGTTCAAACAAGTATGATGAATAACAGTACCCAGCCGGTTCCCCCTTATGATACTGCCCTTCCCCAACTATTTCAAATACTAACGGGTCTTAACAACCTCATCCACCCTCTTTTTAATCTTCTCCAACAGTTAACTCAGGTTACACAAGCCTGGAGCCACAGCCATGCCCCCTATTTTTTCAACAGCTGGCTCCTTGTCAATTCTCCTATGGAATGCTAATGGACTGATGCAACACAGAACCGAACTTGATTTATATTTACATGAAAAAAGAACAGACATAGCACTCATCACTGAAACTCATCTTACCTCACGATCAAAATTCTATTCAGACCATATTATTTACAGAACTGATCACCCTGACAAAACGGCACACGGTGGCACCGCCATTATTATCAAATCGTCATTAAAACACAGTTCCATTCATTTACCCATCACACGACACATATAGACAACTGGAATCACATTACATACAAAACAGAAAAATATCACGTTCGCTGCAGTTTATTGTTCCCCTAGGTACAAGCTTACATCTTCGATGTTTTCTGAGTTTTTTAAACGGTTAGGTAAATTTTTTATCGCAGGAGGTGATTTCAACGCGAAACACCAATGCTGGGGTTCAAGATTGTGTACCCCAAGAGGCAGGAACTTGTGGTATGCTCTTCATGAACTTTCATTAGACACATCAACTCCAAATTCTCCTACTTACTGGGCTACTTCTAGACGCAAAATCCCGGACTTACTGGACTTTTTTGTTACAAAAGGCTTAAGAACTGTAAATAAGACTGTAAATACGAGCTCTGATCATTCTGTAGTTCAAATGATCTTGTGCGAAGGCCTTCTGAGGCACAAAAAAGACCTTCCCTAACACAGGGTATAATGGATTGGGATTTATACAGAAGTTATCTCAATTCTCACCTCTCAATCCCTATTTCTATAAAGAATGAAGAAGAACTAGAGAAGGCAGTGGAAAAGAGTTCACTACAAGCATTCAAGACGCAGCGTGGTTATCATCAAAACCCAGGGATAGAAAAGCCGATAGTTTACCAAGCTACCCGCAGTATATTAGAGATTTGATCAGGGCCAAGAGAAGAGCTCGTAAAATATGGCTAACTAACAGACAACCATCAGATAGACGGACATTTAACAAACTGAATAATGAACTAAAACGTCAAATTACCAAATTTAACAGATCAAACTATGAGAATTATATTAAATCCCTCTCGACAGACGATAGAAATTTATGGAAGCATAAGAAAAGAATCTTAAAACACCGAGAGATGTCAGCACCTCTTAGAAAAGAAGACGGCTCTTGGGCTGTGTCGGACGAGGAAAAATCTGAGCTTTTTGCCGACCATCTTTCTTCCGTGTTTACACCACATTCTGACTTCACTAACATAGAACACGAAATAACTGCAAGTAACACACTTGACGCTCCATTACAACTAACACTACCACCGCCTTCATTCACTCCAACAGAAGTAGTAGAACTAATTAGACATTTACCAAAAAGAAAAAGTCCCGGGCTATGACTTAATAAATGCCGAGGTGTTCCAGCAAATGCCTAGAAAAGGTCTAGTGCTTCTTACGACAATCTACAACTCAATACTTAGGACTACGAAATTCCCTATACAATGGAAATACTCTATTGTTTCAATGATGAAAAAAACAAGATAGAGACATTACCAACCATTCATCCTACAGACCTATTAGTTTACTCTCTATTTGTTCTAAAATTTTTGAAAAATTACTTGATCCCCGCTTATTAAAGTTACTGACTGACAAAAATACCACCCTCACCATCAATTCGGTTTTAGAAAATCACACTCGACTACTCAGCAATTACACAGAGTAACTGACTTCATATCGACAGCACTAGAGTAGAAGTTATATGCAACTGGAGTATTTCTGGACGTCGCCCAAGCATTCGACAAGATCTGGCACAAGGGGATTCTCTTTAAGCTCAAGACTGTACTACCACACACTTATTATCTGATTCTTCTCCCATTCCTTGCAGACAGATTTTTCTTAGTCCGACAGGGCTCAGAGCTATCTTCAATAAGACCCATTTTAGCTGGTGTATCTCAGGGATCAATTGCACCGCTACTGTACGTAACATATACATACGACATTCCACAAGGTCCTGTTCCTGGACACACTGATCGCAACCTACACTGACGACACTGTCATGATCTCCAAACATCAAGACGCGACACAGGCCTCCCAAAACTTACAACACAACAGGGTCACCTGTGGTATAGTGGTTAGCGTAACAAACTACTAAGCCCAAGATCGCGGGTTCGTAGCCCGGCGGATGGCCCTAGGATTTTTTTAAGGGAGTAAAAAATCCTTAGTTACGCCGTCCTTCGGAAGGGACGTTCCCGAGCGTGTACGATGTCAGGTACTCGTTAAAAATCCCTATCCTAATTAAATCTGGAGAGGCAAAATTTAGAGCTGTGTCCGATTAGCCATAGCAGCATAAAGTGACGTTAAATGAACTAACAACTAACAACTTACAACACAACTTACAAAAGGTTAATGAGTGGTGCCAACTGTGGAAAATCAGATTGAACCACGACAAGTCACAACACATCACTTTTACTCTTAGACGCGAAACATGCCCTCCGATTTTCCTTAATACCCATCCCACAGAGAGACAAAGTAAAATACGTAGGACTCACATTTGATAGGAGAATGACATGGAGTCCTCACGTTAAGATGAAACGCCAATCACTAAATCACAAACTCAAATTAATGTAGTCGCTATTCAGGAAAAACTCCAAATTAGATTTAAGACAGAAATTAAATACGTACACTTACTTACTAAAACCAGTTTGGACAT
Organism: Arma custos; assembly: GCA_037127475.1. Classification (NCBI taxonomy): domain Eukaryota; kingdom Metazoa; phylum Arthropoda; class Insecta; order Hemiptera; family Pentatomidae; genus Arma; species Arma custos. Next base: position 113,684,003 of record CM073759.1, read on the forward strand.
ATGCTTTAAAAATCTACGGCATCACTAAACAGACTCACAGAAAACGACTACAAACTTTTCATTCAAAAGTACTTAGACTTATCAATAATGCACCATGGTTCGTCAGTAACAAAACTCTGCATACTTACTTAAAAATAAAAACGGTTAACGAACACATACGAACGTACTACAAACGCTTTCAAGAAAAACTATACGGACACCCAAACCCATTGATACAACAAATGGCCACCACTCTCATGCCTGAGAACACTAGGAGGAGACTAAAAAGGACGTGGATGAGGGATCTATTACAGTAGGAAATTAATGAAAGCCAATGGAGAGGTACCGCTGGGTACTGTTCTTCGTCATGCCTTCCATGTCATTTTGTATTTTTTTCTTCAGTCAGCCAATCTGCTGATTGTCAATTACTTGTATTTGACAGGTGTGGATGGAAATATAAAGAGAAAAAAAAAGTGCTACGTTTACACTCGCCTCTTGCGATTCGATGAAGTAATATTTACGTGTTTGTCAATTGTTATTAAAAACATATGATTTTTTATATATGTGATTTAGAATATGGAAGCAGAAATCGTAGAACAATTAAGACAAATGAAGGTAACAAAAGGAACATTAAAAGCTAAATTAACGCATTTGAAAAAAAAATGTTTAGCGATCGTTCTTCCAGAGTCTGTAGAAGAATTGGCTAGGAAATGCAGAGAATGCTGCTTAAAAAGAAATCAGCTGCCAAAACTGACAGAATCCAAGTGCCAGATTAATCCTCCTTATATTTGGTACCCATTTTATATGGTCTGGATGAGCCCAGGAGGGTCCTATATCCCGTAGAGTCCATCTCAGGCTGCTAACAGACTAAATGAAAGTCTTAACGGCAGCGGGAATTGAACCAGGATTTTTGACATGGCAACATAGTGCTCTACCAATGAGCCACTCCGCTCCCTACCTCAATTAATGACTATATGTAATTCATTGCCCTACACTGACTACATGTAAATTAATGACATTATAAACAAAAGAATAATTATACCTCCGAATAAATCACACTTGAACTTAATACGGTGTCAGAGGATGGTATGTAATGTCAAAGAAGTGTAGCAGCAAAGTAATAGGGTCTTCTTACACTTCCATTACCTGAAGTGTAACAGGATAAGCTCATGTCGAAGAACCTTTTCCTTCTTCGGTATTTGACGATTGAATGAATCGTTTATCAAGAAATAGAATGAAAATGAAAATATCTATTACGTTTGTTACGAAACAATATGACATACTCGAGTGCATGTTCCAGGTTTCTTAAGTTGCTCACAAAAGTGAAAGTTAAGTTCCATGTATACTCGATAAAGTTAGTGGGTCGAGGAATTACGTACTGATTGTAATATGTTAACGCTTATTTCGACATATCATTATGTTTAATATCAGATATCAAATCAAAATTAACACAAGAATAATACATAATAATAATAATAATACATTGTTAAAAACATGTTACATACAAACGAAATGATATTTTTTTCAATATTAGCCTGTAAGATGTCAGGCACTCCTTAAAGAAGTCTTAAAGAAGCATCCTCCGATTAGCCATAACATCATCAGTTGACGCTAAATGAATAAACAAACAAACAATCAGACTAATTTCTTTTTTTTTTAATGAATGCATTTGAACGCATCAAGACACAGTCATTTGAATAAGATCCTTAAGACTTGCTCAATATATTGAATATATTCACCACTTATATTACTTACTTATATTAACATGCTTTAACATTACCTATAGCAATAACAATTATGTCAATAACAGTAATGGATAAAGAATATTAAAATTGGATCTACTTGAATGTTTTTATTAGCATAATCCATTATCATTATGAATGATTTTGATAAAAATATAATTCCTAAGATGAATGTAGCTATAATTCATTATTGATATTGTTTATTTATAATTTCGTTGTTTTCCGAAGTAAAGATTGAGAACTTCATTGGATTTCTGTTTAAGCCAAGTGTATGTAATACTCATGAGAATAAAATATTTTTATATTTTTAAGTCTTAATTAAAAATTAATATTTATAGGGTACTAGTAAAGTATATCCGTGGATTTAATTTAAATATTTATCTATGAACCTTTTTCTACAGATGATCGGAAAAGATAGAACATTAGCTTAAAGGACTGAAAATTCAAAGTTACTTATTAACATAAATCAATATAATTTACCCATGATCACATGAACAACCTTTCAATTCTTATTGCACCCACTTTCTCCATAACTAGGTCACGTAAAAAACAACAACTTATCTCCAAATTTAAATCCCTTTACCAAAAGTCCCTCATCTCCAAAATCTATCCTAAAGGAGATGACCACTGGGTTCACAATATTTCTTCCACCCCCATCCCCAATAATGTTATCAATATTCTATCCTTAGGACCAAATTTTTCTGCACCCTCCTCCTCCTTCAAAAAAATTATACCCAACCTATTGACCGACTTAGAATATATCCATAATGACCCCCTCCTCAACCATTCACATGTTCAACCAGATCTTTCACGCGTCTCTGTAGCTAATATCATTTCCAATTTCCTTCAGCACCCCCATTCCACCCCTTCTAATTTCTCCCCGCAATTTTTGAAAGACCTTGCGTCCACACGTTCTTTTCTGCAATCTCATGACGACTTAATTGTCACCAAAGCTGACAAAGGTATCTCTACTGTAATTATGGACCTTTCTGATTATAACCTCAAAATTAATTCACTTCTTTCTGATACTTCCACCTATAAACCCATACCTCGTGATCCTACTACATCTCTCCAAAATCAATTCAACCTCCACCTAAAAAGCCTTGTCAATTCTAAATTAATTACTTATCCGGTTTACAGAAGCCTCATTTCCTATAATTCCTTAGCCCCCCGCTTTTATGGTCTTCCCAAAATCCACAAACCCAACAACCCCCTCCGTCCTATTACAGCTAACGTCAATTCACCATCTACAAAACTTGGCAAATTCTTACTTCCATCCTTACAAGTCCTCAGCCGTAACAACCCATATGATATCCAAAACTCCTTTCATCTACGTGATCTTTTAACATCCCTCACCATTCCTGATCATTGCATCCTCACTTCCTTCGATGTCGAAAGTCTTTTTACCAACATACCCTTAGATAAATCCCTTTCCATAATAGATAACTGGTCACTAATAGAACCCCATACCTCTCTTAACCGGTCCTCATTCCTTCAATCCTTAAAACTATGCTGTGAATCCGGCTACCTTACCTTCCATGGACAGTTCTTTTCCCAAATTTCTGGACTTGCCATGGGAAATCCCCTAGCCCCTGACCTCTCTAATATTGTTCTTAATGACCTTCTAGACTCCACTCTATCTCCGTTCCTTGACGACATTTGTTTCATCAATAAATATGTAGACGACCTCCTCCTTATCATCAATCCCAACATCATTACTGATTTATTATCTGCCTTCAATTCATAACATCCCCGCCTCCATTTCACCGTTGAAGTCGAATCCAATAAGTCACTACTTTTTCTTGACCTCCTTATCATTAAAAATCCTGACCACACCTTATCCACAGATTGGTATACTAAACCCACTTACTCTGGCAGACTTCTTAATTATTACTCCCAACATCCACATCACCTTAAAATTAACGTCGCTAAAAATATCATTCACCGTGGCCTATCCCTCTCTGACGCCTGCTTCCATACAACCAACACCCACCGTATCAAAGAAATCCTTTTTAAGAACAATTTTCCTCCCTATATTGTTAATAAACTCATCCATGACTACTATAATCCCCTCACCCCCACCCGATCGCCACATCCACCATCTATCCCTATATACAGATCCTTGCCATATATACCCTCCCTCTCTAATAACATTCAAAAATACTTACATTCCTTTATCCCCAATTTACGTATTGCCTTTAAATCTCATAACAAACTTTCCCATATTTATACCTGTATCAAAGATCCTATTCCCCTCAAACTACGTTCCCATGTCGTTTATCGTATCCCCTGTTCTACTACTAATTGTAACTCTTCCTATATAGGTGAAACCAAAAACTTCCTTAAAGACCGTATTACCCAACACAAATATGCCATTTCCTCCCGTAACCATACCTCCTCTAAACTTTCCGAACATGCCCTTTCTTTAAACCACACTTTTGATTTTGATAATACGTCTATCCTAGCTACGGTTCCTAACCATGAAAAACGCTTCCTCTCTGAAACTATCCACATAAATTTAGATTCCTCCACCATCAATCTTAAGACTGACTCACATCACCTTTCCTCTACCTACTCCCAAATTTTTAACTTACTCAAAAAACCTTAAATTCTGTTACTTCGTCACTGATGTTTCTCTTGTTATCACACGATTGACATTTATAAATTTTTTATGTTCTAATTTTATTTATTTTATTTTATTTATATTAAAATACGAATCTGTTAGTTCGTATAATTTTTAGTTTTAATTTTATTTATATTAATTTTATCCATTTATTCACTTTCCCTCTTTTTTTCCTATACTCCAGTATAGATACCTTCTATAGTTAACTTTTTGGCCGCTAGAGATCGCTTCTAACCCTTCCGCCTTGAGGGGAAGGGTACTGTACAATAGTGAAAAACTATTGTACAGTAACAATAGTGTACAATGTCTGTTTGAAAAAAGGTAGATAGGATTAATGAGTTTGAAAAATTAAAAATTAGTGCTTAAAAATAATGAACTAATACTGAAAAGACCTTTCTTTTCAGTATTAGTCAGCAGGCTTCTCTCTCCAAATAGGTACGTCCTTTCTTTATACTTTATTTATTATATCCTTTTCTCTTTATCCTTTCTCCATTCTTCACACTATTATTTCCCCCTTATCATTTTGGCATCCATCATATGTTGGTTATCAAGAGTTCATATTTTTAAGCACTAGTTTTAATTTTTCAAACTCATTAATCCTATCTACCTTTTTTCAAACAGCCATTGTACACTATTGTTACTGTACAATAGTTTTTCACTAATTTTAATTTTTCAAAATTCATTAATCCTATCTACTATTTTTCAAACAGTCATTGTACACTAATGTTACTGTACAATAGTATTTCTATTACTCACATTAGTTATTGTACATACAGTTCCATACTTTTCTGTAACATGTAACATCTTTAAGTCCGTTATCGTTCATTTTATATCTTTATTTTACTAGTTTTTCTTTATTCTTCATGTTCCAACCGTTTTTTGTATATGTAAATATTCTCATTTTGTTTCTTTTGTTTACCTCCTCCTTTCTGATTTTCCTTTATATTATTTTTACTTTACTACCCTTCCTGTACATTCATTTTCTGTATTTTATTTTATATACGTGTAAGTTTGAATACTGACGCCAAACTTAGTCATATGATAGACGTGAGAT